>JAMJFZ010001781.1:0-422456 GCA_026225945.1 Cricetomys ansorgei | reverse complement strand
CCAAATCTCAAAGCCACTATCTGCTGCAAGACTTCAATTGCCAACCAATCCCATGGAAGAAATTTGAGATTCCAGGGTCAGTCATCTCACAGCCCATCACCAGAATGCAGAGGCCAGAGATGGAGGCCATGAAGAGGTGGCCTCAACAGGAGTGACAGAATGCTGCCAATATACCTTTCTCGGCAAGCTGCAGTTTTCCTTCAGAGAGAGAACATATGGGAATTTTCTCAATATTATGGCTATGCAATCTAAGAACTGTGAAGTCCTTTGTGAAAAAGTACTTTACAACTTGGATAAGGAAATATATAGGCACTGATATATGCTTAAAGACATTGATACATGACATTTAAAGAGTTATGTGTAGTTAAAGAGTTATGTGTAATATGCACACATGTAGGCATACAATCGTATGTAGGCATACATGTACGTGAGTATGGAGATATAGATGAATAGAGAAAACATTTATATTAATATATATTTGATGACAGTAAAATTGACTAAAAAGTGTTAAGTCAATTATTTTATTTTTGAGTAATCTAAGTGTCTCTGTTTCTCTTAACTTTTAAGATTTAATATTTAAAATTTCAATGTACAGTATCATTTTCTATATGAAATAAAACTCAGGAAATATTTATGTAAGAGTGAATCAAATAATAAAATACTATAGTTGTATTAAACTTATTATCCTTTAATTTTTCATTCACTGGACACAGTGTGTCTTAAAGTACATCCTGAATACTGAGCACAATCCCTCAGTTACCAACCTCCTGCCCATTTTTCATCTCTCATCTCAGCCCTGTGACATCATTTTTCAGCTATACAGCTTTGCCTCCAATTTCATGAAATATATCTTACATGATATCATTTATGTAAGCATAATGTAGAAACTGATATGAAAGAAAACATAGACAGTTACCTGAGCCTCACTAATTAAGATGATAATCTCCACTGTATTTTGCCTGCAAACAACATAATTTCATTGTTTTTATGAATAAATAAATTCCCATTTTTTTCATACATCACATTTTTTCATCCCTTTCTCTGATGTTGACACCAGGCTATTCCCATAATGTAACTGCTGTGGACTGTTGTGACTGGTGTCGGCTTGACTACATCTGGAATTAACTAATACCGAGTTGGCTGGGTGCCGACGCCAGCAGGTCAAGACAACTCAGTTCTTGTCGCGCCCGCCTTGACCAGCAAGTAAGACGCCACAACTGGATTCTTCTCAACACCTTTATTGTGAGGAGCACTTCATCATGATGCAGGAGGACCCCAAGCCCCAAGAGCAAGCTGCTTATATACACTGCAGGAATCGTGGTTCCTAATGATAGGCTACCTCTGCAACACCTCATTTGCATATCCGCTTTTGCGGGTTTGTTACAGGTGTGTTACCAAGAGCCAAGCTGTTCTCAACTGTAGCGCATGCGCAAAGCCATTGTTTACTACTAAGCCGTCCGGAAGCCGGCGCCATCTTAGCATTGTGCTGGATTGGCGTCCTACAAGTTCTCTTGAGGGGAGAAGTGAGGATTGATAAAAACAAGGCTCAATGGGTAATCTCAAACCACACTGGCCCCAAAAAAAGTGTTTGGAGATTTGTTTTATTGAGAAATTACAGGCTCACACCCCCAAAATTCAACATTCCATTGGTCAAAGCAAAGTGTGCAAGCAAAGTGCATGAGTCCTTCAAAATAGCAAACTTCAGAAACTTTACAGATAACATGGTTTTTCTCATGTATCCTGGGATGGGAACACAGCTTGTACTGGGGAACTCAGCAAAATGATTCTGTGAACTTCAGCAAAAACCAATTCTCAGAAGATAGCAAGAGCAAATCTCAGTAAAGCAAATCTCATCTGTAATATGGGAACTCAGCTCCACACAGCTGGGTACATGTATGAGGGATTTTTCTTAAATTAAATTAAAAAAACATTAAGTAATTTAGTAGAAATATCCATCTTTAATCGGAATCTTTTGAAGTTCCAAGACCTGCCTTTAACCTGGGACACACCTTCTAGTGGCAGAAGGAAGTTCTTTGATCTTTGCCTGTTTGTCCTTGCTCTTGATAAAAATTTCATTCCTTCACTGACATTACAGCCTATTTCTTAGAGATTCCAGAGTATATTGAAGCCCAACTGAGATATCCAGTTTAGTAAACTGAATAACTACTGGACTCTTGGACTTTCCATTGGTACACAACCATTGTTGGACTAGCTAGACTAAAGCCTGTAAGCCAGTCTAGTAAATTCCCTTTCCATAGACAGATGGAGAGACAGATTCACTCTATCACTTCTGTTCCTCTAGAGACCTCTAACTTTTCACTTTACCATCCCATAGAACCCAAAATGTTTACCATCCCACAGAACCCACAATGTTTACCATCCCACAGAACCCACAAAGTTTACCATCCCACAGAACCCACAAAGTTTACCGTCCCACAGAGCCCACAGTGTTTACCGTCCCACAGAGCCCACAGTGTTTACCGTCCCACAGAGCCCACAGTGTTTACCGTCCCACAGAGCCCACAGTGTTTACCGTCCCACAGAGCCCACAGTGTTTTACCGTCCCACAGAGCCCACAGTGTTTACCGTCCCACAGAGCCCACAGTGCCCACAGTGTTTACCGTCCCACAGAGCCCACAGTGTTTACCGTCCCACAGAGCCCACAGTGTTTACCGTCCCACAGAACCCACAGTGTTTACCGTCCCACAGAACCCACAATGCTTACCGTCCCACAGAACCCACAATGTTTACCGTCCCACAGAGCCCACAATGCTTTACCATCCCACAGAGCCCACAATGTTTACCGTCCCATAGAGCCCACAATGTTTACCATCCCATAAAGCCCTGTTTTTATCATCACACCAACTTATCTTCACCACGGTATGCAAGCCTCGCTTCTTCCCCTACCCTAAGGTCCTGATACAGTGTTCCCCCTTGACCTGCTGAAGCTCCTGCTGAAGCTTTCCAAGGGGTTTTGATTGATTTGATTGTTATTCAGTATTTCTAGCTTTTTCCTAAATTGCATTTTCATTTTTGCTATTAACTTCCTGTTTCATCCAGCTGACCGTGTCTCTTGGGATACAGTCAGAAGTTATTTGTGTCCTCTGAGTTTGAACGTACTTACAAGCATTCTTTTGAATTCTTTTTTTTTTTTAATTCTGAGATTTTATCTAATTCATTATCGTTGGTGGGCGTTACTGTGGTGGAAACAGTAATTTTGGAGGAGCCATGTTGCCACAGCATTCAGATGGAGTCCATCTGCCCCTGTGTTTCACGGCCTCAACAGCCAGGATGTAAAAGGCTCTTTTTCACATCCTGATAAAAATTCTTTTCCCTTCATACTAGCTGGCAGGGGATTCCATGATCATGAAGGTGTTTTTTTCCCCAAGCCAAAGCTTATCCCTTGTACTAGGGTTGTGCTGACCTCGGCCACTTCCCCAAATGAGAGAAATCTATCTGCATAATTTGTTGTGATGGCAGGAGAACAACAAACAAAAACAAAATTCTTTCCCTACTCAAGCATTTCAGAGACAGAATAAATATTCCCTGATTATCACGGTTTTGTGCACCTGGCCTTTTGTTTGTTTCCTGGTGAGATGTGAAGCACCCTCATGTTAGTTAGGGTTTCTCTTGCTGGGATGACCTAAAGCAACTTGGAAGGAAAAGATTTATTCCCTAAACTTCCATATCACAGCCCATCACTGAAGGAACTCAGGACAGGAACTCAAGCAGAAGGCAATGCTGAGGCCATGGAGTAGTGCTACTTACTTGCTCAGCCTGCTTTCTTATAAAATCCAGAATCACTATTCCAAGCATGTATGTTTCCACAGGCAATGGGCTGGACTTCTCCCATCAACCACTAATGACAAAAATGTCATGCAAGTTTGCATGCCTATAGCCCAACTTTATGGAGGCATTTTCTCAATTAAGGTTGCCTCCTCTCAGATGACTCTAGCTCGTATCAGGTTGATGTGAAAACTAGCTTGCACAACACAGAGGCAGATGCTATATTTTAATTATAACCACAATCAAACAGAAGTACTCTATCATCAACTACATAGAACAATTAAAATAAATTTTACCTCAAAGCATGTTCTTCACAAAGAGAAATATTAAGTCAGAATTATCTTTGACATTTTCAAAAACATTGAAGACCTCACCGTTTGGGTATTTTTTAATATTACATATATGAGTGTGTTGTCTGTATGTCAGCATGTGTTCCAAATGGGTGCAGTGCCCACTGAGGGCAGAAGAGAGAGGCAGAACCCTTGGAACTGGAGTTACTGATGTATGGATGCTGGGAGCCAAACTTGGGTCCTCTGCAAGAGCAGTAGGAGCTCCTAGCCACTAGGACACCTCTCCAGCCTTTATCTGGACATTACTAAAGACCTCCATTTGAATGTTGAATCATAGATTTTTTCCCTTCCCTTAAACATCAGACCTGAGGGATATCCTCTTCTCATGAAATCCAAGTATTGGGATCCTAGGATGGACTCTTTAACACTGATCTAGTTTGTAGTCCCTTTCCCTTCCTGCCCTCAGAAACAAGAAACAGCAAATGGACACCTCTATCTTGTCCTCTTTCTTATCCAATTACTTCACATAAGATCACATGAAAGAACACATGGAAAATAACAATGAAGGCACTAGATACAAGTCTCTTTCTTTAATTCCTTCCTTACACGAGCAAGTTCCTGCTGGGCAGCCACTTCAGCTTCAGTTGCATGTCTTACTATACACAGAAGCACCCACACAACTTCAGAGAAAGCTTGCCAGCAGAAGGCACAACACTCATACCACCCAATAGAAGACAGCCACCCTGGGAACACACACACACACACACACACACGCACACACACTACATTCAGTAAGATCAGCCTTAGTTGTATGTTGTCCATACAAAGCCTGTGCAACTGCAACCATAGCAAGGCACACTACCACATACCACGTGGGGAATGGTGGCCACATTAGGATTTCCCATATAGATGTGCCACCTTCAGACATGTCAGCATCAGGGGACTGCCTTGTTGTCAAGAGCAAGGGAAATGAAATCACAATTCCCAAACTCATTTTTCCATTTTTATTACATCTATTCATGTGCATGTGTGCACATGCATACACATGCCACAATGCACATGTGGAAGTCAGAGGACAAATAGTGAGAGTCTATACTCTCCTTCTCACTCCATGTGGGTCCCTGGAACTAAACTGAGGTCATCAGGCTTGATAGCAAGCACTTTTTTACCCAATGAGCCATCTTCCTGGCTCTCACAAATTCATCTTTGTTTCTTTCCTCTCCTACACTGGACACCAATTTGCTGCATTAAAGTTTCCTAGGGAAGATATGAACAAATATTTGCTCACCCTAGGTAGGGAACCTATTACAAGGTAAAGTAAGGAACAAAGTCCAATTTGCTGAACTAATGAACTTATTTCTAAATAAGCATATGAGTGACCCAAAAATAACTTCATCCCCACAAAGTCCCACTCTGTTATGGAAGTTTATTTTTAGTTGTGTTTAAATAATTGATTTTGTGCACCTTTGGAAAAAGGGATGCATAGGTCTTGGAATTTTGTATTATCTGCTGGTGGTAGTTTTATGTGGGGGGATGTTGATTGCTGATGATCTACCTGTACCTGAGGAATTCTGAATCAATAGAAACATGGTTCCACTGTCCAGGTTGGTGCTTGCCATGGTGGTGATTCCCTCTGCTGGCAGAATTTACACCTATGAAAGTTCCTCCTTATCTTATTTGCTTAGCCACCCCAGCAGCCTAACAACTACAAATGGCACTTCAATGTGGGGCAGGACATCTTGCCAACTAATCCAATGTGGAGACAAGGAAGAAGAGAAAGAAACTCCAGACCTCAGAGAGTGTGGTAAATTACATTCAGGGAAGCTACCAGAGGATAGAGATTAAGATATTAATTGAAGGCTCATGAAGGAAGAGGAGAGAGAGAAACTTAATACACCTCTATTATAAGAAAAAGCTGTGAGATTAATAAATGAATGAAGAAAGAGGCTCTGAGGTAAAGCCACAGAATGGAAGCCCTTAGAGGGAAAGAATATAGCTGGGAGCAGGAAAAAGGAAGATTCTTGCTGCTGATCCCTACTGCTGCTGGTGGTAGCATACTGTTTCACAAACTGAGTTTTCTGATAGCTGCATTGTATGTGTGTGAAGTTTAAGATCTTGTGTTTGACATCTATGAAAAAGGGTATATGTTTCCCCTTAGTGGTGGTGAGAAAGACCACCAAACTGCCAGAATGTTTCAAAGAGATATTCTTCCAATGGCCCAGGACCCACTGCTGTTGTGGAAGCCACATTTAAGAGCCTAAAAGTCACTTAGTTAAACGAAACAGATTTTTTTTCTGCAAATCTGATTACAAGCAGTTCAAGCTCTGGTGATGATGATGAGAACTCTACCCATGAGGGAACCCTTCCAGTAGACAAGGATTATTTATTTTTCCTTCAAACCAGACTCTATCTTAAAATCTGGAAAGTGCTTCCTCAGGGTCAGCACACCAAAGCTGTCTTCTAGAACTGGCTAAGGTTGTATCTCATGATGGCAGCCAAACTTGGTACTGTAAGAGTTACCCAGGTAGTTCTGGTTTTGAAGGCATGAATTGGTGTTTGCAGAGCAGCTGAGGCTTGGCACTGTAAGAGGCCAGGAGAGGCCATTAATGAAGGTGCAGCCAAAGTAGCAGTTGAAGGGCTGGATTGAAGGGGCCATGCAAAGAAGTTGAGGCTTGGTTCCATGTAAAGAGCCCAGGAGAGGCTATTGGTGAAAGTGCAGCCCAGGTGCAATGAGGGACCACAGCAGTTTTTGAGATGCCAGTACCATGGAATGACCACCAAGAACTCGACACCAGCAGCATCTGAGGGGAGCCAGCCAGAGCCTGGAGAACAAGCTGTGTGTGCTGCAGAGGGCAGACTCAGAGAAGTGATCCAAGCCCTTTGCAGGAGCCCAGAAGATCATGAGTGAATTTCAGATATTTGGACATTGATAATGTTTTCCTGCTGTCCAAAGACATTGCTTTTAGATGTTTGGTTTCATTTGGTCCTATGCATTAGCAACCTTGTGATTGTTCCTCTTGTAAATAGTTTTGCTGGTATAGTGTTAAATTTTGTGGTAAAGGTAAATCAATTTGTCCATACAGAAAGGGGGAAATGTTGTGAAAATTTATTTTTAGTTGTGTTTAAAGTAATTGTTTTTGTGCACCATTGGGAAAAGGGATGCATACGCCTTGGCATTTTGTATTGTCTACAGAGTTGATTGCTTATGATCTTCACCTGAGTAGTTCTGAATCAATAAAAGCACCAGAGCTCAGATGCTTGAGGTTCCACTATGAGTATGGCACTGGCCATGATGGTGGTTCCCTCTGCTTAGGTCTGGCAGAGCTTCCATATATGAGAACTCCTCCTTGTCTCCTTGCTGAGCAGTCACAGCGAGCTAATAGCTATACCATTCGATTGTGAATGCTGGCCTCATGGCATCTACATAATGCAGTACTACTTTCATTCAACCTCCTACTTCTATGTATTCCAGCATCTCCAGTCAGGAGAGAGTAATGGCTGGAATCCAAGGTGAGAGTCATATGATCCTCTCTTACTTCCTTCTACCACAGAGTGTTAACAAGTTCATCACCATTACCTAGCTATTGCTATACTGTTCTGTTCAGTTAGTGCTCTGACAAGTAGAACAAAGTGATCTGTACTCAAAAAGCCAATGGAATGATCATGTTAGGCCATACTATAACAGAGAGATGAGCAGGACATGCAAGCCACTGAATTAAGATTGTGTATGTAAAAAAGGAGTAATCAATTTGGAGGAGAAGGTGTTGAATGAAGTAGAGAATCTCAGTAGCTATTTGTTTGATGCAGCTTAGATGTCCTTTTCCAACTCCCAGAAACACATATGTTGGTCCTGTCATTTGGTGGTCATTCAGGGATTGGATTGCAAGTGTCTTTCATGCCTATGAGTAGCTCTTTGTGGGGTTAAGGTCTGGTCCCATTGATGAGCACTCCTTCATGGATTAGGTCACAGATACAAATGTTATCACCAGGTGATCTTCAGGATTCTAGTTGTTGGCCCTGCCTCTGTGTGGCTCTCCCCATAGCACTGAGAACCTGAGTCTATGTTTCCTTGAAGACTCTGTCTCTGACCAGGTTTCTATCTCACTGAATACTTCAGGGTTGGTATGCAAAGCTTCCTCCCTGTAGTCTAGACATTCTGTTTACCAGTTGTCAACATATAGTCACATGACTCATTGTTCTGAATTTCCCAAGAGTGTAATTCACTGAGAGTTTGGAGCTGGCAAAATTCTCACTCAGTGGGAGTCTTTTTTAAATGGTGTGTCTTGAATACCTGGATAGATGACTCTGTGATAGAGAATGCTTGCTGCACAATTGTGAGGACCAGTCACATCTGATGAAGCCAGTTGAATCATGGCTAAAAAAACAAATAATAACACAATAAATAAAATCATCAACCAGGATCCCTAATGAACATGTATATAAAATGGATATCAATGGAATGCTAGCAAAACAATTTTAATGACATATCAAAAAGTTCATTTGCTATTATCAAGTTGACTTCATTCCAAAGATACTAGATACTAGGTTGGTACAACATAGGTAAAATAACACAACCTATAGGTAAGAGGATATATATATATATATATACATATATATATATATATTTATATAACAGAAAACTTCCAGAACTGAAAAGCATTTTCAGCAAAAAAGTAAGATATAAAACTAACATACAAAAACTGTAATAGCCCTCTATGCCAGTAGCACATACTACACATCAAATCAGGAAAACAACCCTGTTAACAAGAGCATCAAAAAATAAAATACAGTGGAGAAATTTTACACAAGTAACTGAAAGATTTGTACCATAAAAACTTTAAATATTTAAGAAGGAAATAGAAGATACTGGAAGATGCAAGGATCTCCTGTGCTCAGTAATCAGCAGAATCAACACTGTGAAATGGATATAGAACTGAAAGCAATCACAGAATCCCACCAAGATTCTAGTCACATTCTTCACAGAACTAAGGGAAATAACCCTACATTTCACAGGGAAGCACAAAAGATGTCGGATGGACAAAGTAATATGATCCAGAAGAACAGCACTGGAGGTTTCGCCACTGCTGGTTTCAAGTTGTGCTACTGTCCCAAGATAACGAAAACATCAGGACATTGGCCCGAAATAGACATGTCCATCAACGGGACAGAGGTCAGATTCCAGAAATAAACTCACCCAACTACAAGCACCTAACTTATTCTAAAATGCTGAACATACATCAAAGACAGGTTAATCTCCTCAACAAATGTTTCTGCAGAAACTGGATTCATGTCAAATGATGAAACTAGACCAATAACTCTCATCTTGCATAAAAACTAATTCAAAATGGATCAAAGACCTTAATATAAGACAAGTTTGAAACTATTAGAAAAAAGAACTTCAAGATATAGGTTTAGTCAAGCACTCTTTGAAAAGCACTCTAATATCTCAGGAAATAAAACCAAGAATTACCAAATGGGATTATATGAAATTCAAAGCCAGAGCAGACTCTCCCCCTACAGCCTGGAGTCTGCCTACATAATCATGATGCCCTTCACTGAACCTCTTCAAGAAGACAAAGCCAGGGACAGCACCTTTCTCTCAGAGGAGCTGAGAGAGACACGCACACAATCTCTACTAAAAGCCACAAGCACAATGGAGCTAAGGAAACAACCAAAGACTGCATGGTCAGGTTGTGGTCTTTGGAGGGACTGCAGCCAGAACTAACAATACTTCTTGGATGGTGACACTTCAGAGACTATTGACATCCTGAAAGTGGACATGTTAAAGGAGCTAGAAGAAACACTGAACTGTTTTCCACAGAAAAGACATAATGATTCAAAGAAAGGACCAGACTTAAGATAGAAGAGGAATGAAATTATTTGATGTAGAGTCAGCATCTTGAAAGAGAAAAGCAGGGAGCAATGGAGAGATGAGAGGGAGAGACAGAGAGACAAGTATGCAACAGGTTCCTGAACCACCACAAAGAAGGAGCAAAGCCTGTGGCTTAAGATAATAGAAACTTTCCCAACTCCTTCAAGGAGAAGTCCAGGGACAAAAGCCTGAAGCTCAAAGCTGAAGGGGAATTGAAGGTTGTGAGGGCAAGGGAAAGGCAATCTGTGAAGACAAACAGATCCTGCCATCTGCAGACCTTGCCTGGAAAGACGCCGGACCCCTCAAGAAGCTGCTTAGAGGCAGCAACCCCATGGCAGTAAGCTTCCAGAGGACACTGCCCCAGAAGGACCTGGAAGGGGAGTAGGGGCCCAAAGCAGACAGCATACATGAAACAAGATGGAGATGATGTGGCACAGATCTACAGACCCTAAGCTCTAGGAGAATCCCACAGATGACAGGCACAGAAAGAGCTTGGGTCTTCCAAGAAACCTCTGGGATTGGTCCCTCCTTTCATACACAGAAAGCTTAAGAAGTCAACTCCCATGATGGCTGACCAGAAACCAGCCACACCCAGCACCAGGTACAGAGTGCATAATTCCTCACAGCAACCATAGTAAGAGGTGCTTCCTGAAGCCACAGTCAAAGCAGAAAGCCTGGCAGATGAGAGGACCCCAAGGACACATACTCTAGTTTGTTGCCAGCACATAGGCCCACAGAACAGCATCCTTTGGGATATGGAGACAAGGAGACTGAGGCAGAAAACCCCTCTGCTACTCCCTGCTGTGCGCCCAAGGTCCCACTATGGATGACAAAGGCACATGATAGTTCCAAGGACACCTGTGCCAATGTCCCAGTGTAAGGGTCCTAGAGCAGCATCAATCCAGAAGCCATAGACACAGACTCCAAGTCTACAGACCCCTAGGGTGAAGGAAGGTCTTGGCATGAAATCAGGAACCCAGCCCATGTGCTGGCTAGTCAGGACTCATCCCTGCAGAGAAGGATCCTAGCACTGGCACTAACCTCCAGCCATGCAGTTAAGGGAAAGATGCCCAAGCCAACATCCCCACAAGCAATGCTTCCAGCACTCTATCCAGAAGCTACAGCAGCCACCGAGCACATTCACACAGCAGTTACAAGAGGTCACCCATCAAGCTGGATGCCAGTAGGCCCTACCACAGCCACAGGTACAAAACACACTTATCTCAATGAACAAATTACAGTCCCTTAACTAGTTCAAGGGAGAACTAGATTCTGTATATAAAACTGGTATCTACCTTGGTTTGTTTGCTTGGTCAAACAGAAACATAGGGAAACACAACAGAGCAAGGATGTGTTTTCTTTGTTATTGTTTCTGTTGGGATAAGGTCAGCTACGTAGTCCTAACTGTCCTGGACTCACTATGTACCCAGGCTGGCCTCTGCCTCTCAAGTGATGGATCAACCATGTGTGCCACCACAACTCATAGCTGAAGTGTATAGGATGTAGTTGTGGACTTTATTTCCTGGTCATTTGCCATTGTCCCATTTACTCCTGTACTCTGTCCCCCAGTACCACCAGGATGGTTTCCTCCAAACAAATCAGAAACAGGGGCATGGAGGTCTAGAGAGTTTTGGGCATCACATTGATCATATTTAGAATTTGAAGAAAGACTTGGATTTTATCTGGTCAGGATACATTCCAATTTTACAGATTCTAAAATGTGAGGGAAAAAAATCCATGTTAAACCTCTTGTAGTCAGCAAAATGTAGTGTTCCAACCATCCCTACCCTACCCATTCACCTCATTTTCAGTGTATTATCTAGACTTAGTGAGCAACTGCCCAAGCATGATTATAGCGTGCAGTGTTTTAAATCAGAACAACTCTAAATGTGATCCAGTGAGGAAGTTTTTAAACATGCAGAGTCTTCAGTAGGAACCAAGCCTCTGTGTCTTAATAAGATCCCAGGGAATCTTAAACACATTAAGCTTTGAGAGATGCTCTTTTTAAACCATGTCCTAGTCATTTCTAGGACAAATCTGGCCAGAGGGAAGAGGAAGAAGTATCTAAGATAGGTGTGGTGGTACATGCTGTAATCCCAGCAACTAGCACTTGGGAGCCTGAGACAGGACTATTGGGGGTTTGAGGCCACTGTGGGCTACATCTAAGCCAGACTAGGATACAAAGTCTCTAAACAAACAAATAAACAAGTCAATAAATAAGCAGCATACAAGAGGGCTGGGATTATAGATCAGTGGTGAAGCACTTGCCTGGCATTCATGTGTTAAACCCCACTGAGTTTCCTCCCCCTGCACTGTAGAGTAAAATAACAGGATCATCCAAGAAAGCTTTCCTTTTTCATACTAGCCTAGTCTTCCTTCTCTGAATAAGTGTAGTTACTGTCAGATAGAAAAGCCTTGGGCATTATACTCTTTCCTAATAGGAAGTGATCATTTTTTTCTTCTATTTTTGTGTTTCGTTCCCCAGCTGAGATCTGCCATGCCTTTTTCTCCAACAGAAACTAAAGAGTATGATGTGCAGGTACAGTCCCTCAAATGTGGCCTGGGAGCAGTAGGAATGATGGCAAAGTTGGCTCAGTGTCCTCTAAGACTGGTCTAGCTGCTCTTTCTCATGGATTACTCCTAACCTTTACAGTCAGTATTTTAGGCCCCATCAAGGTCTTTTGTGCTGATGTCTTCCTGTGCCAGCCTCCTTTCTTAGAGTACCAGAGTCAGTTGTGAGGGACTTGGACTCCTGGATTTCATGTCATCTCCCACTCTGTATGGAATGACAGCCTGTGGCCAACTTAAACCTGTATTGATCTCGCTTCTGTGCCTCATTCAGTACTCAGCACATTTCATAACTGGATGTTACACGTTCTATTTAGATGCTTCAGCATGCTTTCTCAGTTGGGCAGAAGCTTCACCCATGGCTCAGAAAGACAGCATACCTGAGAAATCAAGATTTTAAAAGGCCAGTAAATTTTAATTTTATTTCCTCATGAAAGAGAGCTTACATATTTAACTTGTTTTAATATCAATGATGGCTTGCTTAGCCATCCCTGCTGTGAGTTACCTCAAAGGTTATGTATTCTATCTTTTCACCCCTTGCTTTAGCACAGAGAAGTTATCAGTCACTATTGATAAGTTAACCTAAAGCTGGTCATTAGCCTCAGGTTACTGCCTGATTAGTGTAAAAAGAGCCCCAAAATGGCCTAGAACTGAGGAAGGTCTTCAGGAAAGAGCACTGGCCAGGGTTGCAGCAGATGAAGGCCAAGTGAGGTATGTGCTGCCCAGTGAAGGCATAAACTGTTGCTCCCGCAACTTGAGACTCCTGTTTCCAGGACTGGATGCAACTGCAAAGTAGTTTCACCCAGTCTTCCCTAGAAATCCATGTAACTTGACATTGCTGTGTCTGTTGTTAAGAGTGAGTAGCACCCGAGAGGCATTTCATATTTTCTGCCTCCGTGTGGGGCTGGAGCAGACCTCTCTGAGAGCAGCCACACAGATCCCACAGGGCTGAAAGGCAAGGAAAGAGAACTCCTATGCTCAGTCAGAACCCTGAAAGGACCTGACCTACCTCAGACTCCCAAGCAGTGTCCACTGGAATGGCTCTTCAAGCTGCCCTTGTGGTCACGACTGATTAAATAACCTGTATCCTCCATTTCTCAAGCTTCCTTCCTCCTGGGGATTAGAGAAGTCTTGCATTGCAAATGCTCAATGAGTAACCTCAAAAAGCAGGACAGGAAGTCACTGTTGACCTGCCTGCAGTATGGGACACTGTCACAGCAAGCATGTGAGTGTTACTTTTACTTGTTGGCAGTGTGTGTAGCAAACACGTGGCAGACAAGAGATTTGTGCTCCTCCGTGGATAGACAGATGGATTAGCAAAGATAATGGCTCTCAGGAAAAGGGTATGCAGGCCCTTGTGTCTGAGAGCAGAACACTGAGCCACACCACACCACCATTTCTCTGAGCAGGAGCTGGGAAGCCAGCAGGCTGAGGCTTTCATGTGGGTCTTCAGAAATGGAGCACACTGCTCTTGAGCCAGCAAGATTGTGAGAGCCATCTGCATGCAAGGCTGTGGTCTTGGAATACTTCCCTCACCAGAAGACAAAGCAGCAGCAGAAATTCACAGATCTCTCTGCCAGAAGAGAGACATGCAGCTCTTTGAAATTAAACCAGAGCAACAGAGGTATACCCGTCCTTCCTAAAGGCCTTGCTCCCTACCATTGCCTGGTCTTCCTGGTCAGGGTGTGGACTGGGGAGCCCAGGGGTTCACTGAGCAGCCCTGCTACACTTAAGCTCAATGGCTTCTCTGCATTCTGCCACAAGGGTGCAGTATCCCCATAACACTAGTGATCATTTATCCTATGTGTGTAAAATAGATGACAATGCTAAGGTTTTTTCATGCCTGAGTTTGGTTTACTTAATCTTAGTCCCTTAATAAAATAGATGAATTTGTGGATTAGGGAAGGGTTAAGTGAAGGGACAGCTTGATCAAGAATAATTACTGTCAATTTAATACAATTATTACCACTATTAGGAGATTCCTTGAGCTATTTCGAGTATGTAGCAGTGATATGGAGTTAGTCCTAATTTCATTAATAATCTTAATAATAATATGGTAGGCTAACTCACATCTGTTCTTTTGAGTTTACTGTCTTGTACTAAGGGAGCTAGATACAATGACTGTTACCAGAACTATCAAAGCTGTTTTTGTGTTTAAAATTCTCAGATAAAATTGGCATACACTGTGGTTTTGATCTGTCAGTGAGAGTTACGATAATTGCTAGTATATTTATGTCCGGTTTGCTTGATATAGGCAGTAGTCATGAACTGAGCATGGTAGTTAACCTGAATGATATAATGGTTTAAATAATAGCGTAGATTAGGGGACTTACTGATAGAGGAAGGATACAGACCAACACTTTCAGGAAAAGGCCTAATGATTTATTCAGCTGACATTACTATAGAACATGGTGTGGTAGGTAGCACAGAGTGTTATGAATTCTTAGGAGTAGGGTCTAGAAGTGTTTAAGCTATCTAGAAGTGATTAATCTCTAAGACTTACTGTATCAAAATAACTCTTAAGATATTCTTTCTCTATGTGGGGTGGAATACTTGATATATTATGTTCTGTAGCAGTTTCCTTCCAAAATGAAACTGTTCATCTGGAAGGGCAGCTCCTTAAGACAGAAAACAAACAACTCAAAATAGCCTCAGGAAGTCCCTGAAGCTGACCAGAATCACTTGCCCACCCCTTCCCCAAAAATAAACAGAAAAACTACTGATAGTTACCCTCAGAGGAGTCAAGATACAAAGAAAACACTTAGATAAACCCTGCTGCCTGGAAGAGTCACAGACTCAAATTTCAGACAAAACACTTGTACATACAAAATTATTTTAAAATTAAAAACTAAAATAGAATATTGGCCAATGTTCATTTGTAGGACATATGCTCCATATAGCTTATGAGGCTCAGGTTCATGCATACTTTAAGTTTGATGCTGATCATGATCATACAATAGAGTAACTGATAGACTGGATGCAGCTATAATAGAAAGTACTCCTTAATTAATGTTTATTAGGGGTTGAAGTGTAGGAAATAGAATTATCATAGTAAATGTGGAGTGTGAGCAAGGTTTGAAGATACTAGAGAGGTAAAAATGACGATAACAGTCCTAACTGCTTTCTAAAAAATAGTTTCATTGCATTGGCAATTGGTGATACAGGGCACAGTGTGTTTGTGTGTAAACACATATATAATAATTGACTATTTTATGTAGCTGCATATAACATAATAGTGTGCGTGTGTGTGTAATTTTTTTTGAGACAGGACTCTGTTGTAACAGGTCAGTCTGGCTTCACACTCACAGAGATCCACCTGCCTCTGCCTTCCAAGTGCTGGGATTAAAGATATGCATCACCACCACCCAGCTTTGAGGTTTTCTTGTTAATATTTATTTATTTTATTTATGAGTGCTCTAAGTGTATGTACACCTGCATGACAGAAGAAGGCATCTGATCCCATCGTAGATGTTTGTGAGCCACCATGTGGTTGCTGGGAATTGAACTCAGGACCTCTGGAAGAGCAGTCAGTGCTCCTAACCTCTGAGCCATCTCTCCAGCTATTTTATGTAATTGTACATAACCTAATACTTTCAATTTAATTAGAACAAGGGATACTTTGGGGAGGAGAATTGGAATAATTTTTAGTAGGCAGAAAACCAATACATGATGGTAAGAAGAGGACTCCAACACGTGCAAGTAACTTCTTTCGTCTTAGTGACCAGGCTTGCCACCAGAGCAGACCTGATTTTGACAGGGATTGAAGTTAAAATACAAATTTCATTTCAATAGTTTCACTAATTTCATCTGTTAAATCGAGGCCATGACAGTTAGTTGGATGTTTCTCGTGTCATCTCAAAGTGAAAGAAATTATTATGTGACACTGATTGGGTATATTCTATTCTGAACACAGATCTTGTAGAACTTAAGTCATTGACATAACAAAACTTTATTCGAGGTTACACCATTAGTGTTCCCTGATTGAACCTGAAGATTGTAAATTCTAATTTTAACTGAAGCCCCAAAATAGGATTGTCCTTTTTCCCTACTATAACTTGGTCCATTCAAAAATATTCTGGGGTTGATATTTGTTAAGCTAATTCCTTTGGCTTATTAGCCTAAGAATATTTAAAGGTAGTTCTCTACTGTCTTAGTCCCCTTCATCAAGTGCTCCAGTGCAAAAAGGGTTTGTTGATCATTTTAGGGGAGTAATAAGAGTAGACTAAATCAAAACTGCATAGGCTTTTCTCAGTAATTTTTTTTCCTAGCCTCCAAGTAGGAAATTAATTTCAGTATTTGGAAATGTTAGCTATTGATATTTCTTTCTAATAAAGGAACAAATCCTAATGCTTCCTTTGCATGTCAGGATACATTAAACATTACTGGGAAGTGTTCCTGGGAAGATTTGCAAGAGGTATGTCTCTATGAGTTCTTGTCTGTAAATTTCTTAATAGTCTTTTAATCTTTTCCTACTTGCAAAACTGTTTGTGGGGTTAACAATAAACTAGAAGTTTGTTTATTGAGTTTGTCTATAGGGTTGTTAACTGTTAATGCTGATTTACTCCTATGTACACTTAGGCACAGAATAATTTCTTTTGACTAATATTAACAATATGATGTTTAGGGGTAAAAAGACAGCCCAGTGGTTAGGAGCACATGTTGATGTTGCAGAGGATCCAAGTTTGGTTCCCACCACCCACATCAGCAAGTTCACCACCTCCTTCCCATAACTTAAGCTCCATGGGATTCATCCCCCTGTCCTCATTACCTCTGTGGACACCTATATGCATGTACAAATAAGGATACCAGGCACACTCGTGTACATATAATTAAAATCTTAATACAGGATGATATTGTTCATTTCACTTTTATTCATTTTTAGCTGCTGACACTTTTATGGGTGTCCTATGGATGTCCACCCTCCCCGTCAAGACCCACCCTGTTCCAAGATCTGACCCCCTTCTTGAGTCATAGAAACCACTCGTAATGATTTGTTTTTAAAGTAAAGCTAATGAAATCTTTTAGAACTTTGTGAATGTGTAGATTGTGTTTTGATCGTATTCACCCCTCAGCTAATCCCCGTAACTCCTCCCAGATGCACTCTCTACCCATTCCCCAAATACAGTACTCTTTGTTTTGTTTTGTATTGTTTTTCTTCTTTAATAACGCATAGAGTACAATTTGTGCTACCAAAACATATGGATGTGAAGTGATTCACTGGGGCGTAGTGTACCTACCAGTCGGCACACCAGTAAAGAAAACTGGCTGTTGTTCTGGAAGCCACCAACTGCCAATAAGGTTAATGTTTAAATACACAGCAGAGATAAGGTTTCTTTGTATGAATTTAAAGACAAAATAAAATTCTGATGTGAATAACCAGCTGTCACCAGACTAGTCAAGAATACTACACGTACCTTTAAATTCGTTACTTAGTTAAATTTATCTGTCCAGTTGCTCAGAGGTGCTTATCTGGTTTAGGGATCTTTAGCTTTCTTTTTCTAAAGGCTATATTTTTTCTAACTAATGTATTATTCAAAAAGTAGGTTTAATATTTCTTTTTATATCACAAGGTTTCCCTTATATTTGTGTGTCTAGAGCATCAAGGTATTCCTTTCTACCAGCTATTGTCATAGTTACCCGCAGTTGTCAAATACCTGGGTAGAGGGAACCTCAAATGAGGAATTACCTTCACCAGATTGGCCTCTGGGCCTTGTTAGGGTTTCCTAAAGATGCTTGGTGTATAAGCTGAATTAACAAGAAGTAACATGTTACACTAGGTTATATAGAATATATAGCATGTATAGAATATTCTCAGAACAAATAATATCACCAATAATATCATTGACAATGAATTTTTAGAATTGGTTTGGTCTTTTGAGTTTAGGTTTTACTCTACACCATGCTAGCTTACTATGTAGCATAGGCTGGACTCAAGCTCATGAGAATCCTCCTGCCTCAGCCTCCTGACTGCTTAGATAACAGGTATAATTCACCATAGTCAAGCATATTATAACAAATTTATGCAAACCAAAGCAGAAGGAAAAACAATGCTGTTCTCATTATTCAGTGGAAAGAAATATGCCACCATGTCTTATTGTCATTTTCAGCAAAATCAGGTTCTGAGGGCACTAAATCCCATTAGGAAATACAACGGAAGTCCTACCAGGGCAGACAATTCTTTCATAATGTTAGGAGTTCACTTCTTCAGAACCTGCTGTGCAGTTGCTGTACATTATTCTAACTACACAAAGTCAATTTCTTTCACCCTCTCCCACAGCTAACACACAGAACAAGGGATGGAGAAACCAGGTAGCTCTCCCTTCCCACCAGACTTTAAAACAGTGTACTAGGTCCTTTATACGTCTTCCATTATATGCTTTACAAGTAATATTTCTCATCAAGTATTTTAAGTTTTAAACAACTGAGGATCCTGCTGGATTGCTACATTTGTGATCATAAATGATCAGTATTTATCTATGAATCTTCCAAAGGTTCTTGAAAAGTACAAAGACTACCCAGGCAACTTCAGTAAACTGAATATTTTCTTTAACATACTTTACCATGCATAATTAGCTGCTTATTGATGCATCCACAAATATCTAATTCATGCATCCACACAATCTAAGTCAGAAATACGGTTAGTACCTCAGACTTCACATTCCAAAATAATCCCTACCCTGGTCATTTACTATTGTGCATAAATAAAATCTTCCCTTCTAGGATATCAGCAACTGTTATAGATACACACATGCAATTCTATAATGACATTGAAACAATGTCATGATGACAGTCAGTAGCATAAGAAACTACTTAATGACTTACTTCTCTTTTAGTTCATTTCAAGCTATTTTATTGACTTTGGTTTTAGGTATTTGTTTTGTGTGAAAACCTATAGCTGTCACTCCCCCCAACACTTCTGGGGAAACCACTGCTCCTTGTTTTCTGGCAGCGCACCACAAGCTCTCTGTTGGCTTTTTTAACATCTGAAGGTGGCATAGGTGACCTAGACTTTGATGATCCCTGGTATCCACACAGAGCTGGAGGCTGTGGCTTGAGTCCTGCAGTCTTTGCTGCATATGTCCATTGCCATTTACATACTTCTACATATCCCTTAGGTTTACTCTTCATTTCTCTATTTTTTCTCTTTATTGTTTTGCTGTTTTGTTTTATGCTGCTCTACCAGATCTTCTCACAATCTGGTCTCCCACCTTACTAACCTACCTTTCAGAGTTATGGTCAATTATGTTGTCCATTTGTGTTTGGACTGTTTCCATTTTGGTCTTTTAATCACCACTTTCACCTGTTTAGAGTTCATATATTCTATTTTATGCATTTTTACATTTTCCAGTATAATTGTCATGTGTGATTTTTATTTTCTCATGGTTGCATTTTTCTTGGTCACTTGTCTTGTCTTCTTGCTTATATGTACACAGGGGGTGGTAGCTACTTTGACAGTTTGTTATTAAGAACTTGTCAAAAATCTCTTCAATCTATGTATCTCTTAGTAGAGTTAAGGAAACTGTGTATAGTGATACATGTATACACATGTGTGTTTCTTCCTCAATGCTAGGTGCTTCTCGAGGCTTGAAAGTCTGTGCCTTCCTTCCCTGAATTCCTTGTGTTGAAATGCTGACCTCTAAGTTGACCCAGTGTCAGGAGTTGAATAGCTTTGGAAGGTGATGAGGTCATCAGGGCAATGTTTTCATGAACAGAACTAGTGACCATATAATGAAGCCCGGGAAAGTACATATTAACATCTGAGGAGACAGACAGAGGTATCAATAGTTTGCTGCTTGGACAATGAGTCTGCTAGTGGTGTGATGTTAGACTTTCCAAACTCCATAACTTTGACAAACAAGCATTGGTTGTTTCTGAGTCTCTTGGTTTATGATGTTTTATTATAGCACCCAGGACAAAGACATCCGTAACCATGAGTTGGGTGGATTAATAAAAAAAACCAGATATTTATATTCTCACCATTCTGGAAGCTAGAGCCTGAAATCAATTTGTTGGTAAATAAGTCTCTCAAGAAGAAACTTTATTGGTCCTTAACCTTCGGAAGCTGCTGGCAATCCTTCATATTCCTCAGCCTGCAGGCATAACCTGTAGTCTGTCTGATCTATGCCTCTTTCAAAATGGCTTTCTTATACTGACACCAGTCACTGGATTTAGTGACCAGTTCATATCATCTGAACTTTATATCTGAAAGACCCTATTTTCAAATAAGTCACATTTACAGTTTGCATAGGTTGAGGCTTCAGCATGTCTTCTGGGTGACGCAGTTCAACCCACAGCAGTGGAACTAGCCTTTGTGTGGTGTCAGTACAAAGAGCCAAGGTATTATATCCTCTGTGTCCACAATCCCCATGATCTGGCATGTGCTTTTATATTTTGGGGGAGAAAATATTGTTCTTAGTCTTAATTAGGTTTCAAAGAAGAAATAAGTAAAGGAATCAATGCGTGGGCCTCTCTAGTCTGCATTTCCTTTCCACAGTGTAGCTTTTGGAATAATGGGACTTACTGAGGCATGCATTATTGGGAAATTAAGAACAGAATTTTAGTCTCTGAGGACATTGTCTTATTGTTGCCTCTACCTTCTTCCCTCTTCCTAAATCCTCCTAAATGGGACTTAGGTCACTTTTCAAAATTTATCATAACCTTTTTCAGGATATCCCCTATATTTTGTAATCACGAGTTGATTTTTACATTTACCATGTCTGTAGTACTTGATAATCCTTCTGTAATTTCAAATCTGAGTTTCATTTAATTATTCCTTCACTCATAAAATGCTGTAAGTTTTAGAGACAAAAATGATAGCACTTGTAACAAATACTATAGAAAAGAAGCAAGGTATACAGGAAAATTGGTCTTTATTGAAATTCCAGTGATTATATTTCCTAGCTTTCCCGGGTTGTGCTGTGATTAGCTTCTCTGAGATCAGTAAAATTATATGCAGAATGGGAATGATGATTAATATAAAGGGTACATTTTAGCTTAATATAATGGGTTTGTTTTTTTTTTTTTACTTTTAGGTTGTCATACTTGAGTTTAAATATTTCCAATGTTTTATTTAACTTGCCACTTAAAATAACCAAACATATAATGACAGCTCTTCTCAGAGAGGTTTGATGTGCATTTCAGTTATTTTTGCATTTTCGTGACAAATTACCTGATATGAGCACCTGTAAAATGAATAATCTCCTTGGCTCTCAGTTTCATAGGGTTCATATCATAGTCACTTAACTATGCTTCTGAGCCTATGGGAAAGCACAGCTTTATGATGGAAAGCATGTGGAGGATGAGACTGTTCACACTGTAGCAGACAAGAAGCAGGAAACAGGAAATTCTGGACAAGGTACAAACCCTTAAAGTCGGTATTTACTTATCAACATCCTACAGTTATGCCTTACTTCCTACAGTTTCTTCCACCTCATAAAATAGTACCATCATTTGGAAAACAAATTCCCAATATAAGATCTTGTACAGAACTGTTCATATTCACACTATAACAATGTCATTTGATCAGATTGTGACCATACCATAAAGATAAAATATGCATTATATTATTTTCATTAGAATAACTGAATTTTGTTGGTTAATTAAATGAATAATGTGGGATTTTTAATCTCTTAATGTTTTATTCACAAGGAGGTACTGAATTTTTCACTGTAATTTGGAAGCTTAATAAAAACCACAAAATGAAATGGGTAAAGCATCTGTCAATCAATAGTAAGAAATTGACAAATGTTGCAGAATTACCTTATAAAAAAGAACTACTTAATTCATCAGGTAAGCCAAAAGAAAAATGTAATGTCAAACTAATACTTAATAGAACCGAACCAATGGTCTTAAGATCTCCACTCTTAGGAGAATGAGTTGTAGGGAATGCCTCGTCAGTACCATCGAGTAAGACAAAGGAATTAATATCAGAAGATGAAATGGTCAGGAATATTGCCAAACACTTGAAGATGGTAAGATACTTGCTGTGTCTCCTATTGGGGTAATTCCCAAGTATCATTAGCCAGGGGATTTGCTGGTGGGCAGCAGGAGATTCAGCTATAGTTAGGATGGACTCAGTGTACAGCTATACCAATGATAGGTTTCATTACATCCAGCATGTAGAAGGAGATAAGAAAGAAGACAGTGCCAAGACTGGAAGACTGCTCTCTGATTGAAGTCATATGAGGCATGATTAATTGCTCTGGCAACTAAGTGAATCACGACAATTCAAGCAGAATGTGTGCCAGAGGAAGTCGTTAGAAAGCCAGTGCCCAGAGGGGTTATCACTGCCTTCATCAAGCATATATTAGAATCCCAGAATCCCAAGGAAAACAGTTGTTTATTATAAAGCATACTGTCTAGGAATAAAAGCTATTCTTATTTGCTTCTTGAAAGCCAAATTCCTAAGTGCCAAGCCAAGGCCAGCACTGCAGGCAGGGTTTGTAGGTATAGGCATCTTGACGTCTGATGCCTGCTGCGGTAACTCTTGTTTGCATTTCAGAAATTATAGCACGTAATATTTTCTCTAAGTTTCTTTTTATACAATGATTGACAGTCAAATTGCAAATATGCTTTTTAATTAGAGAAATGAGGCAGTATTATAAAAATAGTGGGCAGCAATATAAAAAAAATATAGTTTACCATACTTCTAAGATACCTGTTAGGTTACAATTTGGTATCTTAGAGAATGCATTTTAAAATGTATTGCTTTCTGCTCCTTCTGCTTCTATTTTGTTTATGATATTCAAGAGGAAATCAGATTTTGAGGAATACTCTTACTACCTGAAAACAAGCTAAAGGGATATCAACCTTTCAGTTCCAAGTCTATAACTCTACACTCATGAAACTGACATCATTTGTGAAAAACCTTTGCTACATGCCACATGACACTCTGAAGTCTTTCTCAGAGGGAAGTCAGAAGAGCACCGATCTTAGACTTAGCCCTAGACTGATACTATTATCACCATAACCTCTATTTTGTTCACAAGAATACCGAGGCACAGTGGTTTACACAACATTTCTCAGCTGGTGCATGGCAAAGCCAACATTTCACTGGAGCACTCTGCCCAACAGATGTTGCCTGCATGAATACTGTGCTAGGGAGTTTCTGTGCCTGCCAGGTCCTGGGCCCTGTAAATGGCCTTGTAAAAGTCTTATCACTTAATTTTCCTGAGTACTAAAGAGTGGTGTGTGCTCCCAAGATGGGGTATAGGACTGGACACTCAGGAAAGATGGGCATATGTCTAGGGATGTAGCCAGTGAATGTCCAGTCTAGCCCCCAAATCCTTTCTCTGTAGGAGGGAAGGTGCATGTGGAGATAGGTGAGGAGTGAGCCAGCTGTGGAGACAGAATAGATGGCGAGAGTGGGATGGTGAGAGGAAGGGTAGGAAGATGGTGTGAGGGGGCACTGGTGATGTTGGAGTAGGTAGCAAGGAAGTACCTCCGAGGTGGCTTCAGGTTAATGGGAGACAGTAGAGATCCTTGAATTATTTTTTATTAACAAGCAGGTGCCCATGCAGGCTGGAAGAGGATGATGAATCGCCTGGAGCTGGGGTTAGAGGTAGCCGTGTACTGTTTGATGTGGTTTCTGGGAGCAAACTCAGGTGCTCTGCTAGAGTATTAGGCACTGTTAACGGCTGCGTCATCTGGCATCCCAGAGAATCATTTCCCTTGAGTTATGGTCAGAAGCCAGGTTGCACAGTGCTGACCATGCAGTGCTGTTGCACAGGACGTGAGATCAGGTAATGATTCCTTCCTGAGAGGAAACCAGAAATGGCAAAGGACGAACTCAGAGAATAGGAGTTCTGGTTCTGTGTGACAAATGGATAGGTGCCTGGCTGTGCAGACATGGATAGTATATGTTCATTCCTGCATGTGTTAATGGAGGGTTCAGAACATGGAGGGGCTTCTCTGAAGAAGCTTTTTTTTTTTTTAAGAATTTAAGAGAAGGAAGGGGGTAAATTGAGAGAGAAAGTCTTAGCAGTTGAAGAGTGAGGTGATGAGCTGTTGAGAAAATGGAGACATCTTCCATAAATCACCTTCTTACTAGCATGTATGCATTTCCTAGAACTTCCATAACAACTGTACACAAACTGGGGTTTAAATAGTGAAAGTTTCCTGGTTCACAGTCTTTGAGGCCAAAATTTCAAAACAAAGAACTTGTCAAGTTGGGTTGGTCCTTGTAAGCACAGGCCTTCAGGGTAGAGATAAGAACCGTTGGGCTCCAGTGACTTTATCCCCGACAGAGGTTACAAGTTTACAGTTGGGTCAGCCACCCAGAAGTGGAACAGGAGGGGTCAAGTGCTGCTGTGGAGGGACTTCAGAGTGTGTGTTACTACCTCTGCCTCCTCCTCATCCTGCTCCTCCTGCTCCTCCTCCTCCTCCTCTTCCTCTTCCTCCTCCTCTTCCTCCTCTTCTGCTTATGTCTGCTCCTCCTCTTCAAGTATAGCTGTTGCCTTAGCAAATTTAGCTGCAGCCTTGGGCCCAGGAGAAGGCCACTCAGGGATGCCTTATTGTGCAGGCCTGGCCCATGGACCCAACACCCTGAGACTCAAAACATTCCACCTACCTTCAGGATCAACAGCGCCATCTGGGCGAGGAGGGGGTGCTGCCACTGTGGGGCTCATCTCTAGCAGATGCTGGCCAAGGCCATTCTGTGGCTGCTGCAGCTGGTAGGAGCCCTGAGCTCTTGTGAGCAGCTGCAGCTGGGGGAGTGGGGAGGCTCGAAGACAGAGCTGCTGCTCCAGAAGCTCCTGGATACGGAGCTTGATCACTTACCGGAGTCTATTTCTGCCTGCTTCCCTGTTTGGCTTAATGTTTCCTTGGCTGGAAATACCTAAGTTGTTTCTAGTTTTAGTTTCTTGAGCCATGGTAAAGAAGAAGTACTCCTTTTTAAAACCACAGATTCTTAGTATTTGTGGCATAGCATCTGAGTACAGTTAAAGAGCTCAATGCTGCAGGGTAGTGGTGGCACATGCCTTTAATCTCTGCATTCCAGGAGCCAGAGGCAGGCATATCTCTGTAAGTTCGAGGCCAGCCTGGTCTACAGAGTGAGTTCCAGAAAAACCAGAGTTGCAACAAAGGAGCCCTGTCTAAAAAAGTCAAAAAAAAACCAACCTCAATGTCCTTGATAATCCCCATGCCTCATTGGCTATGAGGCTGCACTGATAACCATCTGCCTGTAGTGGTACCATGTATAGCTTCTTGACTGCTTTAGTTGATTCTGGTCAGCTATTTGGGTTGGGGACTTAGAGGAATACATTGAGACCCTTCCTACAATCTGCCCTGACACAGGGTAAAGTGCAGGGTTATCAAATTTGGCTTGACTAAAGATGGGTAGTGTTTTGATGCCTTCCTCCTTTGAGAAGACAGCTGACCATCTTTTTGATTTTGCCTATTTCGGGTAGAAAGACTCCTTATGCTGTAGGTGAGCAGTGTCAGAACCAATGGATCTATTGTCTCCAAAGCCCAACTGAGTCATCCTGCCTTCCCTTCACCCTCCACCATCTGAGAGCTACTTTCACTGCAGGCAGTTTGATTTCCAAGAAAAAAAGATGGACACTGACCCAATGGGAACCTTCGAATCCTTGAAACTGTACTTGTTCACAAAGACTAACACCAGGGTTGACAGGAGGAGCCACTAGGTAGCAGCAGGGTGGCCTTCTGTCCTGCTTCACGGTAAGTCACTGAGCATATAGTTTAAGAGCAAAGTACCCTAGAAAAGGGGGAAACACGTGTTAATGTGGACAGAGAAAGAAGATGAAGAGGAGGCCTGGCCAGGTGATGCATGCCTTTGATCCCAGCACTCAGGAGGCAGAGGCAGGCACTCTGTTAGTTCAAGACCAGCATGTTCCAGATAGTGAGTGGCAAGCCAGTTAAGGCTTCACAGTGATTCCTGTCTTTAAAAAAAGAAAAAGGAAAAGGAAAAATAATCAAACAAAACACAAACCCACCAAACCCCACAAAAATACATCAAAGTGAAGTGAAAGTTAAGTGAGCAGAGATGAGGGTAGGGGGAGTTATAGTGGGAGATAGCCAAGACACAATATACCTACCACACACCAGGACTGAGACTAGCACACAACCCTGACACAGGAGACCGGATTCTTACTAAAGCTGTGCACCACTCACTTTCTGATGCTTCTCCACCATTGACACCTTTGCAGCCTTGGCTTGGCCTTTGGCCCCCACACTATTTGGAAATGTTCCCTGTCTCTAAGCCTGGAGCACTATCGCTAAATATTAGCTCTCAGTGCACATTGGGGTAAATTTGACTCTTTGTCTCTAAGGTTCTGTTCTGAGATGAATCAATCTCCAGTGACCTGCTGGGCTGAGGCAGGCACTGTCTTTCCAGAGACAGGGCCTCTTGGCCATCCTCCTGGTATATGTGGGAAGAAAAGAGGTGAGCAGAGTCCAACCGGGTGGTAGAGCTGGGTCTCAGGTGCCAAGTCTGCAATCCCAAATCAGTAATATTTCTTCCACTCTGTGAGTCCAGCCGAGTGACCTCAATTTTGGTTGGTTCCTGGCTTGTCTGAGTGCATCATCATGGGAATCCCAATGAGCAAATGGTCAACAGGGACACAAACCCACCCAGGAGGCCCCTAAACTCTTTAATCACAAATGAATGATAAGTACATCTTCTCACATAGTTAATGACAGGAGAGCACCATTCCTGCCCTTGCCACTGTCCTGTCTTTTGCTGAATGGAAGAGCTTTCTGCCCCTTGGACAGACACCTACATGACCCTATCAGTGCCCCTAGTCAAATAAGGCCCATCAAGTCTACAGAAGCACCAGATGGGGAACTGGGAATCTACTTGTGACCTGGCCTGTGGGGCACAGCACTGCCACCCAACATGCCTCTGTGCCACTCTGTCCCTGCAGAGACTCCCAAAGTGTGCCCACACCTGACTTCCAGCTAGGCCTTCACCCATAGAGGCCAGAACAGAGGCCTGCTTTCCCATTTCTCAGTTACGCTGGACTTTCCACTGATGTGTTCCTGTAAATACATTACTGTTATTTATCTGTGCTTTTTGGGAGTTTGTAGTGTTTGATTTATTTTACTTTTGAAACCAAGAAGACATAGAACCATGAAAACCCGCATCAAAGGAACAATGGTAAAGTGCCTAGAAATGTGAGGTCTACTATGGGAGCCTAGAACCTGGCTAAGCATTGTGTATTTGAACTTAAATGCCTTAAAGACAAATGAAATAGACACTTCTAATTTCCCAGGAAAATGAGTCTCCTGTATCCCAAGATGTTCTCAAACTAACTTTAGAATCCAGGTTGACATGGAAATTAGCATCATTCTGCTCCCACTCCTGGCACTAGTGGACACTAGAGGGCAGCACTAGTCAGTGAAGACATGTCAGGCCATCCCTGCCTACTGAGGTATAACCACTGCTGTTGTCTTTTTGCTCTGTGCCTTTGCCCTTTTCTTTCTACAACATGGTCTCAATGTGTAGTGACTCACCATGGCCTATAATGTATCTTGTTTGTTCTCTTTAGTGCACCACACTCAGCCTGAGAGCTTTTTCTCTTGATGACTCCACTGTTCCAGTTACCACTGCCAACAGCTCATCACTCTTTGCCAGCACCCCAATAGGTGTATTGTCCCTCTGCTGAGGCATCATCAGGGCAGTTTTCAATAGCTAGGCAGATAGATTCTCTTTAGTGTATTCACTAACCCGAATCACACATTGTAACCAGTCTCACAAGGATCGTCCTGGGTGTGCTTCCAAGTGCCTGTTCTTGAGGCAGGTGATCTTTCCTCCTCCACACTCATTCTGATGTAATTTCTCAGTAGTGTTTGATTTCTAATCCTGATGAACAGGGTGTTTAGGAAGGAACGAGTCACTGGGCAGTGTTTGTGGAGTAAACTCTCAGTTCCCAACATGGGAAGTACTAACGGGTTTCCACCCAGAGATTTATTTCTGGTTTTGGAAGGAGGAGGTGTCCAGGCCTTCCCTATTGTCCCAGGAGTGGCTCCTGGGTGGGGCAGCCTGATTTCTGGTGAGGTGTGAAGAGAGCTAGTTGGCAGGAAGGCAATGACAGATCCCAGTGACATCAGCATCCCTTCCCCAGCAGACATGGTAGTGTGTCCTGGAGAGCCCTGGCATTTTCTGTGATATCACTTGTGTTGTGACAACACCAACTGCTCCTGCACTGTTCATTCATTTACTGTTCTCCCACAGACGTGTTGGCAAGACCAAGGTTACTGGGGAGAGATAATGGAGAGGATAGAGAGATCAGAAAGAGGCAAAAGGAAGCTGATCTTCGGTCTCATTGTAAAACAGCAAAAAATAAATGGTCCTGGGAAAGGTGCAGAGAGTCCTGGGCAGAACGTGAGAGGCTTTCTTGAGGAGGTGGACTTGAGCTGGGTCTTCTAGTAATGGGGCTCAGTAGCTGGAGACTCTAGGGATCTTCTGGACTTCCCTGCTTATTGTGGTTCCTGAACATCAAGGATTCCAGGACACTAGCTTGTCTGTCCCTGAAGCCAGGAGCTGGTAAGGCCAAAGCTATTGTGCTGGGAGCTCTTGGCTTTCACACTTACTGTGGGGTGGGTGTTCGAGGGGGAACAAAATGAGACCAGCAGGAGGTGGGGAGGAATGAGTGAGGCATCCCCAGCTTAGGGCAGGGCATCACTGCACATCACCCTCAGTAGATTCTTCTAGGTTTAGCTGCTTTCTGACACTGATTACATGGAGAGTGATTCTGGACACGGCCCATGTTCTCAGGCTTTACAACTGAACTACTCTGACCATCACTCTCTGGTGGTGCCCCCTGAGTCAGCAGGTATGGTAGGCAGGCTGTTCTCCAGTGCAGGCAAAACACTATCGAAGGCAGTATATCATGATGGAGACTGGCTTCCTCCTGCCAGCTCTGTGCAGGAGCTGTCAGTGAGTTGACTTGGTGAGCCTGGTGACAATGTTCTGCCCCTGCATGGTCTCTCTACCTACACGTGCCTGGAGTGACCTGGCAGATCTGGGTATCTCCACACCACCTGAGTGCTTGTGCATTATGACATTTTTGTCCTGGCTTCTAAAACCATACGTACCTTGGTACTGTAGCCAAGTTGAATCCTGTGAAGTTGTGAATAAGCTTGAGGAAGCAGTCTTCTGGTCATCTGAATCAAGTTTTAAGGGAAACAGAGGAAACCAGCTTGCTAGGACACCATCTCACTTCAGAGAGAAGGTGTTGAGGCTCTGCAACAAGCAGAGTCCAAAAAGGGACTCCCAGCTAGAGAGCTCCGCCCCCTACCCCTGACCACAGACATAGCCCACAGCCCAGGGCTCTCCTCTGGGAGGGAGGGGTTCTGCCTGCCCTCCCACAGTCTACAGCATGGGGCTCCCACTTCTGTGTAGAGCTCCACCCCTGACGGCTCCTTATTTATCTGCAATCAGCTTCCACAGCCCTGTGGGGGAAGCTCTACCTTAGCTCCACCCCCTTTCCAGGCCCAACACCCCAGGACTGGGCTGCTGGCTGCCTGCTCCCAGGCCAAGATAGCATCTCACAGCTATCTGTGTTTCTGCCAGGGAACAAATCTGACTTTCACCAGCAAGCCTAGCCCCTCCTGCTGTCAACTGCTGTTTGGGGCTAATGCTTACCTCTCTTGCTCCTCTGCTGGGGACTCCAGAGGCCTGGCCACCATCCCTTTTGCCCACCAGGAACCCCAAATGGTGCCAAGGACCACTGAGAAGCCAGCATATTTCCCCATTGGGGGAGTCTGGTTCTGTAATGCTGGGGAGCTCTGGGACTTGAGACCCCCCCCATAAGAAAGCACATCCCTGGGACTATCAGGTCCCCATTCCCACCCAACTGTAGGGTCCTCCAACCTGGCAGAACAGCACAGAAGTGCCCCCCTAATAAAGATAGCCCTAAGCCCCTCATCCCTCTCTGGACTTGGAAAATTCCCACCAATCACTGGCCACCCTGGGAATGTTCTACATCCTTCCTCGGGGACTACATAAAAGAGCAGCCTTCAGGGCTCTGAAGGAGAGGAGGGAGGGGACACAGCTAGGCTGCTGCCTTCCTCTCAAGTGGAGGCAGCTACTGAGAAGCATGAAGAACACCTCAGCTTGGCCAGAAGAAAGAAGAGCAGCTCAGCCAGGGCTATTTCCCTCAGAAATGCAACAGAAGAAGGAGCACCTCAGGTCAGCCAGAAGAAAGAAGAACACCTCCTCTCTGCTGGGCTGAGCATCTTGGTCCTGTCAGACCAATCCCTTCAGGATTCCATCACCTCCAGGAAGCTAGGCAAAGCAGAACCAAACACCTCACCTCAGATCTGCTGGATTGAGCACCTCAGTCCTGATGAGATATTCTCCTGTCAGGACTGCACCATCTCTACAGGGAGGCTTTTCCCTTTGGTGCTGTGTGGTCCTCAGGCTCCTGAAAGTCAGATCACTTTTCTGTCACAAAAGAGCTCAACATTTCCATCTGTTCCAGCTTAATATAAAAAAAATAACCCTAACAGAGGGGAAAGCTGAGATCCACAGAGGAGTCATCTAAGCCTGGGTCCAAATCCTTTGTGGTGTCACTGGGACACAGGCATAGTGCTTTCTCAAACATCTGATTAGGACCCAGGGTGGACTGTCCATTCTCGATGCCTTGTCATAATGCAAGTTCACTGTGTTCATCTACCCGCAGGGGCTGCTGGGGAGCCACTGTCCCCCTCAACCATTCCCACAAAGAAGCAGTTGAAGGAGGAGGAGATGAGGCTGAGCACTCAGCTGCAGCTAATGCCCAGTGACAGAAATACGCTGCAAGATCACCTGATCTCACTGAAGGAGCCATGGACAATAGGTTTTCATTGTTTCAAACTCCATGGTGACTTTCTTGGGTCCATGATGTCACTGTCAGCTTCTTCTTGCTGTGGTATTGAGTTCTAGGAGGCTGCACCTCCAAAGTGTCCCTGTGTCCAGCCACATGTCCCTAAACACTTCCCAGTGGCAGAGTCTGAAGCTTGTACAGGTTTGAGATGGGAACACAGACTATCTTGCTTCCCCCAAATGAGCCTGAGCCATACACCTCAGGGAATGAGGCAATAGTATATAAGTTCCCAGCATGCACTGGAGAGGCTGTGACAGGTGGGGACTTGTGTGAGATGCTAGCTGCTGTGAGTTTGTGGTGGTGAGTCTTTGTACTTCCCTTGTATGTGATTGTGTGCTGGATACTCTTGGTAGCAACTAGACGGGTCTGGTTCAACTTGATGCATGTTAGTGTGTGGCTGCAATGCCTGGGGCTCATCACTGCTCCTCTCTGTCCTCTCTGTAGTGATACTACTCTGTTTTTTCTCTAGCATCACATTGCTCCCTCCCCTCTGTGTGTGTTGGAGACACACAGTCTGGAGACACTGCAGTCACAGGTCTATGGTGGACTCTGAGGACAGGTTGCCTGTCTCACAGGTTCCAACTGATACCAGTGCTGAGGTCAGGGTGCCTCACTTTGGGCAGCTCTGCTCTGATTAGAATCCCATTGTTAGTTTATAAAGCTTTCCTGATGTAGAGCCTCATGCCAGAAATGCTGACTCAGGGCTCTGGGCATCCATGTGGTGATGATAGGCACCCAAGATTGAGAATCCCATTCTGAGGACAGGATAAATGTCATAACAGGTATTTAATGGGTCCAGACTTGTGACACAGACTCCTGCTACATACATAGAGAACTAATCGGACCTTCCAGACCTCCTGAGTGAAATCATGCAGCCCTGATGCTCCCTCCCTGTGGGAACCCTGTTCTGCTGCCCTGAGATCAGGATACTAAGTTTAATAGGCACCAGGAACTCCCAGTACACAAGATCCACTGGGCTGGGGTAGTCCAGTACATAGCCTGAGTTCTTGTGAACATTGAAGCCTCTGTTAATGGGGTTGTTTACTCCTGGGGCAAGGCCCTACCACAGGCCAAATATGTTGTGGGATACTTTACTATTGTGTGCTATTTTGGTTTTGATACCTTGTAGCTGGGAAGCCAGATGCCTTGCAGCAGTACAGGCCTTGCTTCCTACCTAGTCACACCCTTGTGCTAGCCTTGAGATCTGAACAGATAGACCTGATTATGAGCAGGTCACGAGGAGATCACAAGCAAAGACTCTGATCACCCCCAGCCTAGTATCATTGTGTTGTAATGCAGGCCTAAAAGATAGAGGGGGTGAGAGAAAAGTTAAAAAGGGCTAAGGCAGGAGGAAGGGAGAGGTTTTTTGGGGGGAAGAAAGATGAAGACTCTGCCTAGCCACCCGTGTATAGAATTCCCTGAGATTCGACATGGTTTGTGATTAATAAAGAGCATTGGAAAATTCAACGATGGACTCTCCGTTAAGCGCCATAATGGTATTTTAACACTTGGCGCACCAACGCGTGGCAAGGACACACGAGAATAAAAAGAAGAAAAGAAGAAAGAAGACAAACGAAAAAGAGAGACAACACAGGACAGCAGAGCCCAGACACAGAGAGTCTACAGGGAAAAGGCAGAAAAAAGAAGAAAAGAAGAAAGAAGACAAACGAAAAAAGACAGACAATGCGGGACAGCGGAATCCAGACACAGAGTCTACAAGGAAACGACAGACAACGCAGGACAGCGAGAGCCGAGGCAGAAAAAAGAAGAAAAGAAGAAAGAAGACACAGGAAAGGTAAAGTAAACTCAAAGTTAATAAAGGAAAAAGTAGTTAATAAAGGAGTGAAGTTAAGAGAAAGAAAGAATATTAAGTTTAAAAGCAGAGAGTAATAAATAAAAAAGAAAGAGAGAAAGAAGCAGTTTAAAGGTAATTACTAATTCTCCTTACCTCAGGAGATAATGTAGCTTCTGAGCACTGTGTGAGACAGAGGAGAAGTGTAGCAGTTACAGGATAAATAAATAAAAAGACGTAAAGCCTCCTATGGAAAGAGGAGAGCTGGAGAGAAAGAGACAGAATTAAAGAAAAAGTGCACACAGGTGCGGATTAATAAAGTTCCAGGAAAGGAACCACAGATTTGCAGACCTTCTGTAAGAAGAGAAGGTAATAAAGAGAATGCTCCTTGGAAAGTAGGAGCCACAGTAAGAAAGAAATAATAAAACAAAATACACAGACGTCTCCTAAGGAAGGAGAGGACAAGTAAGAGTGTTTTCTGTGTTAAAAATGGAAAATATTAGGACACAGGGCACTTGGGCTCTGTATAGTGTTGTTATGGATGTTCTAGGTATGAAAGCAGTAGATGAAGAAATAAATACTTTGATTGAAACTAGCATAATTCAGATTATGGTTTTTGTTATTATGGTATTTCACATTGTATTATCAATAGCCATCATGGTATACTGTGCTCTTTCAAGGAAAACTGTCAGTGCAGAAGGAAAAGGGAAATCTCCTAGCCCTTTACAGGATATTGACTTAGATACAGGAGATAAATTCAGAGCAAAATCAAAAAATTTTAAAATGATGGAAAGAAAAGCAGAATCTACTTGCTTCTCACAAGAAGTAGCCTTAAAAGAAATAGATGAGAAGTGGAATGCGAAAATGCAAACTTTGGCAGCAAAATTAGAACACTTGATGGAAGGAAGTAAAAGCCTACCTCAGTCAGAGAATTCAGAGCCTACTGCTCCACCTTATAATGCAATGTGGCAGCAAAAGATTTTAAGAAAACCAACTATGGTTTATCCAGTAAGCATTCACAGGAGGCCCCCTGATGAGGACCACCCACAGGGCTATGATGAATTTGGATGGCCACCTACAGAAATGCTAGATTTAAAGAGATTTAAAGAGGCAATAGTAGCCTATGGAATGCACTCTCCTTATGTGAAACAGATATTGAACAACTGGGCTGTTCAACACTGAGTCATTCCTCAAGATTGGAGGGACTTGGCAAAAGCTGTATTAGAAGCTGGTCCTCAATTACAATGGATTACATGGTGGAGAGAAGAAGCTTTGGCAATAGAACAACGTAACCGAGCTAGAGGTGTTAATATTTTCAAAGATCAGTTGATAGGTGAAGGTCAATATGCTGAGTTGGAAGTGCAGATTCAGTTTGATGATAATATTTTGGCTCAGTGTCGTACAGCAGCATTAAATGCTTGGGATAAAGTTGAAGAGCCAGGAAAAAAGTCTGAGTCATTTACTAAGATCATGCAAGGTCCAATGAGCCATTCACTGATTTTTTACAGAGATTGACTTCTGCTGTCCATAAGACAATTTCAGACTCAGAAGCAAGGGAAGTGTTAATTAAATCTCTGGCATTTGAAAATGCTAATTCAGAATGCCAAAAGGCAATAAGGCCATTAAAAACAGCTTCTTTGAATCAATGGATTAAAATTACTACTGATATTGGATCCAATGCTTACAATGCCACTATGATTGGACAAGCAATTGTTCAAGGTTTTAAAAATCAAAAGGTTAGATGTTTTGGCTGTGGAAAATCAGGTCATTTTAAAAAGGACTGTAGACAAACGGATCCTAGAAATAATGTTTTCTCTGATAATAAGCCAGGAAAAAAACCTCAGTTTCCTGGTATATGTAGAAGGTGTGGAAAAGGCAGACATTGGTCTAATGAGTGTAGATCCATATTCAAGGTAACTCCTTGCTATCGGGAAATGCCTTTGGGGGCCCGGCTCAGGCCCCTATCACAGAAAACATGAGCCAACAATTTCTTACCAGCAACGGATTAACTCACCCTCAGAGAGACTAAAACATGTAGTGCCTGTTGCTAAAGACAGTAATGCTCTAGACTTTACTATCAAGAACAGTGGTAAATTAAAAGGTACTGAAAAACAGGTATTTTGGCAAGCAACTATCAATGATCAGAGACCTGAATTAAAAGTACAGATAAATGGAATTTTGATTGAGGGATTATTAGACACAGGAGCTGATGTAACAGTCATTTCAAAAAACTCCTGGAATCCAAACTGGCCTCTTCAAGAGGTATCTACTAAGATCTTAGGAATAGGAACATTTTCTCAGTTAAAACAGAATATAACAGGTGTAAAATGCATAGGACCAGAAAGTGAAATAGGAAATATAAGACCATATGTGGCAGATCTAGCTATAAGTTTATGGGGAAGAGACCTATTAAAACAATGGAATGTACAGATTAACATTCCTTTAATCTTAGAGACAACTGTAAGATTCAAGATGCTATTGATAAAGATATTAAAAAATGTTATCAAAAACAATCACAAGCTGTCCAGGTTGTCCATAAGTAGGACAGAACAGGTATTGATAATAATTCTCAGCCTGTTAAAAGGTATCAATGGAAAGTCATTCCCCAAGAATTCTCAGATAGTACCACCTTATGTCAATATTTTGTACAAAAGCCACTGAAAGTTAGTATCTGGTTTAATGAACCTACCATTGGGTTAACGACTCAAGAGTTAAATAATTCATTTCAAGCATTGAACAGTGATTCAGATTTAAACGACAAAAAAGTTTAACAACAGCAGAAAAGGAGTTAATTCAGGTAGAAAGCAGATTACAGAATGCATATGTAAATTACCTAGATCTCAAGCTTGATTGTATGCTTTCTGATCATTTCTCTATTGAGCTCATGATACAAAAGGAAGACAATATTTTAAAATGGATCATTGCAAAAAGCGACTCAGAAAGCTTGGGCAGAATCTACACTGCCTGTGTTAGAGTTTTTCTCTCAGCAGCCGCTTGGCTATGGTTGTTAAATAACAAGCTTCGCTATGTTCAGGAGTTTGGACCAAAAATTCAGCCAACTGGTCCCGGTCCTCCAGGGAATTGGTATTTGGTTTTATGTGGTTGGCAAGAAAGATTTATTTTTCTTATATTTGGAAGTTTGTTTATGGTTAATGTTTGAAAAAAGTTCCAAACCTCCCGGATTTGTCTTGGACTACAAAACCCATAAGGCATTGCAGTGTCTAGATGTCCTGTCATCAGCCACAGCTGAGGCTGGCATGTTAAATGAATGTCCAGCAAGCAGGGACAAATTATTGGATTTTCAAATTATACATAATAAATAAAACTTCAGCTAAAATTTCAAAAGAGAAAAGGGTATAGGATATATCTATAATTGGCTATTTTAACCTCAAAATTAAAAAAAATTAAAAAATTAATCTTAAAAGATAATGTTTAAGCATTTTGCTATAATAATAATAGCCTGGAGTGTGAAGACTCCACCCCATGTCAGGGAAAGGTTGTGTTTTTGTCTTTTCAGAAACGAGACATCCTATTGATGAAAGTATCCAGAGACCACTGGACTGAAGAGAGACAGCAGAGTATGCGGGTTACTGTCCAGCCTTCAACTTCAAAATGGACCGTTGAGGGCCTTCCTAGCTGCCTTGCTCCTGTGCTGCCTATAAACCAGAGGTCATGGATTAATAAAAAAACATTGAATTCCCCAGCTAAATACAGAGGCTGGCAGTCAGAGACGGGATTGAGAATTATGACATGAATTTCCCCAAGACAGAGTGTTGATCATGCTGTCAGTAACTCGGACAGGTCATTTTCATTGTTCATTAATTCTCTCCCAAGACAGACGCGGTCATCTTGAAAAGGGGAAATTTGGGAAGCTATTGGCTTCATATCTTGTCCTCTGAAATCATCTTGGAGATGACTCTGCAGCTGAAAAGGGAGCCTGTTTTGAAAACTGAGGCAGCTCTCACAGTGCTCAATTGTGATGCAGATGCAGATACCTGCCTGCAGGGAGTCTGTTTTGCCAAACAGACCAGTGGAAATTGAGGCAGCTTTCACAGTGCTCAAACTGTGATGATGCAGATGCAAATATCTGCTGACATTTGAACTGCACAAGCATTTTGCTAAACATTGAACTATTATGAACAATTGGTGTACTTTTCTGAACAATTGGCGAACTTTTCAAGGATATTTGAACTGCACAAGCATTTTGCTAAACATTGAACTTTTATGAACAATTGGTAAAACTTTTATGAACAATTGGTAAACTTTTATTAACTATTGGTGAACTTTGGACTTGATACTTGGTGTTATAGGACAGTTACATTTGAACTGCATGAGCAGTCTGCTGAAATTTGGACTTGGTATTTGACAAGACTATAACTTTATATTTTAGCTACTTTTGTTTGAGTCAATATTGTTCTTATTTTAAACAAAAAGGGTGAGATGTTGTGGGATACTTTACTATTGTGTGCTATTTTGGTTTTGATACCTTGTAGCTGGGAAGCCAGATGCCTTGCAGCAGTACAGGCCTTGCTTCCTACCTAGTCACACCCTTGTGCTAGCCTTGAGATCTGAACAGATAGACAAATGAAAGTGACCGATCACAAGCAGGTCACAAGCAGGTCACGAGGAGATCACGAGCAAAGACTCTGATCACCCCCAGCCTAGTATCATTGTGTTGTAATGCAGGCCTAAAAGATAGAGGGGGTGGGAGAAACGTTAAAAAGGGCTAAGGCAGGAGGAGGAGAGGTCTTCGGGGGGGAAGAAAGATGAAGACTCTGCCTAGCCGCCCATGTATAGAATTCCCTGAGATTCGACATGGTTTGTCATTAATAAAGAGCATTGGAAAATTCAACGATGGACTCTCCGTTAAGAGCCATAACTTTATTTTAACACAAATACTTTGTATGAGATGCTGAGGATGGACCATGAGGTGGTCAGGTCAGACCTGCATAACTTGGAGAATGAGCACACTGAGGCCTCAGAGAAGCTCAAGGAGCTGACCAAGGTGATGGATTTCTATCAGTAACTGACTATCTTAGCTGGGACCCCATCAGTTGTGGAATGACCATCTCTGCCTTTTTTTGTCCATAGCTCTGGTTCTAGCATTTCTGCCTCTTGGCAAGCAGCTTGCCTTGTGTCTCTTGGACTTGTGACTCTTGTTCTCAGTTTTGGTAACTGTGAAAGGCTCTTCGCTCCTGCCAGTGCCATCTACTCAGACTCAGTAGCCTTGATATAGAAGAGTGATTTGGAACATGAAATGGGAGGAAGGCAACTCTGGGCTTCTGGAGCTCAGGCAGGAGCTGGTTGCAATGGGACCTGTAGGTGTGATGTACTCTCACGGGGTGTCCTGCCATCCATCCCTCAGAAGGTATTTGCCCTGTATCTACTGATTTTTTTTATTACTATAGACACATAAAGACAGGTTGGGGTCTCCTCTTCTTGAAGGTGTTGAGGTTTTCAGAAGCAGTTTGATTCTTTCTGAAATTGGCTGTTCTCTGTTTTTGGTCTTCTGAATGCAGCTGTCCTGGCTGTTGTGGGCTCCTGTGTAGGTCTTCCTGGAACCTGGGACCTGGTGGGAGTGATGGTGCATGGAGGCAGGGGTGGCCAGAGGAGGCTGGCAGAGGCTTACTATGCAAAAGGTGTTTCCAGCAACCCCCACAGCAGGCTCCTGATGGAGCAGACTCAGTTGAAGATGAAGGTGGACATGCTGAGGCAGGAGAACCAGGAACAGCTCAGGGGTTGGGTCCTGCTGAAGCAGCGCTTGGGGGACTTGGAGCTGCTCTGTAAGGACCAACAGGAGGAGACTGGTGACCTCCAGTCCCAGCAACATCAAGTAGGGACAGACAACTGAGTCAGGCTAAGGTCTGCCACTTTTTGAGCTTTTAACTGCCTGTCTACCCATCCCCCCACCTGTGCTTTCACCTATCACCTTGCTCATCCACCCACTGATCCATTGCCCACCTCATGCCATGTAATTGTCCATTTCTATGTCCATGCACAAGTATTTCTGGGGAGTGAGCCTCTTGTAAGAAACTGAATTACTGACAAACAAGCTCCCATCACTCCTTTTGAAGCTGCAGTCCACTGAGGGAGATGGGTCAATAGCACATCTCATGCCTACATGTCATTGTGACAGGAGAAGTTCTGTGCACAGAGATTTGAGTGAAGGAGATCTGGAGCCTGGGGCTCATTTACCTGACAGGGTTCATCTGTGATCAGAGGTGAGAAGCAACTTGCAATGAGGAAATCCCCTTGCAAATGCCAAATAAGTGGGTCCCTTTGTCATTTTTGGTAGCATGTAGCCTTACTCCCAAGGTGGGAGTATCTGCATCCCGGGTGGTCACTTCACTTTGTCCAGCTCTGCAGTCACACTGAGAGAAGCCTGAGTGGCAGCTTCTCGCCTTGTTTTCTGTGAGTGGTACTGGAGTTCTCCCCTCCTGGAGCTTACATTCTAGAGCTGACTAGATGACCAGGGATGTGGGAAGGCTTTTGACAGACTGTGGGTGGGGCTGGGTGATTTGAGACTTCACGACAAAAACTTCTCTACCCACCTCAACGTAGTGTGACCAAGCAGAGCACAATCCCCACAGCAATTTTAGTCCCAAGGGGATGGATAATAGAGTTGTGAGACCCTTGTGAAAGAGCTGGTGTGCTTAGTCTAAACTTGCCTGTTCATCTAGCATGAAGTTGCTTTCTCTTACTTTTTTTTGGTATGTGTGTATGTGTATTGTGTGTGTGTACTTGTGTGTGTGTGTGTGTGTGTGTGTGTGTGTGTGTGTAGTGTAGGCATGTGGGAATTTCAGTGCACCCTACATGCATACATTGGCTAGAAGAGACCATTGGGTTTCTTTGTCAGTCTCTGACTTGAACCAGGGTTTCTTACTTCCCCCGAGCATTTGGTTTTGGGTAGGCTGGCTGACCAGCAAGCTGTTGGGATCCTCTGCATGTTCTTGCACTTATATGAGAGTATAGGCATGCATGTGCTCAACACTCCACTAAGAACACATTCTTCTAATGAACAGGAAAAGGAGATCTGTTTGCCCATTTAACTGCCCATTTGCCTATACACCAACCTGTGCTTTCAGCCTTCACCCCATACTCATCCATTCAAACATCCAGCTTCCCATTTCATGTCATCTAATTGTGCATTTCAGTGTCCTTGCACGAGTATTTCTGGGGACTGAGCCTCTTGTGAGAAACTGAATTAATGACGGCAAACACTCTTGCTTTGCTTGCAGCTGCAGTCCATTGAGGGAGATGAGGCAGTAACACATCACTCACCTACATCTACAATGATAGGTAAGGTAATATGCAACAGTAATTTGGTTAAAAGAGGTCGCGGTGCTATGTCATTTACATGACAGGGGCCATGTGAGATCATATTTGGGAGGCAGCTTAGAAGGAGATAATGCCCTTGTAAATGCCAAAGGAGAGGTTCTCACTGTCATCTTTTTGTGATGGCATGTGGCATTTAGTGCCTTGTGCTCCCTGAAAGGTGCTCTCCAAAGGTGGCCTCTTCACTTTGCCCAGCTCTTGTTTCCCACTGACAGAAGCCTGAGTAGCAGCTTGTCAGCCTCATTTGACATGAGTGGTGCTTGTATGACAGTGTGTGCATGCTTGTGTGCAGCCCTCCACTAAGAACACAATCTTCTAATGAACAGGAACATGAAAGACTGGAGGGAAAGATGCATTACCTGCTGAAGCAGAGGGAGCTGGTCACCCATCAAAAGGACTTGGCAGAAAAGCTGGAGCATCATTTGGATGCCTCCCAGAGGAGGTAGGAACCCAGGCTAGGAGGAAGGGTTGGATCCAAGTGGGTCTCCTGTAGCTAGAACTTCTGTCTTTTATGGACTTCTGCTTGCTGGCAAGGCTCCAAGACACAACCAGGGAAAGAACACCTCCGAGTATTATGCTGGTCCAGTTGATAAGAACCTCTGTCTAGGAAATAATGTTTGATACTCAGTGTGTCTGAGGAATTTTGTTCCCCTTCTGAACACCATAGTATATTCTGAGCACGCTATCCTTTTGAACTCATAGAAATCTGCCTACTTCTGCATCCCAAGTAATGGGATCTAAAGTTGTTCACCAACAGGTCTTGCTGAAATTACATTTTGATTTATAAACATCACCTGTAGAGATGAGATTACCATTGTTGAACACTGCTCTCTGCCGATTTTGTGTATTTCCAGTGACATGTTCTCTAAACAGAATAGTTTTAGAAGTTTTCAGGATGAACCCAGGAAGATGCCTCATCTGCAGGGATGATCAGAATCCTCATGGAGTGTTCTGTAACAGAGTCACCTAGGGAACCAGGATGTAGATTTACAGCTCTATTTCTAAGGAAAACAATTACTTCTCTTTGGTTTTGGAGCCTGAATTCATGCATGGCCATTGTTCTTGGGCATTTAACTCAAGAAATGCTATTTTAGTGTGATAGACTATCTTGTGTGTTACCTGGGTTCAAGGTAACTCCTGGGCAGGAGGAGTGAGCTAGCCTCATGACCTTATTCTGGTACCCAGGTTGGAAGCCTGTATTATGCCTACAAAATGAGGAGGTCAATCAGTAACTCATCATGAGAAATTCGGGTGGACTATTAACTATGGCATCAATATGCTATTATTGTTTACAGAATGACATCTGTGGACTGTAGGAGAAAGTCCTATTCTTTCTAGTAGAACAGAGAACATACAGTACTCAGATCAACTTCTGATATTTGATTAAGGCTGAGAAAAATTCTAGGCCAGTTACTCTGTGACCCATGTTCGCTTGGAGTACAAACAATGACTTAAACCAGAAGATCAATGCTGACGGTACAACACAGTTAAAGTGGTGGGAGGTAGCAGCTTGACACGAGACATGGCTGTTCCCCACCAGGCCTGTGTCTTAACTGCCTTCTTCTCCTGGGTCTGAAAAACTGCACCATGAGCTGGAAGAGGCCACAGCCCAGGATGAGAGCCTCCTACAGAAGGAGCTGCTGCAGCAGGAGCCACCTGCTGAGCCCATCCCCAGCAACCCTGGAATTCCTTCCATGATTTACTTCTTAGAATTTGGTATTTTATGTTTGAATAGACCCCTATTTTGTCTAGCCAGTGACCCAGTGAGGCTGCTTCTGGATCTCATTGATTTTCTTTTCCTGATATCAGCCTTTAGAGAATACAGATTAACAAAGGAAGCCTCAGACAACTTCAACACAGGACATTCTCCACACTAGGATCAAGGCTCCTTCAGAAAAAGACACCTCCTTGTAGCTCAGAAATCACCAGTTAATCAAACATCAACCTAACTCCAGGTGATCCAGCCCCAATCTGATCCATGGATCTGTTGTCTCCCTATTCCAGGAGAAAAGAACACATCAAAAATAATCTTTGGATACAGAAAAACCAAAGTCAAAAATTACTTGCAACCTTGATATGCACTAGCAAATGGTCCCGGTTAAGGATACAACATGGAGGGAAGACACACTGGTGATCAAGAGTTACCCTGTCAGTTTACTGTTGAGGACATTGGCAAGATGGCTGAGTCCTCAGTCCTCCATCTGTGATGGAAATCTGTCATGAAAGACTGTGTTGGTGCCACTCTGTTATCCTGACAGACCACACCCAAAGGGATTCTCTCCATTACATTGCTGATGCTGACTGCAAGACACACACAAGTGTTGGTGAAGATAGTCTGCTCTAGAGTTGACAACAGACCCTTTCACCTCCTGTTAGTTGTTTTTTCTTCCATAAGGAAAGACTGAATATTCCCCAATTTTTCCAGTTTCCCAAATTTCCCAACTGGTATTGCCCAATTTCACGCCTGCTAACTCTGCAGCAAGAGAGTACCACTTAGCCTAATTTTTTGTTGGATTTTGTTTTGGGTTTTTGTATTTGGTAGTTTTTGTTTTTGTTTGCTTATTTTATTGTTATTTCATCTTTGTTACTGTTTTGGATATTTTGATAATGCTTTTCGCTGTATATATTGACTCCACATTTAAAGCTATTACTGAGAAAAGTGATGCCATTTTTATGAATAAAAATGGTTTCCAACTCTTCTTTAGTGTGGTGTCACATTCCTGTAACCCCAGAACTCACAGGCAGAGATGGATTTATGCAAGTTCCAGGCAGTGTGGGCTACACAGTGAGTTCCCAGGAAGCCAGGGCTACACAGGGGTATGGTGTCTTGGGTGTGGATAGCATGGCTTATTCCACGGAAGCAGATTTTATGATGGATTCTTTATCCATATTCATGCTGTCATTTATATAGCTACTCCTAAAATACGGTGCTCTCTATACACACCTTTAAGAAGTGATAATGGGAACTTAATCATGGAGAAAAACACCTGTATTCTTCTACAGACTCTCAGGAAACAAAAACATTGATTAAAGTAGCAAAAGGTAAATCCTGAAACCCAGAGCTCTGGGTTTTTTCTTGCAATGTAATATCAGTGATAACCATACAGCAGTGATAATGGCCTTCTGAGACATGTTGGGAAATAGGTGCTAATAAATCTTGTTGTCCTTGAACATGCGTGTGGTATATTTTTGAGGTTTATTTATTTTTAGTTTTTGTGTATGGCTGTTCTGTCTGTTGCATGTCCGTGCCTCACATGCATGCAGGTCCATTGGAGGCCAGAGGGCATTGGATCCTCTATAACTAGAGTGATAGATGGTCATTAGGCATTATGTTAGTCCTCTGAAAGAGCAGCAAACGCTCTTATCCTATGAGACTTCTGTCCAGCCCCTGCACTTGGCATTTGTCCTTCCAGCTCTATGTGCTGTATTAGTTGGACTGGATCACCCCACCCAAAGAGAGAAGATTCTAGAGAGCTGTATGGACAGACACATGAGGTAGGCATGCTAATATCTTAGGCTGCCAGGTGTCTATGCAGGGCCCTGGTGTCACCAGTGCTCTCCATGGATTCAGATCATACCGCAGCATCATTTATTGTCAGGGTTCGAGAAGATTTGTGATCCCTCTTCTAGGATGACAGTGTAGATTAGGTCTACCTGATGAAACACAGCATTGAGACGATCCTCCTGAGGGCTGTGTCTGGTACGGCATCCTTCTTGATAACAAGAAAAGGAACTCCAGCTAATCAGTGTTGGGAGGAAGCTCCAGAGCTGCCACAGTGGACAGAGCCTGCAGTAGAGGCCACATGCTTCTGGTGGAGAGCTTGCTTGTGCAAGCCCGGGACATGAGAGGGACAGTCAAACTTTTCCTTTTGCCATGGCAGCTCTCAGTGTGTATCAGAGAAGTGTTTCTTACAGATGAGTGTCTTATTACTGTGAAGCAATCCCTGGAACAAATCAAACTTCTGAGGCTGGAGGTGAGTAGAGAGAGAAAATGTGGAGGAAGTAATCCTGTGAGTCCCCAGACAGGTGCTGACAAACCAGGGCTTTTAAAAGCTCAGCAACCACAGAAGCAGAGTAGAGGCTTTGTCACTCTCTCCTGTTGGTCACTGTCTTCTTTCTGATCTGACCCTGACACAGAAAGGGCCATCTGTAGAACACTGGGAAGTAGGTGAGACTTGGTTTAGGACATACTACCAAGTTGGTACTATGTAGAGTGGGTCTCCATGTCCATCTTCTCAGTTCTGGAAAGAGCTTGGGGCTGGATATGCCTGAGTCACCTGTGGGTCATCAGCACAGAGTTTGGCTGGTTTGGAAAATGTTACTTGAAGAGCATATTGACCTTGCTTCATCTGCTGGAATTTGTGTGTAGAGATAACTTTAATATCAGCCTTTCTCTGGCTAAACTGTTCCTAGGGTGCAGTGTGGACAGAGGTCCTTCCTCTTCTCTCTCAGATAAACATTTGCAGTCTTGAAAGGACCCCGACAGTCTTTCTCAGAACCATTCTTGTGGTGGCCAATTTGATAGCTGAGTAGTGCCTTCATGCATCCTGCCCTGTACTTGCTGTAGCAGATTAATGGAGTTACAGACCTTGGATGTAACTCAGTGATACAGTAGTTGCCTAGCAAAAACGGTGTCCTGTAGGTTCATTGGTGTTCTGGCCTCTCTTCCTGCTGCTGTTGGACTTCAGAGATCCAAACTGGGACCCCCAGGGCCCAAACCGGAACACCGCACCCCCACAGAGACTCACAGACGGGATATCGATGCAAATAGCAAGAGGATTTATTCCAGTGCACTGGGACCGTTCTAACACGCAGGATAGAAGCGGCCCCGAGGAGCAAACGGTGAAGCTTTTTAAACAGTTGTTGGGCACAAACCAAATTGGTTGATTGGTTGATTGGTTCCCAAATTGTTTTCTCATTTTGATAGGTAGGGGCCAGTTAACCTTTAATTTGATTATAGCAAAGTCACAGGCACCAGGAAATGTACACTTAGGGTAAAGTCCCTTGCCTAAGGCTATTAGGCGGCGGCTGTAGCTGCCTCTCATTTTAGGAATTTGGGCTGGGTCACAGTGCTCTTGAATTAAGCCTGACAATAATTATTTTATGGTTTCTGGGGTAAGCTAGTTCTTGGAACAGGGAGTTCTGGAAAGTACTCAATAATTATTGTATTGAGTAGAGAAAGCCAGGGCCGAGGGTCTCCGGCCTCACACTGCCACCTGCCAGCTGGATTTAATTCTCCATGATGGCTCCGCATGGTGCAGAGATTGCAGGCAGGAACTCAGGAAGAGGAGTGTGGGGGAAGGGAAAGAAACATGGGCCTAGACTGGCACAATCTGATTGCCATGCTGAGAATAATACAGGGTACAAGAAAAACCCTGGGACTCTCTTATGGTGGAAGCTGAAGTCACTTTAATGCAGTGTATAGGTACATATATAGAGGGCCACAAGCAGGGGAGGATCTTTGATACCCAGGGTTGGGATACATTGGTTAGGACAAGGATATTGGAGTAGCCTTATTTGCATGTGGGACTCAAGTCTAAGCATCGAGATCTTGCAAGGGCACCTTCTGCATGAGGTGTGGTCTCACAGGGAAAAAGAGGAAGGCAACTTATCAGTAAATGGACTCATCCCTATGCTTCCAGCTACACTACAGATAAGTACCACCCAAATTGCATTCCTTTGCTTCTGTGCAGCAGTTCTCATCTCCTGGGATGACTCAGGGTTCCAGGCCAGCTTTGACCCACTCTTAGCCCTGTGACAGTCCCACAGTGTCCTAGTTTCAATCCTAGCACTAGGTAGTAGAAGGGGAAGAAGAATTTACAACTGAAAAGGCTAAAGGCTTCAGTTTGAAAAAAAATAAGTAGGCCTAAGTTCCATGTTCCTGACAACAGGCCTAAGTTCCATGTTCCTGACAACAGACCTAAATTTCATGTTAAAAACAATACAACACTACTGAGAAAAAAAACGTAAGTACAGGTGCCCAGCAGTGCATCACTGGCTAGGAAATCCCCCACTCAACTCAGAATGCACCCCACACCAAGTTTAAAGGTCAGCAAACTGCTTATTTTGTGAACCAATGAAAATGTTCCAAATACTCTGTAACTGACTTTGCCTCTAAAAATGCTATAAAACCGGATCTGAGCTGTTCTCGGGGTCTCGCTCCTTCTCTTGCTTCATAGAGTTGAGTGTTGACCCTAGCTCGCTAGCAATAAAGCCTCTTGCGTTTGCGTTGATCTCTTCTCCTGGTGGTTTCTCGGGGGTCTTCACTCAGTGGGCACTTCAAATGATTTTATCCAGTCCTGACTAACTAGGCAAGTTATCCCACCCAGTACTGTAGTGGCATTATAGCTGTGTGGGTAACCAAACACATTCAGACTGGATGTGAGACCTGTGCCACAGGAAGGGTCTGATACTGTAATATCAAAGGCCCTTAGAGGACAGGGAACCTGCTGGTGTTATTATTTATACTTATAACCATAGGGTTGTGCTGCTCTCAACCTTGATCAGAGAAGATTATTTTAGCCACACACTTTGATCAGCTCTTTAGGGCATCCCACCAAGTTCCCTGAGCCCAGCTGAGGACTGGGGCTATTCCCCCTACTCCCACATAAGCAGGCTACACATGCCAAGGGGACTCCAAACTTAAACCAATCCCAGTGGAGGAGGTCAAAGGACATGGATTAGAATCTCAAAAGAACACTTAACAAAACAAACTTCTGACTGGGAGGGCAGGCAGACCAGGCAGACCGGCCCAGCCTGAATTTCCAGCACTGCATGGTTTCCTAGTACTTTTGTTTTATTTTGTTTTCCATATTCCAAAGGATTCGTATTTTGGAGCAATCCAAAACAAAAACACGCCAAACTCCTGAGTTGCAAAGGTTGCAGTTCAAGCTGGAGAACAGGCGCCCATGGAGTGCACTAGCAGAAGCCATCCTTCCATTCGGATGTACCACAGTCCCCGGCCGGAGAGGCCAGACTAGGCAGCAGCTGCTGCGGTTTTTCAGATATTTTCCCAGTGCCCCGCGGGTTCACTTGCCTGGCCATCTGCAATTGGCCGCCCTTGTGATTGGCCCAGCTTAGGGGGCTCTGGGCCATGCAGGGGCGGGGACGCCGGGAGCTCGCAGCTCTGGATCTCTATCCCTGACTTCTGTGCCTCCCTCTGCTACCTCAGGCCATCTTGCGCCCCAGCTTAGAGGTCAGCTCTGCCTCACCTTGTGGCTGGGAGCCAAGACTCTCTCAGCAGCTGCATGACATGACCCAACTCCTCCCTCTCCTGGGTTCTCTCCACTTCCTTCTCCCTCTCCACCAGGCCTCCCTCCCACTGGCATCTGCCTCTGCCTCCACACTGTCCAGCTCTCTCAAATTTGAGGTCCCCAGTCGCTGTTCACCTACCGCTGGGGTGCTTCTGCAATGGTGTTTCTGGAGAGGGTGGTTCCCCAGGAAGGTTCTCCCCACTTTCCAGGCCATCATCGATTCTCAACCTGGTGCTCTGAGGCACTGCCACATCCAAACCCCAGACTACTTGGGTGGTGGGTCATGCAGAGTAGTCCCATGAATACTCTACCCTCCCCAGTCCTCTCTGTCCCAGCTCAGGCGGAGCTGGCTGTTCAAGCCAGGCTGGGGCTTACTGTAGTACCCAGGATTCTGGAACCCCTTTGGCCCTCAAAGTTTCACCAGGAGTCCAGGTCTGATGTAAAAACAAGGAGTCTTTTTTTCTGCAGAGTAAACCAGCACGCTGGGGGGTGAAGTGGCCGACCCTAGATAAAGACTTGCTGGCCTTTTTATACACAGTAAGAGGGGGTTTCTACATAGGTGAGGTAGCCTGGTTTCTAATTGGGGAACACAAATGTAGTTTTAAAATGTTTAGTTTTGATTGGCTCATGCTCAAGGGGCTAAGTGTCCATGTTCTTAAGTTATATCTGGTTAGCCATCAAAGTCAAAGACATTTGGCTTATGGCCCCTAGGCCATCTGGCCAGATAAGGTAGGGGCCACTCCTGCCCTGCTTCTTTTCTCTGAGTAGTTTCCCTCACAGTGGGATCCTTTTCCAAGTTATTTGAGCCCCATTTATTTGACAGGTATATCCTGGCTCCTGTTTGTTTACCATTTGGTTCAGGGAAGGGACTTTTGCAGTTTTTTTCCAGGAACCAGGGTTGGGGTGGGTCCCTTTTGAGTCCTAAGGGCCCATGGTTCTTCCATGGTGGATGCCCTTTCCCTCAGAAAGACTCGTCCAGGTCTAACAATCATCAGAGTGGTATCCATTGTGCCATAGCAGTAGCTGAGAGCTATGTCATGATCCACCAAAAGAGAAAACTGGATCAGCACTGGCTTATGAATCCTCAAAGACCACCTCCAGTGACACACTTCCTCCACAAAGGACACACCTCCTAATCTTTCTCAGATGGTGCCACTCCCTGATGACTAAGCATTCCCATATGTCAGCCTATGAGTATTGGGGCAAACTTTTTAAACCACCACAATGCCCCTGTTCACAATGTGAATATATCAAAGAAACAGCGTAAGTGCCTAAGCATTGGTGGGTGGTTTAGATATCTTATCTGTAAAATAGGATGGTAACTCTGAGCATTAGTTCTGTAGGAGAAAGATGCCTTGTATTGTTGGGGAGCCACCTGATACTTCCACACTCCCTGGGACTCGCTATCCTCAGCTCAGCTGCCATACAACTCACTTCCTCTTACTCTGAGCATGCCTGGGGTGTCATTGCTTCCCTTTTTATTCCAGGCTGGTGTGAGGCCGGAGACCCCCCGGCCCTGGGCATTAATCCTAAACTCTTAACAGGAACTTAGGCTTTCTCTACTCAATACAATAATTATTGAGTACTTTCCAGAACTCCCTGTTCAAAGAACTAGCCCACCCCAGAAACCATAAAACAATTATTGTCAGGCTTAATTCAAGGGCACTGTGACCCAGCCCAAATTCCCAAAACTAAAGTATGAGAGGCAGCTGCAGCTGCCACCTAATAGCCTTGGGCAAGGGACTTTCCACGTTGACTAAGACCCTAAGTGTACATTTCCTGGTGCCCACGACCTTGCTATACGCCAGCTCCAATCAGTTTAAAGGTTAATTGGCCCTAACCTATCAAAATAGAAAAACAATTTGGGGACCAATCGACTTGTACCAAATCGGTTTATGCCTAGCAACTGTCTGTATTTTGTATAAAAAGCTTCGTTTTCTGCTTCTCGGGGCTGCTTCTATCCTGCATGTTAGAATGGCCCCAGCGCTGGTTAATAAACCTCTTGCTTTTTGCATCGATTATCTGACTGTGTCTCTCTGTGGGTGCGTCATCAAGTTGGGGTTTGGTTCGGGAACCCAACAGTTTGGAGGCTCGTCTGGGATATTGACGTGCCCCAGAGACCAGCAGCCCGGATTTTCGGAGGTAAGAGCGATCGCCAATCTGTCTGTCTGTCTTTTCACCTGTCTGCCTGTCTGTTTGGGACAAGTAACTGGTCAGAACTGTGTCTGTGACGGTCTGTGGTGTGGTCCGTAAGGATCCCTCGACGCAGCTTAGGCTCACCGAGACAGTGTAAGCCAAGACCGACCCTGGAGGACGCTCCAGTGGAGTTCTTTTTGGAGGGGACACTATAAGGTTTCCTCTCTGTCTGAGCCGGGGGCAGGCAGCCCCGCGGTGTCTGGCCGGAATCTCTGCCATACTTTTGATTTGGCAGAAACCAGCAGGGAAATTCTGTCTGCTATCTGTGTTCTGTCTTTCTCTGTGTCTGATTTCTGTGTTAATTGTGACTGACTTGATGATGGGACAGACAGCGACAACCCCCTCGACCCTTACTCTGAAACATTGGTCTGAAGTTAGGAACTTTGCAGAGAATATGGGTTTTTTTGGTGAGGAAGAGAAAATGGCAGATCTTTTGTACCTCTGAATGGCCAACCTTCGGGGTTGGATGGCCCCTGGAGGGGACGTTTTCTCCTGATATTATTCTGCAGGTTAAACTCAAAGTGATTCAGAAGCATGGGGGCCACCCCGACCAAGTTCTGTACATCACCACCTGGAATACTTAGTGGAAGAACCTCCTGCATGGTTAAAGCCCTTTGTCCCTCCAGGCCTGTGCACCATTGAAGTCTTGGAGATTTCTACCGCCCAGGCATCTAGTGGAAAGACCCCCGAAAAGAAGGAAGTCCTGCCCGGAAGACTCCAATCGAGATCTACTTCTTCTGGATCTCCCTCCCCCATATCCCATTCCTCTCACTCCACAGGTGGCAGAACCTCCTACTCTCCCTCTGAGGGCAGCGGCACCAGTGCCACTGCCAAGCGCACCCCTGGTAGAGGAAGGACTGGGGGGACCAGCCACCGGAACCAGAAGCAGAAGGACGGCAACCCCCGATACAACGGTGGTGCTCCCACTCTGAGCCTATGGTCCCCCAGATGCCGAGGGAAATCAACCCCTACAGTACTGGCCATTTTCGGCAGCTGATCTCTATAACTGGAAGAATCAGAATCCCTCCTTTTCTGATAATCCTCAGGTCCTTACTAACTTGTTAGATTCCCTCCTTCACTCCCACCAGCCCACCTGGGATGACTGTCAGCAGCTGTTGCAGACTCTCCTCACTACAGAGGAGAGGCAGAGGGTCCTGCTGGAAGCTCGGAAGAACGTCCTCGGGCCAGACGGAAGACCCACCCAGCTGCCTAATGAAATTGATGACACCTTTCCCTTGACCGGACCCCAGTGGGACTTCAACACAGCAGAAGGTAGGGAGCACCTCCGACAGTACCGCCAGACTCTAATGGCGGGTCTCCGTGGGGCGGCACACTGCCCCACTAATTTGGCTAAGGTCAGAGAAGTAGTGCAGGGACCTGAGGAATCGCCTTCTGCATTCCTAGAGCGACTAATGGAGGCATATCGACAGTATACTCCATATGATCCTGCCTCCAAGGACTTCAAGGCGACGATTACGGTAGCCTTTATTGATCAATCAGCCAGGGATATTAAAAAGAAACTACAGAGAGTAAAGGGATTACAAGACAAGTCGCTGAGGGACCTAGTACAAGTAGCAGACAAGGTTTTTTACACTAGGGAAACAGAGGAGGAGAGAGAGGAAAGGAAACAAAAGGAACGAGATGAAAAGGAATTAAAGAGGGAGAAGAGGCAGGAAAAGAATTTGACTGGGATCTTGGCCACTGCAGTCAGGGAAGGAAGAAACATAGAAGAGAAAAGAAGATGCAGGGCGGGAGGCACAAGCCGCTTGATAAAGACCAATGTGCCTACTGTAAGGAAAAAGGACATTGGGCTCGAGACTGCCCTAAGAAAAGGGGGGCCTGCCGGCCTTCAGAGAAGGCACCCAATCATAAAGTGTTGGCCCTAGAGGAGGATAGTGATAGAGGGGACGGGGTTCAGAACCCCTCCCTGAACCCAGGGTAACCCTTAGAGTGGAGGGGATGCCAACTAAATTTCTAGTTGACACCGGAGCTGAACATTCCGTGCTACTCCAAGCTGGGGGACCGTTATCCCACAAACGGTCATGGGTCCAAGGGGCCACTAGCCACAAATCTTATTCATGGACTACCCGAAGAACGGTGGATCTTGGTGTGGGCCGGGTATCCCACTCCTTCTTAGTCATTCCAGAGTGCCCCTACCCGCTGTTGGGGTGAGACCTCCTGACCAAGATGGGGGCCCAAATACATTTCCTACCAGATGGGCCCCAAGTAAAAGATGGCAACGGAAGGCTTATTCGGGCCCTAACAGTTAAGCTAGAAGATGAGTATAGACTCTTTTAGACCCCTCACCGACTTAAAGGAAAGAATATTGACTGGTGGCTTAAGACTTACCCCAAAGCCTGGGCAGAGACCGCTGGCCTGGGACTGGCAAAGTACCAACCTGCCATCCTGGTAGAATTAAAAGCCTCTGCCACCCCTGTCATGGTACGGCAGTACCCTATGAGTAAGGAAGCTCGGGAAGGAATCAGACCCCATATTCGTCAATTTACTGGAACTGAGGGTGCTTAAAAGATGTCAGTCCCCCTGGAACACCCCATTGTTGCCGGTACAGAAACCTGGCACCAACGATTACCGGCCGGTCCAGGACTTAAGAGAGGTCAACAGACGAGTGGAGGATGTACACCCCACTGTTCCTAACCCATATAATTTGCTGAGTGCCTTGCCACCTGAGAGAGTGTGGTACACCATCTTAGACTTAAAAGATGCCTTTTTCTGCTTGCTGCTAAGCCCAGCCAGCCAGCTTATATTTGCCTTTGAGTGGCGTGATCCAGAATCTGGCATAACTGGGCAGCTGACATGGACCCGGCTTCCCCAAGGCTTTAAAAATTCACCCACCATCTTTGATGAAGCACTCCATCAGGACCTTGCCCTGTTCAGAGAGCAGAATCCACAGGAAACCCTCCTTCAGTATGTTGATGACCTGCTGTTGGCTGCCCAGACTGAGGCTGAGTGCCTCAAGGGAACACAACGGCTGCTAACAGAACTTGGAGACTTGGGATACAGAGCCTCAGCTAAAAAGCCACAACTCTGCAAGAAGGAGGTTAGTTATTTGGGGTATCTCCTACGAGATGGAAGGCGGTGGCTTTCGGAAGCAAGGAAAGAGACTGTGCTCCACATCCCAACGCCCCGAATGCCCCAACAGGTGAGAGAGTTCTTGGGCACGGCTGGGTTTTGCCGCCTCTGGATCCCCGGCTTTGCAGAATTAGTGGCTCCCCTATATTCACTGACCAAGGAGAACTGCCCATTTACCTGGGGGGAGAGACACCAGGTGGCTTTTGAGGACATCAAGAAAGCATTGCTATACTCCCCAGCATTGGGACTTCCTGATGTCTCCAAACCATTTCACCTTTATGTTGCAGAACATGATGGCATAGCTAAAGGGGTCCTCACCCAAAAATTGGGTCCCTGGAGACAACTCGTGACCTATCTATCAAAAAAATTGGATTCTGTGGCAGCAGGATGGCCTCCTTGCCTGCGCCTAGTAGCGGCAGTTGCAGCTTTGGTTAAAGATGCTGACAAATTGACTCTTGGTCAAAACCTAACCATAACTGCCCCTCATGCATTGGAGAGTGTGGTCAGACAACCTCCCGACCGGTGGCTCACCAATGCGAGGATGACCCACTACCAGACATTGTTGCTGAACTCTGACCGTATCGCCTTCACCCCCACAAGCGGGTTAAACCCTGCCACCTTGCTGCCTGATCCGGACTTTGATGTCCCTGAACATGACTGTCTACAAGTCTTGGCAGAAGCTCATGGATGGAGAAAGGACCTGACCGACCTTCCCCTACCAGATGCTGATGCCACGTGGTACACAGATGGCAGCAGTTATGATGAAGAAGGTAAGCGGAAAGTGGAAAGCGGGGGCAGTGGTAGTGGATGGAGAAAAAGTTATCTGGGCCCAATCATTGCCAGAGGGAACCTCCGCCCAGCGAGCTGAACTCATAGCACTAATTAAAGCGCTAGAACTGGGACAAGGAAAAAGAGATCAATATATATACTGACAGCCGGTATGCCTTTGCAATGGCTCATGTACATGGGGCCATCTACCAACAAAGAGGTCTCCTCACTTCGGCCAGGAGAGAAATTAAAAACAAGGCAGAAATACTGGCCTTGTTAGGTGCCCTCTACCTGCCTCTTAAAGTTTGTATAATTCACTGTCCGGGGCATCAGAAAGACTCCTCAAAAGTAGCCAGGGGCAACCGGATGGCAGACTCGGAAGCCAGGAAGGTGGCAGCAGACAGTGATAGTGCCACCATTTTGCCAGCATGGGTTCCTCACCCGCTTGCGCCCTTGCCCAGACAAGACCTGCAACCTGAGCCGCCGTTTCAGTACACAGTACAGGACCTAGCCATGATAACAGACTATGAAAAAGAATATGATTCTGAGCTACAGGTATGGATAAATCAAGATGGTAGGATCCTGCTTCCCCAGAGGGAAGCTGAACAGATGATACAACAGATGCACCAATGGACTCACCTAGGAGAGAAGAAACTAATGGCCACCCTGAAAAACACTAAGTATATCATTCCACAAGCCAAGAACTTGGTGTACCATGTGGTCCGGAATTGTGTAGCCTGTCAAAAGGTGAATGCCCGCCCAAACAAATCCCCCTCTGGTAAAAGACTGCGAGGGGATCGGCCAGATGTCTACTGGGAGGTTGATTTCACTGAAATTAAGCCAGCCAGGTACGGTAATAGATACCTACTAATTTTTATAGATACCTTCTCCCACTGGGTTGAAGCCTTCCCCACAAAGAGAGAAACTGCAACGGTGGTCGCCAAGAAAATCCTAGAGGACATCTTCCTGTGGTTAGGGATTCCTAAGGTAATAGGTTCTGACAATGGACCTTCCTTCATTGCCCAGGTAAGTCAGGGAGTGGCCAAGTATCTGGGGTTTGATTGGAAGTTGCATTGTGCCTACCACCCCCAGAGTTCAGGGCAGGTAGAAAGAATGAATAGTACTCTAAAAGAGACCCTGACCAAATTGACCATGGAGACTGGCGGGGCCGACTGGGTGATGCTCCTTCCCTTAGCGCTGTTCCGGGTCAGAAATACTCCTTCCTTACATAACTTAACTCCCTTTGAGATCCTGTATGGGGCCCCTGCGCCCCTAACCACTATGTATGACCTCAGGCTGCCCTCTCAAATAAGTAATAGTGATTTGTATGGTAGGTCTTCAAGCCATCCAGAAAGAACTGTGGCTGTGATTAGCCGAGGCTTACTGGCCTGGGACTCTCGAAACACCTCACCTGTACCAGGTTGAAGACTCAGTCTATGTCGGCCGTCATCGGGCCCAGACATTGGAACCACGGTGGAAAGGACCTTACATTGTCCTCTTGACTACTCCCACAGCAGTCAAAGTAGACAGCATCTCAGCTTGGATTCACGCCTCACACATCAGGCCTGCAGATCAGAAGCCCAACTCCAGCTGGACGGTTCAGCGGACTGAACATCCCCTCAAGATCAAGATCCAGAAAAAAATCTGATACAAGATGTTCCTGATTTCATTTATGATCTTCTGGGTATGGGCTTGGGCCCAGTCATTAGGTAAAGCGATCGGGACCCCAACTCCCATACCCCTCAACAACTTACTTGGGAGATTATCTCCCAGACTGGGGAAACAGTATGGTCCACATCCAAGACCACTGCCCCCTACACTTGGTGGCCAAACCTAATCCCGGACCTCTGCCAATTGGTAGCAGGGCTGGACGCCTGGGATATCCCGGAATATTACTCTGGGGGGTGGGGGGAATGGACTCAGACAAACCTGGGAGGCCAGAATGCAATGGAAAACCCAGTTGTTCCGAAATGTCCTGTTCCGGGGGAGGCGTCAGGGATTCAGGAATTGGTTGTAGACACCCTCGACTGCAAAATAAGCTGACGGATGCCCCATTCTATGTGTGCCCTCGGGATGGGCGTGATAGGTCTAAAATCTATAGATGTGGGGGCTCATAAAGCTACTACTGTGCTGCCTGGGGTTGTGAAACCACAGGTACAGTCTATTGGAACCCTAGTTCCATCTGGGATTTAATCGCTATAAAGTGGAAGTCCACAGGACCAGGATTATATCAGGACAAATGTCAAGGAGGGTACCAACTTGCCCAGAGGGCCCAACATTCGAGTGGGACCTGTACGGGAATCGGGCCATGTCTCAATTTTACTTGTAATCCTCTTAATATTAGCTTTACAGGACCAGGGAAAAAGGCCGGAGCACAATGGCTCAGAGGAAAAACTTGGGGACTGAGGGTTTATGTTACTGGGACAGATATAGGGCTCACTTTAACTATCAGACTTAAAATAGAAACCCCAAAAAATCAGCTATAGGGCCCAATGCTGATCTTCTTCGACCCCAATCTAGGCCACTCAGTCCAATCTCCAACACTGTCACCAAGATGGCCCTGAGCCCCAGTCCACAGCCCCCTATAACTCCTAGCCCAACCGGGTCAGACCTTACTTATATGATTGAGCAGGCATTTAGAGTCCTAAATGCCACCAACCCAACAGCCACTCAGGCTTGCTGGCTGTGTTATGATATAGCTCCCCCTTATTACGAAGCTATAGGGTTAATGAACAACTTCTCACACTCAGCAGATGCAAATGGATGCCAGTGGCACTCCAGAGGTCCCAGACTTACCATCACTTCTGTTTCAGGACAAGGGATTTGTACAGGGCAGGTCCCTTCCACCCACTCACATCTTTGCAATTCCACCATTCAGGCTGAACGTAGCTCTGGATACCTCCTTCCGCCAGAAGATGGATGGTGGGTATGTGGGACTGGCCTAAAACACTGTGTTGAACTAAGTGTCCTAAATCTAACCAAAGATTTCTGTGTTATGGTGCAGCTGGTGCCTAGACTTATTTACCATCAAGAAAGTGAATGACTAGATATCTGGGAGGGGCAGGTTAGGTTCAAGAGGGAGCCTATAAGTATGACCCTGGCTGTACTTTTGGGGGTAGGAGTGACTGCAGGAGTAGCTACAGGAGGCACTGCTTTAGCCCTCCAGACTTCCTACTACAGGGGACTAAGGGATGCCATAGACATAGATATCAGAGCCATGGAAGACTCAATTTCTAAACTTCAGGAATCCCTAACCTCTCTCTCTGAGGTATTCTTACAAAACCGAAGGGGACTAGACCTCCTCTTCCTACAACAGGGAGGATTGTGTGCATCTCTCAGAGAAGAGTGCTATTTTTATATAGACCACCCAGGAGTAGTTAAAGACTCAGTGGCTAAGTTGCGGGAAAGATTAGCATCCAGACAAAAAGAAAGAGACCAGAACCAGGGATGGTTTGAGTCATGGTTCAATCAGTCCCCATGGTTTACAACTTTAATTTCTACATTCCTGGGACCACTTATAATACTGCTCTTGCTGCTTACTTTTGGCCCTTGCATTCTTAATCGCTTAGTTACTTTTATTAAAGAACGCATCAATACAGTGCAAGTATTGGTAGTCAGACAATACCAGACAGTTCCTGCAGATGAAAGCCCTTGATTCCATGATTGGAATCAATATTCCCAAAGAAAAGGGGGGAAATGTGAGGCCGGAGACCCCGGCCCTGGGCATTAATCCTAAACTCTTAACAGGAACTTAGGCTTTCTCTACTCAATACAATAATTATTGAGTACTTTCCAGAACTCCCTGTTCAAAGAACTAGCCTACCCCAGAAACCATAAAACAATTATTGTCAGGCTTAATTCAAGGGCACTGTGACCCAGCCCAAATTCCCAAAACTAAAGTATGAGAGGCAGCTGCAGCTGCCACCTAATAGCCTTGGGCAAGGGACTTTCCACGTTGACTAAGACCCTAAGTGTACATTTCCTGGTGCCCACGACCTTGCTATACGCCAGCTCCAATCAGTTTAAAGGTTAATTGGCCCTAACCTATCAAAATAGAAAAACAATTTGGGGACCAATCGACTTGTACCAAATCGGTTTATGCCTAGCAACTGTCTGTATTTTGTATAAAAAGCTTCATTTTCTGCTTCTCGGGCCGCTTTTGTCCTGCGTGTTAGAATGGCCCCAGCGCTGGTTAATAAACCTCTTGCTTTTTGCATTGATTATCCGACTGTGTCTCTCTGTGGGCGTGTCATCAAGTTGGGGTCCAGTTTGGGAACCCAACACCAAGAGTCCCGAGACTTCCCATGACCTGTACAATGGCCAACAGTGCAGTAGTCCTGAGGAGATTTTGACGTCCCTTTTAGAGGGAGAGAACACAGCAAGCAGAAACAAGAAGAAAATACCTAAACCCCAAGTTCCAGATAGTCAAGGAAAAACAACCCTAAGTCTTAGCGCAGAGTCACAAGACAGTATCTGAAACAGAAATTTGCCATCTCCCTGAGAGTAAAAAATCTCCAGAGAAAGAGGGGATTGATTCAAGCAACTCACATCTCCTGAGAAACCACCAAAGGTGTCTCACAGGGAAGACCTTCGGAAAAACACAGCTGGTTTCTCACTTTCTGTTAGTAATGCATCATGCATGAATGCTAAAGATAAACCCCTAAAGACCAGAAAGGAAAAGGGATGGTCTAGTAAAAGTCCTCAGGGAAAAAGTAATCAATATCATACAAGTTATGGCTTATTAAAAGGGAGGGAGAGTGTAGCAAAGCATTTGCCAAGAAGTCTTTTGTCCTGTGCAGCCTTACTTATGATTACAGGCTACTTGGACTTCTGGGAGAGTGTTGGCAGTTGTCCATGACATTTCGTGGAATTGTTTGAAAGATGTTAATTCAGTTCAGCTAGTTCTCTCTGATGTTCCTGTTATCCAAGCTAAGGATAGTCAAGCTAAAGGATAGTAAAAAAGGGCAGTGAATTTCTCTTTTCTCTCTTTCTGTCTTTAAAGGCTGCCTGCAAGAGTGGGGAAGATTCCTCTTTCTCCTATCTCTTTTTAGAGCTAGAGGGTAAAAGGCACAGTGGGAATCTGTTACAAGTTAGGAATCAGTTACAAGTTAGAAATCTGTCTCAGTAGCAGTTGGGGCAAGAGATGCCTGTCCACTGTCACGGGATGCACTATAGTAGGCATAGCAAGCTTACCATCTAGGTCAACTCACGTTGCTATTGTTTTAAAATGAGAAGCACATGGGTAAACAGCCTGAGTTAGTACTCCCCTCCCAAAAAAACTACCTCTGTACCTACACCATGTTCTTAAGGCACCTGACAAGGTCAAATATTTGACACAACTGAGCAATGACTAGCTTCCTCTTCAAAGGCAATATCCGCCTATCAGCTCACTTGATTCTTCAGATTTTGGAACTGTTGCCACGTTTATAAAGTGCTCAAACAGCACGTTTACCCTTTTGAAGGCATGTCTGAAAGGTTATTTTGACAAACCATAAATACTCTTAGCTGTGGGTTTATCAGTTGAGTCAAAACTACAAAGCAGGTGACAAAATATTTAGGTTTCTCTGCAGAAACATATGATTTCAAAGTTAGTTGAATGAGCTTTCATTCATATCTCAAAAAATGTATAAAGGTAATAAGTCCTGAGTCTGCACTGGAGAAGCTTCTGGAAGTAGGAGCTTCCTTGCAGAAGCTAAATCATATATTTATGATGTCTGACTTAAAAAGCTAGCCAACAAACTGAGAGGGATGCTGGCGTGACAGCCCAGCAGAAAAAGTTGCTTGCTCCCAAGCCTGACATCCTGAGTTTGATCCTGGGATACATCATTCTGCCTGTCCTCTGACCTACAAACACACAGTGGCATGTGTGCCCACAGACAGACACACACACACACATACACAACTAAAGGAAATTTATAATGGTGTTTCAGTTAGAGTTTTTTCAAATGTACTAAAATATATAGCACCTTATCTATGTTTAAAGAAATACTACAAGGGCTGGAGAGATAGCTCAGCCGCTAAGAGCACTGACTGCTCTTTCAGAGGTCTGAGTTTAATTCCCAACAATCACATGGTGGCACACAACCATCTATAAAGGGATCAGATGCCCTCTTCTGGCATGCAAGTGTACATGCAGATAGAGCACACATTAAAAAAGAAAAGAAAAGAAAAATACTACATTGATTTAGCATTGACTCCACTGTAATGCCAGAACTTGGGAAATAGAGGCAGGAGAATTGGAGTTCCAGGTTATCCTGTCTACATACTGAGTTCAAGGTCATCCTGATCTACATAGCTAGTTGGTGGCCATCATGGTCTACATGGTGTTTTGCACCCCCCACCCAAAAAAAACCCCAACCAAACAATAGCGAACAATAAAGAAACAAAAATTCTGTTACTCCAGGGGCAATAGTAATTTTATGTGCTGTATATAACTTCTGGTTGTACCATGTGGCATGGTCAAGCATCCTGATCATAATTTCTAATCACTAAGATCCCATATTGAGGACTGTACTATTAAGCATATTTAAACAATGCAAACTGGATTATAGAGTTTGATGAGGCTGTTAATCTATTGTGTGCCTGGGCTTGGAATCTCCAGAGCGAGAGATAGAACATTTTTTTGCCTTTGAGCTTTTGAATAACATTTGGGTACTTACTAGACTTTGAGTATGGGTAAACGAGGGTGCTCCAGGTGTGTGTCCTGGACCAAAGTCTCCCGCTGGGCTACAAAGCGGGGACCATCTTGTCCCCATATCTAGTCTTCTCGGGAGCCTCTAAGCCTGGATACTTTGTAGCTATAATTTCCAGCCCAGGAGAACCAGCTAAGGCAGCAACAAAAGTCAGTAGGCGTGTGGTTCTCAGGTAGGAGTTGGTGGAAGAGGACAGGTTGGAAGGGTGTTCTGGGAGGATCCTCAAGTAAGCACAGGTATGTGGTGCCCATAATGGTGCCAAATACTGCACCATTCAGGCTCTACATCTGGTGTTTGGAAATCTCACTTTTGACAATCTATGCCTCTCAGGGAACAGCGTTTTGGAAAGGTCTGGGCAGCATGTGCTTGGCGTTTTGGTTCCAGCCTAGGTGGTGTTTCACTGGGAGCTTTTTTTTTTTCTCAGATAAGGGTCTTCTCAGGCACAGACCAAGTCTCCACTCTACCAGGGAGTTGTAGTACTGAGTGACACTTGGATCCTGAGATAGCCCTGATTCTGGTCTGTGAGAGTCCTGAACACTCTATTGTTGAGGGCTGGTAAGGCACATGATGTAAACTCCAGTGTGCATAGGAACCAGCCCGGAGAGGCTTTTGCTAGTAGACACAACAGGCTGGGCTTCCTGCAGGAAAGCTGTCCTCAGCCTCACTTTTGGAAAGTATTCCACAGAAACTGAATCTCCATGATTTAGTTTTATGCCTGATAATCTAGCAACTGTTGTTCCAATACCTTCAGATGGGATTTCTTCAGTCCTGTGAATCTGCTGAGAAATCACTGTGATTTCTCTCCTAGCATGTTCCCTCCTGCCTTAAGATGCTCCAGGACCAATCATTTCATCCTGGAAATCCCTAGCTCTGTCAAAAGATCGACTGCCTTTGGTTAGGTGGATGCCTTGTCACCTATGTGGCAGATGCCTGGGCCTCTGGAAAACCCAGAGATACTAGAGAAAAGAGCAAAATGAAACCAATCACAACTTGTATCAGAGCCTGGAGCCTAGGAAGGGAAAAGAGATGAAAGTACCAAGCCAGGGTAAAACGTTAAGGTTCAGACAAGTGGGACTGGGTTTTTGTAGAGTGCCCTGCTCAGTGATCTGTGCATAGCTGCCTTCCTTAAGGACACAGTGATTTGGGGGAATTAGAGAAGGATTATAAAACAATGCTAGTTTTGCTCAGGTGAGTTATCCTATCTTGGAAGTGGTATAGCCTGAGGATCACATATCCTGAATTTTTCTGGAGGCTCATGGATAAAATATGGTTGGTGATGGTGTTCTTCTGAATGTTCTGTGTTGACAGAGCTGCTCTTGGAGGATGCAGAACTTCCTGAGACTGCTAAAGGGTCATGGGGTGCCTGCTCTTTTCCAGTTGAGCTGGTGACCCTCGCAGGCAAACTGTTTCAGGACTTTCAACACAATCTGGCTTAGGTGATACATTTGGTGGAAGCCATTCTGGACAGCAAGCATCGCTGGACCATGCTAAACACTGCAGATGTGGCACTGGTGTATGCCTACGCCCTGGTACAGAAGGAGCAGCGGCTTTCAGCCCTCCAGATTTTAGAGGTATGGGAAAGCTATGGTGGCAGGGGTGTGTAGAGAGAAAAGTGAGGACAAAGCACCCTCCACCATCCCCACAGTGTCATGAGCCCAGGGAGGATGGCCACTCGAACTAGACCAAGTAATACCAATGGTAACCTCTGCAACTGCTCCTTCAGAAATCATTATTTGGTGGTGATCCTCTGCCATATGGATTTGATGTTGTGTGACAAAACCTTTCCCAGGGAGATGAAACACACTTGTCTACTTATTCCAGACAGGGAACCCACGATAGACCAAAAGTAAGGATAGTAAAAGCATTCAACTTGGCCTAAATCTCTTCCAGTCAACTGGCCGGGTCTGAATCTTCTGTGCAGCTTTACTTGTGTGACAGTCCACTTTGAAACTGAGCTCTGCTTACTCTGGCAGGGAGGGGCCTAGTGAATCTGGACTTTTTCAGGGAGTTAAAGCTCTTATTTAGTTGATTACCACACCGATTAAGGAGATCTCCTGCAAGATGGAATGCTTTGATCTGGGAGGAAACTGTTATACACACTCTGCCCCTTTTCCTGGCTCTTGCATTCTTTCTCCCTTCTGCAGTGATCCCTACGCCTTGGAGGGGGTGAATATTGATGTCCACCTGAGGCTAAAATGTAGGCCCCAATGCTACAGTAACAGTCAGTGTTCTCAGGAGCTTCACTATGAGTTTATGAGTTTAAGCAGATACCAAGAATGATCTATGGTTGTAAACACACATGTTTAGAGGTCAGCTTTAAAGGCACATCACATCTAACTAGTAAAACTATGAAAGTTGCTTTTCCATTGGGTCCTATGACCTTCCCAGCCACAAATTTTTGTCCTGGCTTACTGTAGCAGATGTGAACTCCCTGTTGTGGGGCAGGCATTAAGCCAAGTCAGAAGGCTATTTGTTTTATCCACAGCAGACAAGCCACTATTGTACAAACAGGCACATCCTTCTTGGCATGTCAATATTTGAGCATGCAGGGTACATCACAAAGCAGGATTGCTGGTGACAGTTCCTAACCAGTAGCCTACATAGCCACCTCTGGAAATAGGAAAGACAGGCAGCAGGCTGGGAGTTTCCAGTCGAGTCTCAGATAAATTGCCACATATTCTATAGTCAAAGCATGCACATGTATTGTCCTTAGCAATAGGGTCTTATATTGGGGAAGTTTATTTTTAGTTATGTTTGAAATTGTTTTACACACTGTTGTGTGAGGGGCTATCCTAGGTCTAGGTCATTTTGTATTGTTTGCAGGTGTTGGATTTCTGTGGGAGTTAATTGCTAATGACCTGCATGTACTATCAATAGAATACCTAAGGAGTTCTGAAAAAATAAACGTACCTGAGCTCAGACGCTCGGGGTTCCACTGTCAATTGAGTATGGTGCTGGCCAGGATGGTGGTTCCCTCTGCTGAGGTCTGGCAGAGCTTGCATTTATAAAATATGCCTCCTTGTGTTCTGTGCTAAGCCACCCTGTAGGTGTTCTACTACAGTCTTACTGACTAATCTAAGCATACAACTGGAGCAGTAGCAATAATCTTTATGGTTTGTGGGGCCTGGAGGGCTCCCCTGGTCAACAACTCACAGAGCTGTATCCCAGTCATGGCACTAGAGTTTCCATTCAATAACCTTATGGGTTGTGGCAGTGTCTTTTTAGATTTCAATTAACCCAGCCTCAGTAGGGCTGTAGGAAGGTGGAGTATCATTGCTGCTGGTTGTTTCTCTAATGGCTTTCCAAATCTGGAAAACACTCAGAGGTTAGCATTACATCATCTGTATAACAAAAACCTATTTTAGATAATGTTCAGGACAAGGAAACACCCCAAACTACTATCCCATAACAAATAGTGGGGTTACAAAGATAACCCTGGTGAAGCACTCTGAAAGTCTGCTGTCATCTTTTCTGAGCAGGTGTCAGGTGACCCCAGAAGTTCAACTAAGAAGATGGTAAACATAAACATAAGCAAGGTTTAAGACAGCATGAAAAAGTTCCATGGATTTGTATCAGCTGCTTCTTCACAGATCAAGTTTGGGTACAAAGCTTGGATAGGAGGCGTTAACTTAATTAGCTCCTTGTAATTCACGGTTATTCTCCCAAAGCCATTATGTTTGCATATCTTAGAGCTTTTTCACTGATCATCCCTGTATCTCCGCACCTGATAAACTCAGTGGCCCAGATTTATTCTGCTCAGACCTACCACCCAGTGCCAAAGATGAACACTGTCTTGCTTTCCCCTGCTGCACCTTCTGGCTCCCTGGGTTGGCACGATTGATGTGTCTGTAGCTGTTGCCTCCCCATTCACAACACCTGGTATTGAGGAGCTCTGACTACTTAAAGCATCTCTAGCCTTAGCATAATCTTTTGCTGGGGGGGGGGAGCTACCTTCCTTATTCTGGGGTGATAATTACCCACCCTGGAACAGGAGTGATCATCTATAGCTGTATTGTTCTAACATGGATGACTTCTGTGAACTGTTTCTAGGGCTTTAAAGCCTTCCAGAAGATCCTGTAGCACACAATTTGACTTGTATCAACTCTTTCCTTAGAAACTGCAGCTCAACACAAATCCAGCCACATTTGTCTTTGAGTAGCCCAGACAGACCTCTTCCTCTGCTCTACCATTTTCTCACCTCCTCTGGGTTGCTCTCACTTTATAGAGACTCTATACATGCTGCTCTAAATCACTTAGATCTTCCAAAATCTTTCCTACTTCATAAAGGTATTGCCTCACCAAAGAACCCATCAAAGTCACTAAAGCCCCATAGGGGCATTGAGGTCCCTGCTGAGTCAATCTTTTCATTAACACCTCTGTGAGCACAGTTCTAACTGGCTGTGAGCCGGGATTCACACACAGCTACTCTTATTCCTACTTACTATACCATCTGCCCCTCCTATAAGGCCCTCCTGTTCTTTATATTTGTGGGGACTTCAGAGAGATAAATGTTCCTGATGGCTTTAGTAAGCTGGTTCAAGGGAGACAGACTTTTCTCATACTGTCTCAGGTTGCGAAGCTTTTGTCTTAAGGAGGGGTTGGTAATTATATTACTCAGTTTTCCTATATCTACTGCAGTCTGACTGATCCCATCCACTCCCATGTCTCACAGCCTTCCAAGTCAGGGGGAGGGAGGCTTTTTTCATTGCTTGTTTAAAAGTCTTTCATAATCCCAGAAGTTCAAGTGCTGAGTATTTCCTGATCACATTAGTTTCTTGCATTGACCATAATTAATGCCCCCATCTGCCTGCTGGATTACAGATTCTCCCTGTTTTTCTACTAAAAATTGGGCTTGAGTGGTATCTTTTCTTGCTTTTACCATCTCTCTCTCATCCTTTTGTTTATCTAATTTACTTGCCAAATCAGAGACTAAAACTGAGAATGCTATCTGCAGCTCCCTTTCTTGTTGCAATGTCTCCTTTACACAAACACGTAGCTGCTTGGCCCCCATCTCAGCCTCAGGTGCATTGCTATCTACAACAACAGTGGTCAGATAGCCTATGCTGCTGCCTGGTCACAGTGAGAATGAAGTCTTGGATGTTAATCTCAAAGACCGCAAATTTTCCTCTAAACCTTTAACTGTTTTCAGCACATCTCCTTATTTACATGGCGGATCCAACTCTTCAAGCAGGTGTGTCATCCCATACAACGCACACAAGAATGGTATCCTGGGATTCTTCCCACAGACACGCCTAATCCTGATGACTCAGCCTTAGTTGCCTATCTCACTACCCATAGCAAGAACAAGGCAACTGCTGTCATAGCACAAAAGCACACTACACGCCACACAGGAAAGGACAACTGTACTGGGATTTCCTATGCAGATGTCTCTTTCCCAGGCTTTTCAACCTCAGTTGCACGCTTTGCTACCTATAGCTAGGGTAGCTATGTGCACAGCCTGCAGGCAGCTCATAAGTTAGAGAGTGTTCTTCCCAGGTGTTTCAGTTGACCTACGCCTCTTCCAGGCAGCTCTGCAGATTTCTGCTTCTTCCAGGCAGCTGGTCTGGGCTCAGAGTCCTTTGTTTGCAATTTGGATTGGCTAAGAGTGTTCAGTGTAGGTGGGTTCTACTGCCTCTCGCAGTCTTCTTTGCAGCTGGACCCTGCTTACTCTGACAGAGCAACCTAGTGGATCTGGTTAGTTTCAGGGAGCCCTTGAAGCTACTGTTTTTAGCAGCTATTTATCTACCTGCTTAAGGAGCTCCCCTTCAGGATGGAATGTTTTCATCTGGGAGGAAACTGTTACACAACAGATATGGTGACATACTGACACGGATACCTGCCTAAAGCTGAGCATAGAGGCACATTCCTGAAATCTCAACACTCAGGTTGCTGAGGAAAGACAATGGCAAGTTGCAGGGCAGCCTGTGTCAAAATGATAACACAAAATCACTCAGAAGCAATGGGGTGATCAAACAGGCAGCACACAGTTCAGCTGAGGCGACTACTGAATGACAGTTAGTGGAGTTTTTGAATAGAAACGCTTGGAGTGAGACTAGAAACTCATCTAGGGAGTTTGATCCCAGAGCCAGGTAAGGAGAGAATGGCATAGTGAAGTTGCCATATTTTGTTCTCTGTATGGGTATGGTGAGTGAAGGATGAGCTTCTGTAATTCTTTGGAAGGTTGAAGGTCCTCAGCTATGGGTGTCTTTGCTCTGGAGGAGGGTCTGGAGTCACAGGTGGATTCCAGTTTGGAAGTGTTAGATGAGATGCTCTTGGTATGTGCATGCATGACACACATTTGGATGTCAGCTCTGCCATAGAGAGGTGACCATTATACCTGTCATATATCTTCAGTGAAGAAATTCAAATATGAAGCAGGGAAAATCCATCTAGAAACAAGATGGTGGCTACAGGTTCCCTTCAGGCATGCTGAAGTCCCCAGGTGATATAGAGAGGATCAACTATGGGCCTCCTGCATGCTGTATGGCCTTCCCAAACCAGAGCAGAAGAGGGGAAGAGTTGCCTGAGGAGGAGAATGGAGGACAGGAGGGCTGAGGAGCTTAGCATGCTCCTTAGATATACCCCTCCCTGACTTCTCACTGGTCCAGGATAGAAATGACAGGAGTCTGCTTTTCAGCCATCACTGTTGTATTTCTGTGTCTATAAGACAACAAAATCGTGCAACTTTCTATCTTGCAATGCCAGTGAAGCTGCTCATGTTTATCTTAGCTATCTGTGACCATGATGCATCTTTTTTTTTTCATGAATGTTGTAATTGACTCTAAAAACAAAAACAAACAAAAATCTTACATAGCCTGATTTTATCATGTGCTGAATACCATCCAGTATTTCAAGCATGTCAACTGAAAACTCACAAAAGCCTTTGTTTTCCAATTTCCAGGCAGATGAGGCTCCCCAAGCCTGGGGTGGAACCTTCGTCCCAACAGGACCCCTAAATTGCTGCTTACCTGAGTAGATTCCAGTTCTCTTTGCATTGGAATGCTTATTCTTCCTGCCAGAGCAGGAAGTGACTGACCACATTTGTACCCACATGCAGGACTAGTGGAAGGTAGACAAGAAGTGGGGTAGGCAAAGATATAAACTCTCAAAGCCCACCTTGAGAAATGCTCTTACTCCATCAAGCCTCCACCACCTAAATGTTCTGTACCTGCTCATACAAGAACACCTCCAAATGAGGACTAAATTTTCTAACTGGGCTATTGGAGACATTTCTCATTCTCTCGCTCCCTCTTCCCTCTTCTCTCTACCCTCCTCTCTCCATATATATATATATCACTGACATTGTATAATGCCCAGGATTCTGGAACCCCTTTGGCCCTCAAAGTTTCACCAGGAGTCCAGGTCTGATGTAAAAACAAGGAGTCTTTATTCTGCAGAGTAAACCAGCATGCTGGGGTCAGGCACCAGGTGAAATGGCTGACCCTGAACAAAGGCTTGCTGGCCTTTTTAAAGACAGTAAGAGGGGATTTTAACATAGGTGAGGTAGCCTGGTTTCTAATTGAGGGACAGAAATGCAGTTTATAAATGTTTAGTTTTGATTGGCTCATGCTCAAGGGGCTAACTGTCCATGTTCTTAAGTTATATCTGGTTAGCCATCAAAGTCAAAGACATTTGGCTTATGGCTCCTAGGCCATCTGGCCAGATAAGGTAGGGGCCACTCCTGCCCTGCTTCTTTTCTCAGATTAGTTGCTCTCACAGTGGGAATCCTTTTTCAAGTTATCTAAGCCCCATTTATTTGGCAGGTATCTCCTGGCTCCTGTTAGTCTACAATTTGGTTTAGGGAAGGCACTTTTGCAGTTTTTCCCAGGAACCAGGGTGGGGGTGGGTTTCCTTTGAGTCCTAAGGGCCCATGGCTTCCATGGTGGATGCCCTTTCCCTCAGAAAGACTCATCCAGGTCTAACAATTGCAAGATAGAAAGTTGCACAATTTTGTTGTCTTATAGACACAGAAATACAACAGTGATGGCTGAAAAGCAGACTCCTGTCATTTCTATCCTGGACCAGTAAGAAGTCAGGGAGGGGTATATCTAAGGAGCATGCTAAGCTCCTCAGCCCTCCTGTCCTCTATTCTCCTCCTCAGGCAACTCTTCCCCTCTTCTGCTCTGTGTGTGTATATATATATATACACACACACACACTATACATATATACACATACATATGAATATGTATGCATATATGTGTGTGTGTATATATATATATATATATATATATATATATATATATATATAGTGCATGTACATTAAAGTCAGATGCTCTTCCTCACATTCCACCTTGTTTGAGAGAAGGTGTATGTTTTAACACTGCATACACTGGGCTACCTTGCCTGTGAGCCTCCATAGATTCTCTTGTGTCCACCCACCTTGTAGAATGGGAGCAGTAGTGCTCCCATGCTTTGCCATCCATCTTTATAGAGGTTTCTAAACTCATGTTCTCAAGTCTACATGACAAGCCCTTTACACACTTAGCCCTCTTCCCAGCCCAAACTTCACATTTTGGTACATGTGACAGTCCACAAGCCATGAGCCTACCCTGCTTCTTGATGTTGCAGATCTCTGGCTGTTGGGCATATCCATTTTAATTCTCTTTCTCCTGGAGAGAGGAGATAACAACCCGCTGCTGTGTCATGTGAGACCTGGGATGTCTACCTTGGCCCTGAATCTTCGCTCCATTTATTAAGTGTGGAGTCTTTCAAGTTCTTCAGGAATGGAGAGAGAGCAGAAACAGAGATAGAAGCATGTTAAAAGTGGCTAGAAAGGGCTCTTTGACCTAAGAAGGTCATTAGGTGGGCATTCTGGTGGTCAGGTAGGAGGCTAGTGTAAGCTGTACCCCAGGTCCCTGGATCTGGTCTGAGATCAGCTCATGTTAGTGCTGCCTGTACTTCCTGTGGACTCAGGGCAGTGTGGGGCCTGCCTTTCAGGATTGTCCCCTACCTGCTCATCCAGAAATCACCAAATCTACTAGCTCAATTTTAAGAGTCAAAGATCTTCCAAGAAACTCTTGACAAAAGTGGAGAGAAATTCAATGGATAGCGTGAGTCAGCAACTGCTTTCACCTCAAGGAAATCTCAGTGAAAGCTGATTTAAGAGGTAAAAAATGGAAACATCGAAGCAGTCGTGTGGATGAAGCCTGAAGTGTAACTTGCATATCATGGCCAACTCGGGGAGCATGTGTAGAACAGAATGAGACGCTGGCACAAGACTTTGTGAAGCTCACAGTGTCAAATCCCAGCCTAGAGACAACAGACACGGACTTTCACTTTGTCTCAGGAGGCCTGATAGCCCATAGAGGTAGTGGATCTGTTCATCATTTTCTTGGGAGGGAAACTGAGTCCCAAGGTCAGTGAGCTGGTTTCTTACATTTGACTCTGTTTCCTAGAGACAGTGGCTGTGCCATGTATGTGCTGAGATCCTTCTTATCACCTGTGGTTTGTGAAATTTCTTTATCTTCAGGATTTACTGTCCTGTACAGTAGTCATCCCCAGAGCTTGTACCCAGAGGAGGATCCAGGACTGAGAAATGGGCAGACAACTTCTACTGCAGCCTCAAAAATTCATCATCATCACAGGTAAGCCTGAAGAGTCCTTATCTTTCTGTGGGTCATGGGGGGTTTCATTTACAGACTCACCTTATCAGAGTATGAAGGTTTGTATCTCTTATTACGTGTGTTTCTGAAAACCTTATCACTCCTTTTCCCAACCAAAGAGCACCCCAAACAGGCATTTCAGTGGACAACCCACTTCCTGGGTAGTGAGCAGGTTTGGCACTGACTAGAGATCTCCTGGCTTTACAACCCTCTGTCTTATATTTCTTCCGTAGACCAAGGCTTTTGGTTTCTGAGAAGCATCAAGGTTTTACCTTTTAAAATTCTAAATTGTTGTTTTGAAAAGGTTTGAAAACCCAAAGAGATATTAAGACATTGTCTAGGATGATAGATGACCATGCCTTCTGGGAGGACTGAAAAGAGACAGGCGAATAGTGCAGTAGAGGGTCCTGTGATACAGACACATTATCTCATTTCTCTCCTTGGGTTGTTCTCGATCCTTGTGAGCCTCTGACCAAGAAAATAAATAAGGTTGTTGCCATTTCTCAGGCAGAAGTTAACCAAGGCACCCATGTCTCTAAAAGGGTAGTTTTAAGCCCATGTAAGAGCAGTGTTCTCCACATTAACCTGTTAAGTCCAAAGCCTGTGTAGGGGGATGCTTTGCCAAGAAGTTTTTTGTACTGCTCAGCCTTTCTTATGGTTACACGCTGCTTGGACTTCTGGGAACAGCCTGGGGGGCACTTTTTAAAGAGTATGTCAGATGGAAAGTTAGTGTTAGAGTCAGTTAGGCAAGGACAGAGGCATTAGTTCCAGAGGATGAAGATGGGAAGGCAGGCAGACAGTTGCTGGGAAAGAAGTTAATGAGATAGAAGATTTAGAAGTTAGTCCAGTTCTCCAGATTTAGGCAACTAGCTAGAAAGCACAGTAAATAAATCTTTCTTTCTTTTCCTTCCTAACATTTCAGAAACAGAGGATTAAAAAGTTACTAGTGAGGAATTTGTCTCAATAGCAGCCTGTAAAGTGGAACCGGGGTGGCAATGTAGGGTGGAGTTCCATTATGAGTGTTACACTTGGTACCAAACAAATAAGGCTAAGAGCTCAGCTACAGTGCCAGAAAACAGCTACATTTTAAGAAAACATACATTTTGGTGTCCACTTGAGGGTCCGGGAAAGAAAGATAAAAGGATGGGAAATTTGATTTCAAATGTAGTAAAGGAAAAAGCAGAGGAAGAAGGGATGGATTTTTGTGTTCAAGAAGCCAACAGAGTATTTATAATAGCTGTTACCACTGAGATATACATCACTTTACTTTCAGTGGTGATTTGTTTTTTTCTTTTTCCTCTTTTTCTTTTACATTGTTTCAAAAAAAGATAGAGGAAGGGGCTAGGCAACTAGGTGAGGGAATTGGAAAGGGACAGGAAAAACAGAGCAAAAGGGCAAATGAAAGAGCTCATTTTTTTCTTTCTCTTCAAAAAAGGAATTGCTGGTGCTGTTTAAAGAAATATGGGGGGAGTTTGAAAGGGTGGAAAAAGGAAGACTAAGGAACTGGGAACACAAATTTGGGGGGGAAGGAGAAAAGGTGGAAAAAAGAAAAACTGGGAAAATGGGAGTATAAACTGAGGAACTGGGAAAACCCTTCCCAGTGACAGAGAGAAGGATTTTCCCCAGAGTAGATATAAAGGAGGAGATTGTACAGGATGATGGTCCTGTTAGGAAAATAAAAGAAGAATATGTACAGGAAAATGATCAGAAGAGGTAGCCTACAGTCACAAAATCACCTTCAGTATTTCCAGTAGTGATCCAGCATATTCCGGCTGATAACGATAATCCTCAAGGTTTTAATGAAACAAAATGGCATTGAATAGAAATGAGTGATTTTAAAAGATTGAAGAAAGCTGTGGTGTTGTTTGGCATGCACTTGCCCTATATAAAGCAGGTTCTGAATAACTGACCACTGCAATACCAGATAGTCCCATTCGATTGGAAAGGGTTAATGTCAGTTATACTAGATGCAGGTCCTCAGCTACAATGGTTAACCTGGTGGAGAGAAGAGACAGCAAATAGGAAGCAGCAGAAAAGGGCTAGAGGAATAAATATAAACCAAAATCAGCTCCTTGGTGAGGGTTGGTATGCTGAATTACAAGCACAGATTGTGTTTGATGATTTGAATATAGAACAATGTTATTTAGCAGCTTTACGAGCTCAGGAAAAAGTAGAAGAACTGGGAAAAGAGTCCACCCCATTCACAAAAATCATGCAAGGCTCAAGTGAAGCCTTTACTTACTTTTTGCAAAGGTTAACTACAGCAATAAGTAGAGCCGTCTCAGATCCCGAAGTGAGACAAGTGCTGACTGAGACCATGGCATTTGCAAATGCAATCACAGAGTGTAAGAAAGTTGGTTTGTTTTGGTTCTGGTTTTTTTTTCTCTGCCTCCTGAGTGTTGAGATTAAAGGTGTGTACCACTATTGCCTGGTTTTGACAGTTTTAAGGCCATTAAAAGCAAATTCTGCACTATTAGATCAATGGATCCAAACTACTGCAGATACCCATTCCAATACTTACGCAGCTGCTGTAATAGGGTAAGCTATCATTAAAGGGCTGAAATATCAAAATGTCCAGTGCTTTAACTGTGGAAGACATGGGCACTTGCAAAGAGATTGTGACCATGCTGCTTCTACAAGCAGTGATTTTTTAAAAAATATCAGTCAGAAAAAGGAGCAAATTTCCAGGGGTGTGCAGATGTGTGGAAAGGGTCAAATCAGGGCTAATGAGTGTGGGTCCAAGAGAGCTTTACAAGGGAATTCCTTGCAGCTGAAAAACATCACAGGGGCTGAGCTATAGCCTCTGGGGGAAAAAAAAGACGAGCTGCCTGTGTCCTGTCAGCACTAGGGTAGCATGCAAATGGAAAAACCCAAATTCAGTGTTGGAGATCTGATACATGCTACTAAAGGCAGTGCTGCCCTAGATCTGGATATAAGCCTGTGTTGTGCTTTGCAAAAGCTGCTCTCTTCTAGCTGGGCTGCAGTGCTGGGAAGAAGGGGATGTAGGGGCCGGGATAGGGCTCAGTCAGAAAAGCCCTGCCTCACAAACATCAGGACCTGAGTTGGAGCCCCAGCATTCATGTTAAATAGCCAGGCATGGTGACCCGCCCATGTAATCCTGGCTCTGGGGAGTAAGAGACACGAGGATCCCCAGGGCTCTCTGGCCAGCCAGTGTAGCCTAATAGATGAGTCCCAGGTCCCAGTGAGAGACTCTCAAAAAGAAGGTGGATGGCTCCAGGGGATTGATATCTGAGGTTGACCTCCAACCTTTGCACCCATACGAGTATGGACCTATATATGTACACCAACACAGAGAGAGAGAGAGAGAGAGAGAGAGAGAGAGAGAGAGAGAGAGAGAGAGAGAAACAGAGACAAAGACAGAGATAAGAGACAGAGAGACTGGGGGAGGAGAGAAAGAGACAGAAGATGTGGTTTTGTGAGTCACGTGTATTAGCGTCCTTGGGTAAAAGCCAGCAGGGATGAGGTGGAGGAGGGGCTGTGGACACCAGCGCGCGCTGTTGCTCCTCAGGCTTGGGAACGCGCAAGGCTTATGAGTCAGATGGAGGGCACTACCCCATCTAGCCCAGCATTCAGAACCCAGCCTGCCCTAAGCCTCCAGCTTCATTTTAGGAGAAGCCAGAGCTCACAGGCTCTGTCCATGGCCTCCCGCTGCCAACCTCCTACTTTTAACCGCATCCCAGTTTGTGCCTGCTCAGCAGCCCGGAGCTGTGCTGGCTCATGGCCACTCCAGGCTTGTTCTGTTTTCTGGCTTCACTGCAATTCTGTTCAGTTACCATGAAGAGCATTCAAGGACTTCAGGGTCAGTTGCTTTAGGGACAAACTTTGCATGCATCACAGCTGCCCGTCCTTGATGCCCTCTCAGCGCTGTGTGCCTGGGCCAGCTCTTGTCCCTCCTTTCTATCTTTTGTGTCCTAGAGATTGGCCTTCTGAGCTGCCACAACCAGAGTAACAAGAGGCCACTTTTCAGCCTTTACTTGGTTTTGGAGTGTTGGGGAGGGGGTGGGAGGCCTGGAAGAGATTGGAGGCTGGAGGGAGAGTGAGCTGGGATCTCCTTGAGGATGGGGTCTATTCCCAACTGTCCCCAAATCTTCCCTCTCTTCCTGTCTAGAACCAGCAGCCTTGCTGATTTCAAACTTCTGCTCATCCTGCTCAGGCCTGGAGCCACAGCAGCTGGCGTTGGAGCTTCCTGAGTATGAGTCCTGCCTCTCACTGTGGTTGTCAGCTTCACACCACTGAATTCAGTCCCTGAGGTAATTCACTTGCAAAGTGAAAGGTCTGTTTAGGCTCAGAGTTTTGGAGGTTCTAGTCTGGGACTAGACCCAGATACCCTGAGAGGGTTTTAAATGAAGGACTTCTGAAGTCTTCTTGGGCAGCTCAGATGCTGGCTCAGGAGAGTGTCCTTAAGACCCTGGGCTGGATGGGCTGGGAAGAGATGAGTCTCAGGTGGGTGGCCTTAGAGGAAGTCTGGCTTTTCCTCAACAATGGGGCTACAATTTGTATCACAGGATGGACTGAACAGTCCAGGGCAGGCTAGAGGCCAGAGGCTGTAGCAGGGGCTTCCTCCCTGCAATATGGATGCACACCTTGGTGAGGAGAAGCTAATATGCTCTTCTTTGTCCCTTAGTCAAAAGTGGTGTGGGTAGAAGAATCTACCTGAGAAGTTCTGGGGTCCAGATGCAGGGACAGCTCCTGTCCTGGGGCCTCCCTCAGGCTTGGCTCTAATTGTAGGTGACCACATAGTCTAGAGACACTTCTTATTCCCAGAAGCCAGTGAGGCACATACTTTTGCCTAACAAGAACATCTGCTCAGTGGGTTTCTAGCAGGAAGGTGAGACCATCTCTGTGGGGTAGAACATATACTACAGTGCCACAAAATGAGGTATAGGAAACATTCCCATTGCCATGAAGCCACTGCTTTGAGAGAGGCTGGTTGGACCATGTTAAACTTGGTACATTTGAGAACAAAATCTTCCAACCTGAAGACCTTTCTGCAGGAGTAGGAGAGAAAATACTCACGATTGAACTTGGAATTCCCCAGTGGGAATGCTACCACCGCATTCAAATGACAGTTCTCCAGAAATAAAATTTCACCTGTTATACAGCCTGCATTCACACTCACCCCAAGCTCTTGAAAACAACAGCCCATGATGGAGGGCAGCACTGACCTTGACCCATCCAGGGCACCTCCAAACTGTGTGAGGCAAAGCAACAAGAGACTCATATCTTCTCGAGAGAGGATGAGTTTCCTACTTAAGAGCCCAAAGTAGGCTTTAAAGTTCCTTATAATCTGGGGGGTAGGCACCAACCCCATGGGTGATACCATCTCAAGAGGGCACCCAGGTGCTTGAGAAAGACAGCGCTGTGGTGTGCAGCTTGCAGAGAACTGTTAACTTTTAAGGTTTACACACATCTCCAAGGAGCAGAGGAGACTTTTTATGATCAGAAACATTGTGAGGCTTTTCCTGCAGAAATATAAACAAGTGTTTGTATCCCAGATTGGGCCCTAACAGACCAGAGAAATTATTCTGAGTTTGACTTAATTTAATTAGTGAGTTTATTGAGATGCGTTTAGGATACGAACCAGGACTTAACTTACACAAGCATAGGTGACTCAAAGGCAGCGCCATCACTGAAAAGCCCAGCCCAGCATCTACCACGACTCACAAAAGATGCATCCTGGAGTCCTGTACCACTCACAGGCAACTCTGAAGACAGTCTCTCCTGCCCAGCAAGTGCTGCTTATATAACCCTGGGTGGGACTCGGTGAGCGAACCCTTTAACTCTCAGGTGCTTCCTGGGCTTTTAAGCTGTCTTACCTCCCCAGGAGCCTACTTTCTCCTTTCAGAAAGTCATGTTTCATTGCATAGGAAATGGCTACACAGCAAGTTTACCATAGACAGCACTGTTGTAAGGTAAAGAGATAAAGCCCTCCCGCCCAATTTCCAAATAGGGAGACTTCAGTGACTGTGTGTGCTGGGTGGGTGCATAGCCATATTCTATTCTGAGCAGACAGAGCTCTTCTGCATGAGGACAACAGGACTTTTGAGACCCAAAGCTAGTGGTTAGAAATGTACTTTTCCTGAAGCCCTGGAGTGAATGAGCTATCTTTGTACTCTGTATTAATCTGCATGTCTCTTTACTGAGTCTCTACTCTGAGTATATGAACATGAGCTAAAATAGCTCCCATGAGCTAAAATAGCCCAAGGTCCTGGGATATTTGTCTTCTCCTCCAACAACCCTTTGATGCTTGCTTCAGTCTCTAAACCTGGGGGCTCCTGTCTTGTTTCTGGATTGGGCTCAGCTGTAATGAAAGCTTGTACGAGAGAAGACAGTGCAACACAAAACCCAGTATATACATGTATGAAACTGTCAAAGAATTTTAAAAAATGGATTCAAGTTATCAATTACTAAGTCTGAGAAAGTCAATGGCCACAGGCCAGAACCCATGGAACACAGGAGCAGAGAGACCTTAATGTTCATTTCCCATGTTTACATTCAACCTACCAGGTATCCTGAGGCTAGGTGAGCTGCCCTCTCCAGCCCTGCAGAAACTTCTGGTCCACAGACTCAACAGTGAAATACATGTAGCAGTATTTTGCCTTGTTTCCAATGCAACAGAAATATAGGGCTAGGTATATGAAACATAGGCACCCCCAGGCACCCCAGAAACCCAGAATGTAGCAGAGCCCCCAGATTCCATTTAGCCATAACATGCATTAGAAACTGGTGTGCACCAACAAAGAGCCTTATTGTTCATCCTACTGACACGACAGGGTTCATTGGTTGCTGTAGCAGAGTGGAGTGGGGCCTGCTTGCTACACAGGAACTTAGGTCACCCCACCCCCGCCCCACATGCTCCTAGGCAGAAGGGAGAAAGTTTGTTAGTTGATTCGTACGAATAGCCACTAGCCTCCAGTATATACTCATGAAAAATTGGCCTGTCCTTCGGAATCCCATAGCCTCATAGAGGGTTAAAGCACCTTGCTGCAAGACGCTGGTATCAAGGAGAACATCACTGTAGCCCTGGTCCCGTGCAAACTGGAGGACAGTTCTGATCAGTGCTTTTGCTATCCCCTGTCCTCGATGCTCTGAGGACACAGGTGAGAGAGCTCCAGCTGCTTCCTCCCTAATGGAGGATTCTTGATTGGCAGACAACCCACTGTGCCCACCACCTGTCCCCCAGACTCAGCCACCCAGAAGCAGGAACCACATGCATTCAGGTAAGACTTGGTGATGTCAGCCATGTCTGTGTGCAAACACTTAGCCACATACTTCTTCCAGGGCTGTCTGGTAAGGATCCGCAGGAGTAGGAGTAGAAAGAAGATGCACACAGTGGCCAGCAGCCAGGAGCCAGACACCAGGACTACGGTCAGGGCCACCCCAAGTAAGAGCAGGTGGGTTTGGACAGCATCAGTATGTGGCGGAAGGTGGCGGGGATGTGCTCCTCCATGCCCCTGGAGAACACATCCACGACACTTTTATAGTCACCGTCCTGGTATTGGCGGATGTGGTAAGGAGCCATGGGAGCTTCTGGGTCTCAAATCTCAGCATGCAGGACAGACAGCTGTACCTGTCTGCACACCTTCCCTGAGCCCTGCAGAAGAAAGAAGGCATGTAAGTTCCCTGACCTTCCCCCTCCTGACCTCCCAGGTCTCAGGTAGGCCCTGCTCAAAGGTTTGTCTTTCTGCTGTCACCAGACGTATTGTGTTTGCAATGCCTGATTATTCTCCTGGTTCCTCCCTTTTCTTACCCTTAACCACATGGTGCTTGATATGTCTCTTACCCTTTCTGAGCAGGTGTGTCTTCAGCTGTAGATCAGAAAAAAAGAACATCTGGTTTTAATGCTGTGACCTGTATTTAATATGTATATAAACTGTTCCTTGTCTGTTGTTACCAGGTATAGGCTCTTTGGTGTTTGGAACTGAGGTGGCATCTTTATTCAGAAAAATGTGATGTCTTAAGAACTGTGTTTCCTATTCAGGGTCCCTACATCACAGAGCTGTGTTTTCAAAGCTCAAGTTCCAGCAAATCCTCTTCTTCCCCCGATTAGAAACACTTGATCTTGTGAAAGGCAAAGGGTTAGGTTCCTGAACACTCCACCTTTAAATGTTGTCCCCTTATTGCCTCTCTTTCCTTGCACCTAGTACCTCAGAGCCAGGAGTGTCTGGAATGGTTCCTACCTCTGAGTAGGAACTTTAAGTAGAAACTGCTGGTGCCTGCCCTTCCCCTGGGCACTAGACAGGGAGAGGCAACTCCTTGGATAGCTCCAGAATTGTAAACCAAAGACCAAGACCTGGAGTGACAGTGGAGGTGGCACACATCATTTTCCTTGTACCCCATGGAGTATACCCAGACAAGCAACCCCTGCTATAGCACACTAGGCCCCACCCTTGTGAAGCCTGCCATCTCTATCTTGTTTCCTTCACTTGTTAGTGTTTTTCTCCAATTCCAGCCAGGTCCCCTGAATGCACTGCTAGGAGGAACCTGGGGCCTACCCACCTGCCTTGTGCTCACACCTCCTGGCTTAGTAAGGGCCTTCAGAGCAGGGCTCATCCCCGCCTCAGCTGCTTCTGCTCCTACTAAAATGGATCTGTAATCCACACTGACCTCCTACTCTTTCTCCATCATGTGGAGGACACAACTACTGGGTCTCATGGGCCCTTTTTAGTCCTAGCAGATCTGTCTTCCAAATGACAGTCCCCAGGCAGCTGCCGGAGCTCTGAGCCATCCAAGGATCTTCTCACACCAGCCAGCAGTGGGATCACCTCATCCATATAGGCAAGAGTGGCTCATCGGGCTCCCTTTTCCACACAAATATGAGAGTATCTTTTAAGAAAATATGAGAATATTTTTGTAAGAGAGAGAATTTTCTTTATTTTTATCTATCTATCTATCTATCTATCTATCATCTATCATCTCTTAACATAGCTACATAGCTGTCCTAGAACTCACGATGTAGACCAGGGTGGCCTTGAACTCACAGAGATCCAGCTGACTCTGTCTCCCCAGTGCTGAGATTAAAAGCATATGCTACTATGCCCAGTGAAAGGGAATATTTTAGATAATGAAGGATTTTTATAATAAATAAATAATAAAATAGGATTTAGCCCTGGATAAAATGACTGGATTTTTCCAAAATGGGTGAAAAAAAAAAAAAAAAAAGAAAAGAAAAGAAAGAAAAGGGGTGGGAGGTTGGGGGGAGTGAAACCAGGACAATGAATTGAATGGCAAATGGTCAAACTGAGGTGTGCAGAGTCTGTGAGTAACAGCCTAAAGGAGTGTAGTCCTGTGCTGTTACTGGGATTTCTTAGGTCAAAATTAAGCACATCCACACAAACTAAAAGTGAGTACTGTATTTAAAGCAGAGTTTTAAACACAGTGAGCTTTTGTATTAATCTGGTCTTAGCACTTGCAAAAATGCCTAAAATTGTTAAGATAATTAGTTATGCTTTCTGTTAAGTCTGTCAGAATTTTAGCTACTTAGGAAACCTTAAGTCCATTTTCATTAAGTCTAACTTGTTTATGTTAACATCTTTAAATAACTACTTTTATAAATAATTATTTCCAGGTAAATTTAATACCCTCTGTATCTGTGTGTAGAGATCTATGTCTGAACTTGTTTGTAATTAAAGACATTTAATTCATACAGAATGATCAACACATGCTTGATTTTATATAGAATTAGCCGATAAAATCTTTTGGACAATAAAAATGGCCAATAAAAATCTTTTGATATTTGTACTATTTTTAACCAGTACCACTCAAAATTAAAACCAAGTCAAACCACAATCTTGACATTTGGGCAGTCCTACTATTTAAAATACTAGTATATGTGTCTTTGCTTTGACAGAAGACCTCATTGCTGTTTATATAATTCACTTACTACATCTGTGTGTGATCGTTAACGGTGTTCCCCAGGGGTCCAAAGTTCATTTTTAAATGGTTAGTGCTATAGATCTATCACCCTACCCAGCCAAAGAATCTAAATTTTGCTTCAAAAACAAAAGTTAGATAGACTGATAGATAAATAATGTGTGTGTGTGTGTGTGTGTGTGTGTGTGTGCGCGCGCGCGCGCGCACGAGGGAGCTTTGGTTTTGTGTAATTCTTCCGTGTAGTGATATCTATGTATATATATTATATATTATAGTAATATTATATAAGCTTTCTAAAATATAGCACTTAGTAAGAATTTTAAAAATTGCTTTCCTCCAAATAAAAATTGTTAGTGCTACTAACCTTTTCTAGGCCTGTGTTCATGTGCTCCTAACTCTATCATGACTGTTCTCTTTAAGCAATGATAATTCGACATGCCCTAACACTGTAAGTTCTGAGCAAAGCTTCCCAATGATGAAAAGACACTAGATATTGAGATTTAAAAGCATAACTAGACAAGTAGATTTAAAAGCATCTATAGACAAATGCTTAATTTTTAAAATTTTTAATTAATTTTTAAATTAATTTTTTAAAAAAATTTATTATTTTTATTACTATTATTGTGTGTGTGCCATTTGTGTGTGGAGGTTGGAGGCAAGTTTGTGGAGCCAGTTCTCTCCTTCCACCTTAGGTGAGTTCAGGTGATTTAACTCAGTCTTGCTGGGCTGTCTTGCTGGACCAAATACCAAATTTTAAATGAGCTTTCCTTAAATATTTGCTCATTAGCTCTGTTTTGTGTTCTCCCTGAAGAATCCTATGGCTGTTGTCTGCTGACATTCTGCAGAAGCACACCCTCTAATGAAGAAATGCCACAGTGTTTCTGGAGATGCTAGGACAGACCAACAGGATAAACAAACTTTAAAAAATACACTTCAGGCAGCCCTAAGAGCCATTCTTTCTATATCTCTTAGTTGCCTAAAAGTGGACAGAAAGGGTTTTATTGGCAGTAATTCCTTGACACCTATCACTTATTCCCATCCTCAACATACAATCAGATCAAACCAATGAGGCAGCTGTCACTCAGCCCAGGGATGAGAGACAATATCAAACACCACAGTCAATCAACAATGTCTTCAGAGACACGGGAAGGTGTGAGAGTCAGCGTCAAGTCACACTGGCATGATGTTGCTTGCCTGCAGTCTCAGAACCTGGGAAGCTGAAGGTGGAAGACTGACTATTGGAGGACAGTCTGGGCCTCATGAGACCTTGACCCAAACCAACAGTAAGAACAGCGCCACTTGTGACAGACTTTCCAAAAGTAAAGCTGAGTGTTAAAGAGAAATGGTCCTTATGCACAGTTACCCAACACAGTTTTCTAACTTTGATTCATACTTTCAAAAATCCTTACTCCGAGTCATAGCTGCTCCGATGTGGTGAGCCCTTCAGACTCTGGGCCTAGACCCTGCTGTGAGCCTCTGGCTATCTGAGATCTTCTGAGCTAAACTGAGTCATGAATAATTAATGACTGCCCTAGAGCGGCTTGTTTACAGGGAAGCCAAAGCCCCCTGAAGGGATACTTCTTCTCTGGCTAAACCTTTAACTTCACCTGGAGAGCTATTGTTCTAAGCATCTAACTCCACTGGAGAGAGGCTGTCTCCCCTAGGTAAACATCCCGCCTCAGCAGGGAAGTTGTCCTGCTCTGATACCTATCTCATTCAGGATGTTTTACCTATGCACTGTCTCATCCTGTAATTAACACCTTGGTTCTAACCCCTGTAGCTGCACGTAGCCCCCTGATGAAAGGGGTATAAGATTGGAGGGAAAAACAAAATTTCGGCTCCATTCCATCTGAGCACATGATACTGTGTGTGTCTGGTCTATTTCTTTTCCCTCTCGTCTCTTTTCCCCTCTCTTCATAAAGCCCTTCAGTCCCACTCTCCATCCAGGTACTGTCCGACTTGCCAGGCCGGCCCTGGCAGAGTGGCGCCCGGAACAGGGACTTGGAATACGGGGAATCAGTGAGGACCGCCACGTGAATAAGGCGAGTACTCAGTCAGTTGAAGGTTGGTGGCGAAATGGGCAATCAGAATGGAAAGATGTTGTTTGCGCATTTATTAAAAGAGAGGCTCTGAGGCCACGGAGCCAAAGTAGGCCAGACACAGCTGTATCATTTTCCTGAGTTTGTAGAAAAAATATGCCCTTGGTTTCCTCATAAGGGAACCATGAAATTACAAACTTGGTTGGAAGTAGGAGAAGCTTTGCAGCAATACCAGGAACAAAATAAGGAGCAAAATATGTCTGATACTTTTGAGCTATGGAAAATGATAAAAGACAGCCTGGATACTGGAGATCTGGTAGAGCCAGAGGTAATTGGAATAACATCTAAAGATGAGGCCAAGAAAATTGAGGAAGCTCTGTCTCTTAAAGGAGATACAGATGATGATCAACCAGATCCAGGAGATGAATCTGATTTAAAAAGTGAGGCTGCTAGATACCAGGATTCAGATTTTGATTCGGATGATGGAGACTATCCAAATTATCCAGCTTTAATAGCTATGGCCAGAGAAACTGAACGAATGTTCCAAAATATGTCTATAGAAAAACAGCCTTCACTCCAAAAAGTTGTAGGAATTAAAGAGGCAGTACATCTTAATGCTCCTCATAGACCATACAGAAATTCAAGTCCACCTCCACCCCCATCTAGCTCTGACTGCCGCCCATACAGGAATTTGCGGTTGCTGTCAACGCAGCCGCTCCAGCTGATGCCAGTTCAGTTCTGGCACGGCCACAGCTGATAGCATGATCTCAGTTGTTGATGCAGCTAAGCTGATGGTTCGGTCCCCGCCTCTGATGTAGCTAGAGCTACCGGCATGGCCACAGTCTCAGGGACAGCCTACAATCACGGGCATAGCTTCGGCCACTGAGATCGCCGCAGCTGCTCGCGTAGCCTAGCTGCCAGCAGAGCCACAGCTGTCTGTGGTCTCAGCGACCGATGCAGCCTCAGTTACATTCCAGCCACCAGCAGGGTCCCCATCTCTGCCACTTATGCAAAGTGAAAAGTAACAGCCTAGCTCCTGCTTCCACCAAGCGGGCACAATTAAAACCTGTTCCACCTGAACTAATTAGTAAACTGTTTAAAGTGTATAAGTAAAATCTGGATACATGTTTTTGTAAAGTTCTGATAAATTGATCCTACTATACTTGACTCCGACATACATCTTTACATACCAGAGAATTCTCTTACAAATAAGCCATTCTGACAATCAACCAGGTGCATGGTATCAGGATGTCAACTTTCATATGATACTGATCTCAGAGTTACTACTAACAGTGCAGAATGAACAGTTGGGAACAGTTCAGGACAGTTTCCTATTCTGTATTATGTATTATCTTGTACTCCATACTGTAGAAGGGAATCAAACTGTACATATTATTAGATTTGCACAGACACACTCTCATTCTCATCTGTACTCCCAGCCCAGGCCTAATACCTCTGATGGAATAAAAGGTTGATAGCAGTAGGAACTAACCAGATTCCAACTTTCCAGAAGTGACTGAATCCAAGCATCCACAGACCACGAATGACTGCAAAAGATAACAAAACACAGACATTACGTCTCAGAAATGTGGCTGACCACCTGACCAGAGAGGCAAAACGGAGCTCCAGAACAACTGGCTGTCTTTGCCTCCATCCCTGTCTCCTTCTCCCTATATAATCTGAAATACATGATTCTAGGATAACCAATCTGCTCTCCTCTCAGACTTCTGGCTTTCTAGATAAATCGTAACTTTGAGATTCAATCCCTTTCTCTATTCATTGGGTTCTCTTGACAGACATAGCGACTAAAATCCAGTTTCATTACCTTGGTGGTCATCCTTCCCCAAGAGCAGTGCCCTGGTCTTGACAACTGCCAGAGGCCAATGGCTTCTGGAGACTTGACCCAGCGTCCTTTCCGAGAAGCCTCACTATCCTCCTGTCTGCCCCAAAGATTTTTTCCTCCCTTTCCTCTGTCACAGCTGTGAGAGTGTCCACTTGTCTCTACGCCTCCAAGCACCACAGAGCTCTCCTTCAACGTAAGACCCCTCTATGCTGCATCCCTGCTTCCTCCAGAGAGCACACTCAGTACATAGTCTTCAAAAGCTCTGAAAAACTGACTCTTGTCCCGGTGAGTATTTTTCTTTTCACAGGAAGAACCTGAGGACGTTCGGCATAGGCTAAGAACAAAGCCGACACTCAACATCATGCCTCCCTCAAACTTTTAGGTCCGACCTGTAGGTCCTTTCCACTTCGGAGGCAGAGACGAAATAGAAGCTATCGTCCAGGGAGTCCGCAAGGAACTGCTAGTAGTCCTAGAAGTCTGGAAGTTTGGCTAGACTTAGGACCCCGCCTACCGGCTCCGTAGGCAGGACCACGCCCACCGGCTCCGTAGGCAGGACCACGCCCACCAGACTCTGTAGACAGGACCACGCCCACCAGGATCCGGAAACAGCGTGGCTCTGAACCTGTCTACCTGATCACCGATTGAACACTTCCGGACGTGGACAGACTTGCTTCCGGGGGTGTGTGGGGAGGGGGTAACGTTCTACTGAAACGGACCGGAGCCTGACGGTGAGTTCCGCCTGGCGCGACCGACAGCTGGTTTCGCGCGGTCACAGTTTTGTGGGCGCTGCGTGCGTCTCCCTTCGCCAGTGTTTGTTGCGAGCCCTCCCTGGCCGCGGTGGAGAGCGACGTGGCGTCAGGAGCGCGGCTGGGGCCGAAGGCCGCTCGGCTGCCCGCACCGGGGCGCACCCGGCAGGGGGTGCCGGAGGCCGAGGCTGGAGGAGCCCGGTGCTGCCCCCCTGCCACAGCAAGGCCCAGCGCCGGGGAGGAGGCGTGTCAGAGCGTCTCCCCCGGCCCTGCCTGGGCCAGCGACCTCGGCCAGAGGGACCGAGCCGGAAGCCCGAGGCCAGAGAAAGCCTGGCCACTGGAAGCTGAGGGCAGGCCATGAAGGCAGGAGAGGAGTCGGGCAGGGTCCAGACGCTGCTTGCCGATCCTGTGGCATGAAGTCAGAGCTTTAGCATCAGCTCTGACTTCCTCCTGAAGGTCCCTGTGACCATGGAGATAGGTTGCATTACTGGTGGGCAGGGCCTCGATGAGGACCTTCTTAGGATGCTGTGGATGAGGGGTGGGGGCAGTGCGCATGACAGGGTTGAGTCAAAATTAGATTGGAGGCAGAGTCCGGACTTGGGCACTGGATGTGGTGTTACAGTGAGAAGCGTCTGTCTTAAGACCACTTTCTGTTGCTAATACCACAATACCTTGTGGGGTAAGGTATTTTGTTGTTTGTTTTGTTTTGTTTTTGGAGATAGGGTTTCTCTGTGTAGCCCTGGCTGTCCTGGAACTCACTCTGTAGACTAGACTGAATCTGCTTGTCTCTGCCTCATTAGGAGGCTAGGCAAACTTGTATTCATAACAGAATCGCTCTGGAGGTATAAACCTTTTTTTTTTTTTTTTGGATAATCACGTGACTGGATTAACAAACTTTTGAGTGCAAAGTCCTAATTGCTCTGGAGATAAACTATTAACCTTATAACCAAATGGGTGGGTTAATGAATTTTCGAGTACAAAGTCCTAATCACCCCATTTGACCTCACCTTCTAATATCTCATATTGGGAACTAAAGTTCAGCATGAATTTTACAGGCATCAAGCCAGGTAATATTAGGTGATGTTTCCAAAGTTTCTGGTCCAAGTGAGTCGTATGAAATAAGAACAAACTGTTCTGAAGCTTTCTAAGAATTCGTTTCCCCTAGTGTTAAAAATCAGACCAGGGGTTTGATTCCCAGCACCCACATTTCATTTCACAAAAGTCTGTGACGCCAGTTCCATGGAATCCAACTCTTGACTGCCGTGGATACTAAGAATGTAGTACACAGGTACATTCAGGCAGTCTCTCTCTCTCTCTCTCTCTCTCTCTCTCTCTCTCTCTCTCTCTCTCTCTCCCCTCTCCCTCTCTCTCCCTCTCTCTCCCTCTCTCTCCCTCTCCCTCTCCCTCTCCCTCTCCCTCTCCCTCTCCCTCTCCCTCTCCCTCTCCCTCTCCCTCTCCCTCCCTCCCTCCATCTATGTTGTTGTTGTTGTTTTTGGTTGTTTTGAGACAGGGTTTCTTTATTGTAACTCTGGCTGTCCTGGAACTCACTCTGCAGACCAGGCTGGCCTGGAACTCACAGAGATCCACCTGCCTCTGCCTTCTGAGTGCTAGGATTTAAGGCATGTGCCACCACTGCCCAGCTCAAAATATTTTTTAAAAAGATACTAAAAAAAAAGGAAACATCATTTTCTCTCTGATTGTAAGTATTTACATACTGATGACTGTAGGAAGTTCAGAACAGGCACAACAAAATATGTTAATAGTACAATAAAAATCACCTAATAATCTTAGTACTCAAGATGCTATGTTGCTATGTTTCCTACTTATTTTTTCTGTGCATGTTTTTACATGACAGCACACTGATGATATCATGGCATATCCTTTCTCAGTTAGATGTTAACCTGAAAAATGACCATGTCAGGACATTATTTACAAAACTCTTCTTTTCTGTAACAGAAACCCCCAGACATAATTCTACGAAATCAGAGGTAACTTTCTGTTATGTTTAAGTTTTGTGGTTGTTTTTTTTTAATTTTTAACATTTTATTACTTTATGTGTATAGATGTTTTGTCTGTATGTATGTATGTGTACCATATGTGTGCCTGGTACAAATGGAAGTCAGAAGAGGGCACTGGATCTGCTAGGACTGGAGTTACAGGTGACTGGGAACCTCCATGTGAGTGCTGGGAAAAGCCCTGGTCCTCTGCAAGAGCAAGTGCTCTTAGTGGCCAAGCCAATTCTCTAGCCTTGTGTAGTTTTTTGTTTTGGTCCCCCCTCCCATTCCCCCCAAAGGCCGGATCTCATATAACCCAAGCTAACCTGGAACTGGAGCTGTGTGGTTGAGGATGACTTTCGTCTTTTCTTTCAGATGAAAATGTAACTTTATAGACATTTATTTTAATAGGATTAAATAGGATAAGTATAAACAAAGAAGAAACTCAGGAGAAAGAGTCAGAGCCGTTTTGTCTGCGGGAAGGGAGGAGTCGGGAACTGGAACAAATTAGGACGTGGAGAAAAGCATCCCAAGACTGCCCCCCAAGCTAGGGAACATAATGTTAGAATTCAGGTGCCAAAGTTAAGTATTACCCACTTAATCTACACATGTAATAAAGAGAGTCCAAAATCCTGTTTAGTATAAGAAGTTTTATATTTAATATATAGCAGTTGTTTTTCAGAAAGTGATAGGGCAACTTTTAGAAGTGGTTTCCATTATGCAAGTACTAGAAAGTCTCAAGTACAGGTAACCAGCTATGGTGCCCTCAATATCATTAAGCTGCTTCAGGCCAGTGTACCTTTCAGTGTAATACAGAACTAACATTTCAGGTTTTGTTGTTTTGGCTGTGAGCCTAGCCGAGCCGTCTCTCCAGCCATTTCAGGTTTTTAAATGGCAGCAGTAATTACATTTGGGGTTTTATTCTAGATTCTTGCTATAGTTGTTTTTCTTCTTTTTTTTTTTTTTTTTTTTTTTTTTTTTTGAGACAGGGTCTCTCTATGTAGCTCTGGGTGTCCTGGAATTCACTGTGTAGACCAGGCTGGCCTCAAACCCACAGAGATCCACTTGGTTCTGTCTCCTGAGTGCTGGGATTAAGGGTGTGTACTACAATGCCTGACTGATGATCACTATAGTTAAGAAAACAGTCAATACACATTCAAGTGAAGATAGTTGAATTTTAATGATAATCATGGCAATTCTTGAAATAATACTTATATGGAATGAACCAGTATTGATTGACATTTTACACACACTAACCAGAAAACTTCAAACAAACAAAAAACAACTGTCAAAGGCAGGCTACCCTAAGTAGACTGTGGTAACATATAAATGGTTTCTGTTGTTGTAGCTGAGCTCTGAAGCCCTATTTGTTAGGAGCCAATTGTAACTGTTACTATTCCACTAGTAACTGCCTCAGTTCTTTTGCTCTGCCCCAACTGTTACAGAGACAGATTCCTAACTTGTAATTTTTTTTAACCCTTTAGCTCTCAAAGGTTAGAAAAGGTTAGAAAGGAAGAACCTTCTGGCTGGCTGTGTTTATCTGTCTAAACTTGGAGAACTGGATTAATTTCTAAAATCTTCTATCCATTAATTGTCCCATAGCATGCTTTCCCATCGTCCTCTGCCCTAACTCCTCTGTCCTTTGCTACTAACTGACAATTCTGACAATACTCCCTTAAATAGAACTCCTTAGCTGTTCCCAGAAGTCCAAGCGGCATGTAACCATAAGGAAGGTTGTCAGTACAAAAACCTTCTTGGTAAAGCGTCCTACTACAGTAACATGTTAAAAAGTGATGCCAAAGTAATACAAAGAGCATTATGGTTCACCTGGGGGAAAATGACTGTTCTATACATAGGCAGGCCTGTCAGTCATCCTAATCAGGATGTCTTACAGAAGCGTTAGGTTTTCAGGAGAGAAACTATTCTAGAAAAGTCAGTAAATCTTTTGATAGTTTTATATCTGTAAAAACAGGATAAGGCTACATCTTGGAATCCGAAGCAGATAGCCAGTCACACCATGGCAAGATTCTAGCCATGGTGTAAGATGAAAAGGCCCACCTTCAGCCGTACTCCCTGGCTGTGCAAGAGCTTCATGTGCACAGAGTTCAGCTGGGTTTACATGTGTATGGCATCTGAGCCTCAGGAGTGGGTCTTCATAATGCTTAATAATTTGTGGAAAGATGAAAGTAGGCATGAGTGTAATGGTAGCTACTGTGTGACGGCAGTTCCAGATGTTGGCAGTATGTCTGCCAGTCCTTCAGGCCAATGATGTTCTGTCCATTGATTTCACAGGTTATGTAGAGTGAAGTAGATTGCTTCCATCAACAGGACTGTTTTAGTGTGGGTGGTTTGTTTTTTTATACGTTTAAAGATAAAACCAACATGTCTACTACTATCCTAAGGCACAACGATTATCTGTTTGAAGGGCCTGTCTCAAATAGTCATCTACTAATCTGTTCTCCAAAGCCTGTTTAAGCACCTTGTGTGTCTTATCAGGGTTCCAGCCTGGAGAGTTTTACCATTTATCCGAGTCACTTTTTCTCCAAATCTCACACCAGCCAGGGAAGAGTAAGCCTGGACTAGCTGAACAGGTAGACCATCATTGTTTGATTTCAGCCTGAGCCCAATTATTCTCTCTTGATTGTCACACAAGATGACTTCAGGGTTCCCTCATTTAATGTCTGCTCTAAAATTTCAACATCATTATCTGATCCAGGTGTCACTGTTCACACAGAAGGTCTGGCTTCCAGCTGCCTCTCAGCTAGTGCTCCAGGGACCAAGGCCAGAACTGCACATATTTCTTCTTGATACAAACTCAGTCTTGTGTATGTGAAAGCACTCTGGATATGGTTTAAGGTAAAGATTTCCATTTTCAATGATGGGAACAGGAGCCCCTGTCAAAATTTCTAGGTTGGCAGGGTTGGTGGAGTAGGCAGTTTGGGCTTGGATTACTTTGACTACCTACAAATATTCAAGAGAAGGGTAAAGACACATTTTACCCCCCCCCCAGGTATTTTCTAGATGCTCCCCATCTTTTCCAACCTTGAACTTCTGATTCTCCTCTTCTGAGCTCCTCAGGACTGGATTGTAGGTGAGCACTACCAGACTTGTTTTATACAGTGCTCGGGATTGAACTCAAGGTTTTATGCATGCCAGTCTAGCACTCTGCCAACTTAACTGTCTTCTCAGCTCCTCTTTTCAGTATCTTTATGAGCAGCTTTTTAATTATTTTAAGGTTTTTATTTTCAATTTATGTATATGTGTGTGTCTACATATGTATGTGCACGTGTTTGTGGGTACCCATGGAGGCCAGAAAGAAAGTGTCTGATCCCTGGGGAATATAAGTTACAGGTGTGAACCACCTGCTCTGGGACCCAAACTCAGGTGCTTTGCAAAAACAACAAGTGCTTATAACTGTTCTGCCATCTTTCCAGCCCCATGAGGAGCTTTTACAAAAACTCCACAGTTAGGCTAAGCATGTGGAACAAGCTTGTGCCCCACTGCTTGTGTAAGGGAAGCAGTAGGATTGGGAGTTCTGGGCCAGATTGGCTCAGAGACTGAGAATAAAGATTAAACTGACCATTTAGTCACATTTTGTTTGTTTCTCATTCCTGTGGTTTTACTTAATGTTTTTACAGCTTTGATACAGATCAGTGCTACAGCATTGACTTTGTTTTGTTTGGGGGCTGGAGCTGTTGTGCTGAAAATTGAACACAGCTTTCTACATGCTTGGCAAGTGCTCAGTCGCTAAGCTATTTATCCTGGCTACATGACAGCTTTTAATGGCTGTTTTGTCACACCAAACCTTGCCATTGTCTGGACAGGTTGTTCTCAGTCTTTCAAGATGATAAAAAAGGGATTTTATCCTCATCAGACTTTCAACTACTTTCTTGAAAGAAAACTAGAAATGGAACCTACAGGTATAAAAGATAGAGCCTACCAGATTGGCCCATCAAAGGATCAGTAAGACTTCGGTGCTGGAGATGTAGCTCAGTACTAGTGTGTGCTTAGCCTTTGTAAAGCCCTAACCTCAGTCTGCATCATTAAAAAGAAAAGTGATCGTTGAAGTTAGTAATGTCTGGCATGTCTGTCATACCCAGGACATCATTCATAGTAGGAAAGCCCTATGCTGAGCACAACCCTATACTTTTACATCTTCCTGTTCAACTGAGACTGTAGGTATGAGCCAGCACACCTGGCAAGAATTATTTAACAATTGGATGCGCTCTGTCAGTTCCATGTTGGAATACATATCTCTTAGTAAAGCATGATATTTTTTAATATTGTATTATTTTCTTAATATTTGTGACCAGGTTTTGTTAATGTATAGATTAAATAGATTAGGAATTTAGGAAGGATAAGGTAAACTGAGGTTTCATTTTCAGTGGTTCTCAATCTTCCTAGTGCTGCAACCCATTAATACAGTTCCTCATGGTGTAGTGACCCCAACCATAAAATTATTTTCATTGCTACTTCATAACTGTAATTTTGCTACTGTTATTAATTGTAATGTAAATATCTGATATGCAGGGTGGTCTTAGGTGACCCCTGTGAAAGGGTCATTTGACCACCAAAGATTGAGAACCACTGCTCTAGGTAATCTGTAATCTAGCATTTCCTGGCATCGTGTATCTGGTTGTCTGCTGAGCAGTAGCCTCTTGACCATGTGCATAAGCTGTCCATCTAGCTAAGCAGGGCTGGTTTAGCCCTTTTTTGGCCTTTCCCAAGAATGGGAGAACTAAAAATAGCTCATCACAGTTAGGAATACTTTATGAAGATGCCAAAGATGCTTTAGAAATGGGTTTTTCTACTTTAGCAGTTTTATAGTTTATGAAATTAATTTGTTAGTTTTAACTGTCAACTTGACAGTAGCCTTCAGAGTTACCTGAGAAGGGAGTCTCAACTGAGAGATTGTACAGATCACCGACCTGTCTGTGATGAACTGTCTTGACTCTTAATTGTGATATAGAAGGGCCTAGGCCACTGTGAGCAGCACCATTCCCGGGGCAGGTGGTCTTGGACTGTATTAAAAAGCTAATTAAGGAGGAACCAGTGACTGAGTCAGCAAGCAGTGTTTCTCTGTGGTTTCTGCCTTTGACTTCTAGAATAAGCCAAATAAACCCTTTCCTGCCCTAAGCTGCTTCTGGTCAGAGTGTTTTATCACAGCAACGGAAAGGAAGCTAGAACAGAAACAGGGAAGTAGAATGCAAGGATTTTAAGTAGGTTACAGCCGAGTGTATTTTCACATGCAGTTCTAGAACTTGGGGAGCAGGGGTGGGGCAGACACCGCTATGTCCAGCTTTTATAATGCTTTCTAATACATTTATTAAATAAAAAACAGCATTGTCCTTTGAAAGGGGAGAGTGGATGAACATTCCCTCTTCGCTTTTTAAAAAATTAGATGCCCACTTTTTCTTTTTCTTTTTGACTTACCCTGCTTCTGAGCTCAATGTTCCTAAACTTCTTTGTCAGACATCTAGGACTTTAGAGATATATTTATTATTCATCTTCAACTTCTGAGACAATATACCCACGTTATCAACTTTCGAGGAGGATAGTTTTATTTTTGCTCATGATTTCAGAGCTTTCAGCTGATAATCACTTGGCCCTATCACCTTGACCCCGTGGTAAGGAGACTATCATGGTGGGGGCAGTTCTGAGTATAGAATAGCTTAAATCCAAACAGAAGGTAGTTTGTTGGGTTCATAACAACTGTGCCACTAATGCACCAGCAACTAGTGAGAGTGTAAAATGGCTGACCTAAGGGTGGCCAGAAAGTGGAAAGAGAGAGAGGAACAGATTGGAGATCTCATATAATCTTCAAGGACATACCTCCAATGACTGACCCCACCTTTTAAAAACTCTACAACCTCCCAGTAGTGTCAGCAGCTGGTAACAAAGCCTTTAATACTAGGAACATTCCCATTCTAACCTGTTATTCAAGACCAACACTGAGACTATGGATGAAGTATGGATGAAATATGGCACTATCACATGTCTTAGAGTTAATATTGCTGTAATGAAACACCAATCAAAAGCAACTTTGGGGGACAGAGTTTTGTTGGTTTACATATCATAGTCAATTGAGGGAAGCCAAAGTGGAATTCAGACCAAGTGGTGGGAACCTAGAGGCAGAAGCTGATGCAGAGGTCATGGAGTATTGTTGCTTATTGGCTTACTCCTTATGACTTACTCAGCCTTTTCATACAGAATGTAGGACTACCAGCCAGGGGCAGACCCAACCACTAATTTTTAGAAATGCTCCATAGGCTTATCTGCTTACAGCCTGATTTTATTAAGGCACTTTCTCAGTTTCTCAGTTCTGTCCTCTCAGATGACTACAGCTTATGTCAAGTTAACATAAAACTATCCAGCACACAAACCATCAAGGATATCTTTTCTAGTATGCTGATAATACAATTATTGGTAACAACTATCCTCCAGTAGCCTGCATAGCAATTTGGCTCTGAAATGACATCTAAAAGGAAGGGAGTTTTCAGCTTACTCCCAGCCTGATTTGCCAGTGTTCTGTAACAACAGCATGCAGTATGCCTAGCAGTACTGGCTTACCATCTAGTTTTGACATGCCACAAACAACGACAATGGCCTATCCTTTAAAAATATTCTTAGAGTATTTATTATTAAGTGTATGAGAGTTTTGTCTTCATGTATGTATGTGTCCCATGTGTGTACCTGGTGTCCTCCAAGGTCCAAAGAGGGAGTCAGACCCCTTGGAACTGGAGTTGCAGATGGTTGTGAGCTGCCATGTGGGCGCTGGGTACTGAACTCTGGTCCTCTGCGAGAACAAGGCTTTTACTCTCTGATCCAGATCTCCACCTCCCAATAGCCCAGGGGTTCTCAACCTGTGGGTTGTGACCCCTTTGGACGTCAAATGATCCTTTCACAGGGGTCACCTAAGACCATCTGCTTATCAGATATTTATATTACAATTCATAACAGTAGCTAACTTACAGTTATGAAGTAGCAAAGAAAATAATTTTAAGCTGGGGGGGGGATCCCCATAACATGAGGAACTGCATTAACGGGTCACAGCATTAGGAACGTCGAGAACCACTGTAATAGCATATCTTGCATACGGATTCAGAGACTTCCCCAGCCAACAGTTCATAGGAAGACAACCCAACTCTCATACTGGGGTCTTTATTCAACAAACTTTTGGCTCTTGGGAGTGTCCCCTTTTTTTTTTTTAACCTACACAGCCACCTTCATTTAAATTATTTTACTTCCATTTTTCTTGTTCTCACCAATACTAAAAAAAAAAAAAAAAACTCTAGAAGTATGCAATGAAACTTTGTTTGCAGCAGGTGGACAAGACCTCTTCAGGTTTACTGCCATTCCTCCTAAGAAAGTTCCAGTGCTAAGTCGGTATTCAAATAATTATATATGGTTTAATGCAGCATGAAAAGATTTCCCATTGCTTTTTATCAATTGTTTCCTCAAAAGAGCAATGTTGAGTGTAGCAGCAGGAATTGTGTTTGTGTGGGGGAGGGGAGCTTCTACAGCTTACAGCCATTCTCCATGAGACATTTTTGCCTTATCTTGGGATGCTTTCCAGGAGCTACCTGGCATCTCTTCACCCTTATTGAACTCAGCATGGCTGTCTTGAGCTTCTTGCCAGGCTGCGCCTGAAGGCCTCCCAGAAGTTCACAAACATAGCTTCTTTGTGGTCTACTTTTTCCTTACACATTCTAACTCAACACAAGGTCTTCTGTATTTATATTCAACTGATGAAGACAGATTTTTTTATCTAATTTTCCTTTCCCTGATCATTTCCTCATTCTTTATCAATCCCATTTGCATGGCAGTTTAAATAACTCTGATCCACCAAAACCTCTTCTATGGTGAAAAGATTATATCCTACTAGAGGGCTTAGCAAGGCAACTGAAGTCCTGCATTCCTAAAGACTCTGCTGAATTAACATGTTTCTTAAGTCTCTGGAAAATATAGTCTTTTGGCTGGAGCATCCAACGCCAAGATAATCATGACAAGTTTTCCTGTGACCATTCTACTGAAGCAGGTAAGCATAAGGAGCAGCTCAGCAACCTGGGACTGCACTTGGCTTGGACTATACATCTTTTTTCCACCAATGCCCTTGGCAATCTGGGACTCTAACCTGCATGTACTATGCATGTGTGCCTTCTCCTAACAATGTAGGTAGCAACCTAAGACCCCCACACCCACTGAGCTGAACATATACCTCACTCAATGTGAGAAAATAAATTCCAACATCCCTAACACCTATTCATGACTTCACTTTCGTGGATACTTTCTATGCTACCATATTCACAGAGATATACTCTATAAGAGACAGGGGCCAATTCAGCATAGACTGGTTTTGGGTGTACTTACGGTAAGGCAAACTATGTCATGAAACTTTTAGAAAGAATTCCCTAATTACCATCTTATGTGCATGCATTATTGGTTGTGTATATGACTAAAATCAGATGCATTGGGGAAAGGATTGTACACAGTAGAGACAAGGTTATGTAATCCCTGTCAATCAAATAAAAAAAAAAACCTGCTTTCATTAGAATGTTTAGCCCTTGATAAAATGCCACGTGCTAAAGCACAGTCAGTCGAAAAATGCAACAAAATTTTACACTGTGAGAATGTTAAATTACATTTCAAATTTTGTCTCAGAAAACAAGAATTTAGAAGAATCTAAATCCACAGCCGGGATCAATAAAATTAGAGAGAGCAGAGATATGGGTGCAGTATTCTTAGCAAATGGGGTTAGAGTGCCCAGAACCACTGGTGGTGGCCACTCTGACCCCACCTGTACAAATAAGAACAGAAAGCAAAGAGATGAAGCTCTATGCTGGAGGGAGAAGTAGGATTTAAACTGTTGTCTGAGTGTAACTTCTATACTTGTTCTGACAGGGTCTTCACCAAGTAGAAATAAGAACACAGCTCCATCCACAGTGCTCCACTGAGAGCACTCAACATAGAGCAGGAGTGGATGGGCAGGGCCTGGGAGGAATGCACTTCTCTGTAGGGGGAGGTATTGGCTAGGAGGAGGCCTGGCTCAGGGCTGATGTAGTCCTGAGAGTGCTGCCAGGTCCTGTAGCATCTACACAAGCAGGGCACACACTGGCTTGCAGATGGATCTGAAGGCTAAGCCAATGGTCCATGGCAAACATTTGTCACTAATGAGGGGTCTCTAGGAAGGTCTTGCTTCCATTCACAATGGGACCATACTGTAAACTAGGAAGCCTCGGCCCCAACTTACAGCCACACTAAGAACAGAGCAATCCTGGGCTGGCTGGGCAAAGACAGTTGCCTAAGCAGCTGCTCCTGCTTTCTGTCTGAATGGACAGAGGGGAGAGAAAGCTGAGGTCCTGTTGTCCTTTGGCCAGAAACACTTCCTGGAACAAAGATAAAGGGATTGTGACGACATTCAAAGTCTGAGTTTCTAGCCACTGTGTGGGTACTAGGGACTGGACCTGGGTCTTCTGGAAGCACAGTCAGTGCCCTTGCAGACTGAGCTGTTCTCCAGCCCGTCGGCCCTTCATTCTTTCACCATGGATTTACACTGGATCCACTATAGCCTTTTAGTATATCCGAATGACTGGGCCTCCTAAGAGGTCACCTTCTAAAGAATCCGCCACCTCCCAACAGTGGCATCTGTTTCAGTACTGTAGCCCATTGGAAATGTTCCAGATCAGAACTGGAAGCCCAACACCAAGACATTGGGAGAAGTTTTCTCTAGTCAACATGGAACAAAAACAACTTGTTTAGTGTCTTATCAAAATGTACATGTTCATTGCCAGAAAAATAAAAACTATGAGAAAATGAAACTTGCTGAAACTTGCTTCAGGTGCTGTCCCATTATACAGATGTCATTAACTCAACTTGCAGTTGGGTCTAAAAGGGCTGCCAGAGTGTCCAGAAGACAGCTGTGGCATCATTGTAATCCACGTGTGTTCTGATGTCACCCCACCACCCCAAGCAGTTGACACTGCCAGAATGAGGAGAAGAAAGAACTGTACAAAGAGGGACAGATGTGATCTGTGAATTCTTGGCAAATCTCTACCCATCCCTCGAGGAGACACGATTCCCAACTCTTCCCTAGTCTATTCCTCCCCTCAAATTTTATTCTATACTCAGCTGCAGATCCCCAATGGATGGAGAGGGAGATCTGGGAGTTCATCTCCCATTTTTGCTCTTGACCATGAATGCAGGTCACCTTTGCTGATTTATCTATATTTAGCCTTCTTATTGGGCTCACAATTCCAAGATGGGTAAAGAATCCATTTTGGAGTCAGCAAACAGACAAATGGGTTCAGCCTTTTAGTATCATAGTCCTTGAAGATCAACATAAAAAAATAATCCAGGGATGCATCTCACTAGAGATGTGGAATCTGGCTAGAGTTAGGCTGGTCCACAACAACCCGAAACTGTGAACTGTGACTTCAGCACTCAGCAGTCTGGACAATGAGGGTGCTCTCAGCATGAAGTAAGCACAGGACCTTTGTACTCCCTCTGCTGCGCTGAGAAATCCCAAACCCTCCAAAGGTGCCTATCTGGAGGCTCTGCTCTTCCCAGTCCATACGTGTCTCCAACTCTGAATTATCATAAACTCGGGCCAGAAAGAATTTCTCAGCTCCCAGGAGGCAGGGAAGCCCGGTCAGCCAGCTTCTTCCAGATGGATTCTGGGGCACTGAGACTGTGGGCGGCTGGAAGGACTAAAGAAGGACAGGCACTAAAGCCGTCCTCAGACCGCACTGTGGATGCCCTCAACACCACTCAACTGTGAGCAGAGCCATAGATGTTGGAAGATTCCAGGAATGATGTGTGAGTTGTCACAGTCTACACAGACTCACTTCAGTCAACTCTCCACTAGGTGAACAAGTAGTAAAGAAAGCTCGTTGATTATGGAGGAGCAATTTCGAGTATGAGTGCCCCAAGCTGGGAATACTCGCCAAAGACCCAACCACCTGGAGCCACATCCTGCCAAAAGGTCACCACAATCTTGTACTGCCTCTCCCCAGTTCCCAGTGGGAGTGGTGCTGTTCAAGCTACTGATCCTTAGCTCCTCTCCATTTCACTCTTTGATGCCAAGAAACGTTATGTAAGAATGTATGTAACCCTCCTCCTTTGCTCCCAGCTGTAGCTGGACTGCAGGCACTGTGCGCAGCAGCACATGCATGCCAGTGCAGTGCCCTGAGATTCTCCATTGAACTTCACTTATCTTTGCTGACTCGGCCTCTGTTTCTTATTCTACCTCTATGAATAAGAGGAGGGCACTCCTAGGACCTCCTGCAGCTTCTTACTTGTGGACCCCGCTGTCAATTTAGACTTGGAACAGGGTCATCAAGTGGTAAGCGTGAGAAAGGAGCCTCTGAAAGGGGTGGTAGGGCTCCTGGGGGGAACGTTTAGTTCAGGCCAGAGAGAAGGGCAGAAGTCTGTTGTCTCTAGCTCCAGACCCTGTCAGAACATCGTAGCCTCCCAGGAAGGTAATTGTTTAGGTCAAAATGATATTGGACTCCTATTAACTGCTCACCCCATAATCAGATGAATAGGTTAGATAGAGGGTAGGACTTACAACTTCTAATCTCTGGAGCCTTGTCATCCTACTTGCAAACCTCCACACATTCAGGACTCACCCCCCAGAGTCCTGCATACACAGGGACCCTTATCCCTATCTGGGTGCTTGTATCCTTTGGTTCATGGTATTCACTCCTTATTTGAAGATGCCAATATAATTAGCTCATGGTGTCCTTCCATCTGCATCACTATGTAGATTTCCATGGATTCACAGTGGCCTTTTACCTCTATTGGGGTGTTTATCCTATTGAACTAATGGTGGTCTGTACTGTCTCGGATGCAAACATGTTTATGATAGCAGATCTTTCAGGACTTTCATGCTCCTACCTCTTTCCCAGGAGACTGCTTTTGCCCTTGCCCTCCCTGAGGAACTCCATCCATACTGATAAACTTCCCTGGCTATGAGTCATCAGTAATGTTGTGTTGCCAAGGGTCATCAATATCTTTCAAGAACGAGCAACCTGGAATCACAGTGGCTTGAATCTCCATCAATCTGGTATCCTTGGACCTGAGCGCTTCTTAAGATGTAAAGGAGCTGGCCCTTAAACAGCAGCACCAACTTTACACAGCCCACATTTTCAACTGTGCTGTGTGCCAGCATGGGTGGGGATGGTGTGTGCTGATCCAACTCTGAGGAGCCCTAGAGCTCATGCAGCTGCTGCGCCTGAAATAATGTGTGGCACAGCGGGTACATCCACACGGTGGGTGAGTGAGGGCCTACTGGTGAAAGAGAGGGCAGAAGACCAGTGAGCAGCACACCTTGGAGGGAAGCACTCAGCCATGAGGCTCTTGTTGCTAACTAATAGACCTGGACTCTTCCTTCTCAGAGTGAGGTTAAAAATATTAGTGGCTCATTTTCCAGTTGCCTCCTAGCAGGGACATACAGAGTCTAAGGTGGGCATCAGAGAGGGCCATGCATGACATGCCAAAGGCTGCAGGCTGTAAGGGACAGGGAGAAGAGTGGCAGCCTTCCACAAGGGTCATGACCCCTGAGCCATCCCAGACTCCCTTTCCCTTCCAGGTTAATTCTGTTGGGATCATAAAGTTAGCTGGACTTTGGCTCCTTGCCTGGTCCTAACCCAACTCCTTTATCCCAAGGTTTATGATTAACAAACACCTAGGTGGCCTCCAATGAGACCTACCCAGGTGAGCCCGGGTGAGCTGCTCTGTCCCAAGGTTCACCTAACAGATGTGTCGTGGGCTTGAGACAGGAACAAGGATCCTGGATAAGAGTTGGTGTGATATAAAGAAACCAGGAAGAGAGATGGCAGCCTTCTGCAAGGGTAAGACCATCCCAGAGCTTCTTCTCCCTGTTAATCCTGTGCGGGCCAAAAGGTAAATGGTCCAGGGTTCTCTTCTCTGTCACATTCCAGCACTTGACCTCTGGTTTATGATTATGCAGGAGCCAGCTGATGAGGAATAATATCTGCTCCCCAGAGGCGGTACAGACCCTGGCAGGTTCTGGATGCCATCAGCAGCTGAGGCTATTCTGGACACTCCGCTGTGGTTGCAGGTAAGACGACAGAGAGACAAGGTTGGTGTCTCTGTACATCTAGATTCCCATAGCCTTCCTGGGTGTTCAAGTGTAATGTGTGTGGGTCTTTGTCCTTACCTTTTAGTGGGTTGAGTGTATTTAACCAGGGCAAGATTTGCTGAAAGTTGCCATTGGGAACACAGGCTTCTGAATTGTATAAATCCTGAAGAGGAAACACCACTGGGGACACTGCATCTTCCTTCCAGGGGTACCATCTCAGTGTACCAAGGATCACAGAGCCTGTGACTGGGTAAGAAGAGAGGTGGGAAGGGGACTGTACATATTTATGCTGTTTAGAGCTTGCTGTATTAGACCCTCAAAATTACTGCAGAAACCAGGTTTTACTTTACCTTGGTAGTGGATGAACACACACAGGCTCACAAAAGTTAACATGCCTAGGTTAAATAACTTGAAGGGGAAGAATCAGGGATATTATGTTCTGGGAATAAATACTTTCTCCCAGTGTTGGTATTCTGCTCTCTCCTGGGTGACAGTGGAAACCTCTGCCTGTGAGTTTAGGGGCTGGGAGCTGGGTGGTGAATGGAGGTTTGGAAGACTCATTTGGCTTCCCCTCTCTCCTACAGGGCTACAAGGAAGACATATTAGCAGGTCTGGATGTATCCTGTGGATGCTGAGATTTAAGACAAAGTTTTCCCATGGCTTCTTTTCACATCCGCCAGTACCAGGAGAGTGACTACAAACAGGTTGTGGGCCTGTTTTCCAGGGGTGTGGAGGAACACATCCCTACAGCCTTCCGCCACTTGCTAACACTGCCCCGAACCTTCCTGCTCTTAGTTGGGGTGCCCTTGGGCATAGTTCTAATGTCTGGCTCCTGGGTGCTTGCAGTTGTGGGCATCTTCTTTCTCCTTCTATTTTTGCGGCTCCTTGCCAGCAAGCCCTTTAAGGATTATGTGGCCAACTCTTTGCACACAGACATGGCTGACATTACCAAGAATTATCTAAATAAGGGTGGTTCAGGCTTCTGGGTGGCTGAGTCTGAGGCACAGGTGGTAGGCACAGTGAGTTGTATGCCAGTCAAGGATCCCCCACTAGGAAGGAAGCAGCTGCAGCTCTTTCACCTGTCTGTATCCTCACAGCATCGAGGACAGGGCATAGCAAAAGCACTCGTCAGAACTGTCCTCCAATTTGCACGGGACCAGGGCTACAGTGATGTTGTCCTTGACACTACCCTTGTGCAGCATGATGCTGTGGCCCTCTACTACAAAATGGGCTTCCAGAAGACAGGTAAATTCTTCTTGGACACACTCATGTGGCTTATGGATGTTCCTTTCTTTCATTTTATATACCCACTCCCTTCTGCTCAGGAACAAGAGCTGTGATCTTTCTCTGTGTATCTGTCAGCCTCCAATTCACTTGCGCTGTGGGAACAGGTAACCCTGATATTGTAGTGGACTAACCATAAAACTGCCTTTGTCATGCTCATTTTATTCCTGTCTGTTTTGTTCCTGAGTAAAGATCTAAGACAATGAATTGCTCCATTTCCTTTAAAACAACTCCCTGCAGAGGGGTGGCAGTGACCACTGATGCACTGGGATCGTTTACATGGCCCAACTAGTATGTGTGGTCCCTGCTGGCACAGCTAGACTCAATCTATGGACCAGCTCGAGTCTCTGGAGTCCTTTATAAAGTTTTTTTGTGGTTCCACAAAGAGGATGTGGGACTGGGGAGTAATTTCACTCACACCACACTTACAACAGAGGCTGGACTCATCCTGCATCCCAAGGATCAGGGGCTCAGGAAATACAGATGCCCCAGGCCTGCTGATTCCAGCCTGCATGTCTCTGATACACTGGTGGACAGGTGTGACTCTATACTAACGTCTGCCAGACTACTTGCCTTTCATTTCTATCACTGTGGTCCCATTAGTGTCTGGAGACTCTCATTGCAATTTTCTGACCCAGAGGGTCCTGCTGGCACTATTGTCCAGTTTTCCCCATACAATCACTTGTGATGTGAGAGCAGCACCAGGGCTACTCTTGAGCCTGTCATTCCATTCTGCTTGAGATCTCTCACCTGAGAAATTTGATACGCAACTCTTATCCTGTCAACAGGACTAGTCACAGGCCCATTTATCTTCTTGAAGTCCCTTTGCCAAGTCAGGGAGTGGTTCCAAAACCTACTAATTTATCACCTGGGACTATGGACCCTACTCTGGGCCTCTCGCACTGCTCCTCACCTTTCCCTATCTTGCAACAAACCGGCAGCCTCCTCCTGAAGGCCACCTCCCTTCTTCAGGCCTGCCTCCACGTGTTTTCCCTACAACTGAGCCGTCCACATCTGCTCCCTGTCCATACCACACATGCCACTGTCCAAATCAAGTGGCTTGCTGATTCTTGAGGTCTGGGTAGGATTCATACTCAGCTGTAGGCCTCTCAAGACAGCCCTGTGTCAGGGTGGTGTAGGACTTGCCCCCCCCAAGTCTCTCCCACTCTCCTCATGCAGACATATCAGGGCTCCCAGGAGCAGTATCTAAAGACACAGAGCAAATGTTAAGGGGGATGGGCCTGGAGAGATGGCCTAGTGGTTAAGAGCACAAACTGTTGTTTGGAAGGACCTGGGTTCAATTTCTAGCACCCATATGGTGGCTTACAACTGTTATTACTCCTATTTCAGGAGATCTGGTGCTGTCTTCTCCATGGACACCAGCCATGAACTAATGGTCTCTATCCTTTGAAATGCATCTCTAATAGCAAGGAAAGGGTCTTAAACTTTTAGGGCACACATGGGCCCTGGATAGTGGGGACCAAACGGCATCTATAGAGAAGGCCAGAAAGATGATGAAAATCTTTCATGGCCACATGATGGGGAGACTTGGAGACCTGAGAAAGCACCCACAACTTCAGTTCCTCACTGATACGGATCCATCAGGGCCAGCGTTTCTGCTTCTGCTGTGAAACTTTTCCTGTGGAGACACAAAGTATCCCGATATTGCAATATGATAGAGGAAAGAAATTATTCCTTCCATGCTATCTAATGAACCAATGTTATTTATTGGCTTTGTTTATCGCATCATGAGAGAGTGCTCCGATAACTGCATAACCAAAACCCACACCAACATAGGGGATGATGAGTGAAAACTGCATCACTGGAAGAGGTCTTGCACAACTTGCAGGCTGCTACACCGCTGAAGAGTCTCTTCGCCTTGGCAATTGTTACAGATGGGCCTCTCAAGGTTTTCAGCTTTCTTAGGGATTTCGTGAGCTTCTGCTTTTCTTCCACAAGAAAATGGTTCAGTCTGGAGGAGATAGCTGTATAACACTCATTCCCTTCCTCCAGCCTGTATAATCCTTCCACAGTGTTCTCTGGGCCATAGATATAAAGATATAACTTCTAACATTAAAGACCACAACATAAGATACTTACTTTCGACAGTTTAACTGGTTTTGAATCTGCATAGTAACCCCTGCCCATTGTGAAAAAGAATTTTCTACCACCATGGTTTACAGCAGCAGTCTCTGGATATAAACACAAATGTATAGAAGGCAGTTTGACAGGCATGTGACACTCCTTTAACAGCAATATCAGTAGCCTCCCTTCTGGAAGTCAATGGCATCCGCATAGGTTTTGACCACTGAAAGACCCAAACATGACTTTCTCCTGTGTAGCAGGCCTTCAATCTAACCAGGAAGTTATTGGTTGCATGCATAACAATCATGCCACTGTTTGTAACAGTCCTCCCTGAAGGAGCTCAGGTAGCCCTTTCTAGAACCGTAAATGCCTACTAGTTGGGAGTGTATTCAACTTACCTCCAGGATATTTCCCATGTCCTACAACAAAGCATGCAGTATTTTCCGCAATGATGATTTTCCATCTAGTATTGGCATGCAACCAACGGCAGTGCCAGTAGCCTGTATTGTGTGGGCCACAGATGGTTCCCTGGTACATGTAAGAAGGCAAAGCACATCTCACAATGACGTTTTGATCCAGCAGCCTTATGACTCCTGAGAATCATGTTTTCTACCCAGGTAACTTCATTGAAGTTGTTGTTGTTGTTTTTAGATAGAATCTCACTTTGTAGTCCAGACTGGCCTAGAACTCACTATATGTACCAGGCTGGCTGACACTTGCAGTAGTCATCCGGCCAATGCATGTAGGTTCTGGGATATCAGACATTATACAACGTACACAGCTTTAAACTACTGAACTTGTGTTTTTACACTTTTTCTAGATGCTGTTACAGATCTGTAAGAGAGTCACTTGTTCACATTGCATAATGAAACCTTTTACAGAAGGCAAACAAGTTTCATTTGGTCTTGGGATTCAGCAGTCAATGAAATCGTTTTTTAAAAAACCTATTAGTGAGTTCTAATATGTATGACATTTTATCCCATTGTTCTTAATGAAGCATTTCCTCAAAGAGCAATGGCATGGATACAGTGGCACGGGCAAGGGCTACCATGTTGTTTATTGTTTAATCCTCTACCCTCCATGGTCATTCTCCAAGTGTCATACGGCTTCCTTACCAGGGCATCCTGCCAAGGATGCCTTGTACCTCTTTACTCCCTCTAAGCCTAGAATGTATGGCAGAAGCTGTCTGGCCATGTCCATGCCTGCCATGACCACTGCCGGAGCAGTCTCCCAGATCTGAGAGGACCCTCACTGGCTCTGCTGCCACCTTCCCCACCAGCTACACCTAGTTTGTTACTAGGGCCTTGAGATCCATGAACAATCTCCAACCTGGTATGTTTTCTTGTAGAGAAGTTCTCACAACCGGGAAGTCATCTACTCCTGGGGCATGCTGACTCCTTTTTGCCTCTACAGCTCTATTTCTGCACCTACCATTTGCTTCTGTTGCCTTGGGTGCTTTGGAGTTTTCCATGAACCAATGCACTCTGGTCCAGCACCCTCCAGTGCACAAGCATTCTGCCATTAGTGAGGCCAAAACAGACCTACAATCCAACACAAGGCCTCCAGGTGCCCTGGACAATCCTCACCTGCAAGATACCGTGGCCATCTTACCCAGGGAGCTGCTTATATCTTCCTCTACAGCAGCAGGGACCTCAGGCATCACCAATACCATGCCCTCTTTTGAGCAGACATTCCAGACAGAAAGTCTCGAGAAGCTCTCAATCATATCCTCTGGCCTCTGTCACCTTCATCTTGGCAAATTCTATCTCAACACATCTCCTGTCACATTTGTCTTCAAGCGACCAAGACAGATTTCTGTACCTGGTTTTCCTTCCTCTCACAATCTCTCAGTTGCTTTAGCACTTTATGAACACCACTTATAGGCCAGTTCAGTCAGTTAGATCCATCAGTGCCTCCACTGGTAATGATCATGTCCCACAACTGGGCTCAGCAAAGTTACTCAACCAGACCAGAGGGCCCGTAACATCCTTTTTTGACTCTTGGTAAAAAACAGTCCCATCAGCTCAGTGAACTGGACTTTGAATATTGCAGTCACAGTAAATTCCCTTATAATCATTTTAGACTGTCTCTTCAGGAGAAGGCAGACTGTATGTGTACCTGTCCCAAATGTGCTCCTTTTGGGGGCTGAAGTTCATTTCCAGGAACATAGCTAGCTCAGCAGCCACATCACCAAAAAGCATGTCTTTTGGTGGAAATTCCCACCAAAATGCCAGGGTAACTCACCATGGCATACTGAGAGTGGGTCATGCCATTAAATTCTGCTTCTCTTCTAGAGAGGTCACTCAATGGTGAGAGCACTGGCTCAACTCTCAGCAGGCACAAAGGAGTTCTCAACTGTTGTAACACCAGTCCTTGGGAATCTGGTGCTCCCTTCTGGCCTTCACAGGCACCAGGCATCTGTGTGTTATATATGCAGATGGAACACCCACACACATAAAATGATAAAAATATTTTTAATTTATAACTTTTATTTCTGCTCTAATAGTTGTTTGCTGCTTACACAGTTGTGGTAATGGTCATGAGTCTTCCTTGGAAGCTTTCTCCCAAGTTCTTGTAACTTTCTTGGGAGTTTCTTGAAGCTCCTTCTTTCTCTCCAGAGGAGGTAGCTAATAATAGATCTTGAGAACCTGCCTGACACCTCACTGCTCTCCCAGATCTCCCTCTGCAGACATGGCCAGTGATTCAAGATCAGCACATTCTGCTGGGGACCTTGACTCACTATTCTCTTGGGATACAACATTCCCCAGCTTTTACTGTCCCCTACACCCTTGTAAATCTGCAACTGAGCTTTCAACTGGGGAACAGGAAGGAGTGAGTTGGAACAATGAATTGTGGGAAGCCTGGTAGCTGCTGAGATTTAGTTCTATGGTCCTAAAAAGTGCAGGCCCCACTCCACCTGCCATGTTGTCTGGGGGAGGGGGGGGTTCTGTTCAATGCAAGTGTGGACATGAACCTCTTCTGTCCCAAAGCAAATACCAACACAGCTGCCTTTGTTCAGGAAAATTCCACGTTCAGAAACATGGGGTAGGCTTCTGTAGTAGTATACTACTGTGTCACTCAGCACAAAAGACACAGAGACAAATTCACACATACAAACTCTGCCAGACCTCAGAAGAGGAAACCACCATCATGGCCAGCACCATCCTAGACAGTGGAACCCTGAACATCTGAGCTCAGGTGTTTTTATTGATTCAGAACTCCTCAGATATTCTGATAGCACATGCAGATCCTGAGATCAAACAACTGCCAAATAAATCCAACACATACAGTCAATAAAAACTCCCAAGACTTAGGCAGCACCTCACCCAACAGTGCAGAAAACCATTATTTTATACAAAACTAAGAATAAACTTCTACAACAATTACCCTTTTCTTTTCGATAGAAGCCAATCCAAAAAAAAAAAAAATTACCTTATCTCTACAACACAATTTAACATTACACCAGCAAACCTATTTATAAGTGGAACAATCACAAAGACAGGACCAAATGAAACCAAACATCTATCAAGGTTTTTACAATGTCTTTGGGCAGCAGAAAAACATTATCATTGCCCAATTATCTGGAATTCATTCATGATATTCTGGGCTCCTTCAAAAGTCTTAGATTACTTCTCTGGCTCTGACCTCTGCAGCACTCACAACTTGTCCTTCAGGCTCTTGCTAGTTCCACCTTAAGGCTGCTGCTGCTCTTGAAGGTCACACCACGGTACTGGCATCTCCAGAACTGCTGGGGTCCCTTGCTACGACTGGGCTGCACTTACACCAATAGCCTCTCCTGGGCTTTCTTCATGGTGCCAAACCTCAACTTTTTTACATGACCCCTTCAATCTTGGCCTTCAACTGCCATTAAGTCTTCACCTTCATCCATAGCCTTTCATAGGCTCTCATAGTACCAAGCCTCACCACCTCTCCATGACCCCTTCATGCCTTCAAAAGCAGCACCAGCTGGGTGACTCTTACAGTACCAAATTCAGCTACTGGCATGAGATACAACCTCAGCCAGTTCTGGAAGATAGCTTCTGTGCACTGATTCTAAGGAAATACTTCCCAGATTTTAAGATAGTCTTGTTTTCTGGGAATATAACTGGTCACTTTGTTGGAGGAGGCCTCATGGAGTAGAGTTCTTATCACCATAGCAGATGTGTCATGCCTGCCTCACCTCATCAGTATCTGGACAGGTTTGAGCAAAACAAAACAGACTCTGTGAGGTCTGCAGTTTCTTTTTCTTTTTCCAAGTCTCCACTTTGGATTAGCTGGTGTCATGTCATGCCCCACTTTGGGCACCATTTGTAGTAACACACCTGTTGTGTCGCTCAGCACAAAAGAGAGACATATGCATATAGGAAAGGAGCTGAGAGCTGAAGACATTCACTAGAGGTGGAGCTAGGAGCTGAATGCTGGTAGGTTCAGCTGTAACTTCTCTGTCTCCTCCAACACAAAGTTCTGCCTCAGCATTTCTCTTGGCTGTGTGCAGTCTGAGGCATGGACAATTTAGGTCCTACCTTCAGAATATAAGTCATGAAACCTAAAATAGGATTTCTCAGAAGGATGAGTGCAGGGGAGGCAAAGAATCAGCTTAAGCCTTGTAGCTTTGTAGTAAATGTAGGTCTTCCAAGTTCCTGCACCCCTTGGAATCCACACATGCTTGTCTCTTGTTTAACCTTTCATCATGACTGTCTGGGGACCTACTGGAGCCAGGCTTCTTCCTGAGCCCAAACAACATGAGAGAGATGCCACAGAAGCAAGAGTCTGGGTCCATGCTTGGCGAGAAGGGTGTGGAGACACTTTACTGAACAGAAATAAAAACAAGAGTCCAGCCACAGCAGTTGAGAGCAAGCTGGAAGATGACAAGAAAATACCAACGTGAAGAAGAAAGGAATGCATAGGGGACGGGTTGAGTGAACTTCTCCACAGGAAGAGTAGGTGGGCTTGGCTGACAATGGAACTGGCCCACTGTTGTGGTAGGACCCAGATGCCTGGAAGCACTGGCAGAAAGGGAATCTTGCAGAGTCTTCATAGGAAGGTCACACAGTGGCTCAGAATAATATCCTAAAGGATCTGGGCTGAGGAAATGGTTCAGTTAGAAAAGTGTCTGCCACACAAGGGTGAGGACTTGAGTTTGTATCCCCAGAACCTATTAAAAAAACAGGTCTGGAAATGCATGGCACTCAGAAGAGTCTGGGCTATGAGTTCACCCTCAGCAAAAGGTTGCCGCACTTTCTCAGCTATGCTTGGAATCCCAAGCTCCTCTGGAGTGGTTTTGGAGTGTCCTGTTTCTTCTACACCCACACTAGTCTTCACACCCACGCCATTATAATCTCGGGCAGGGGAATTTCTCTCCTGCCTACAGGCAGAGAATCCTGGTCAGCCAGATTCTTCCAGACAGGTTTATGTCCTGGTCCTAGATTTGAGTCCCGGGTTTTCCTTGGAGTTTGGCTGGAAGCTTCCAAATTCAGGGTTGGACTGAGAGGTCTAATGAAAGACAGGCACGGAAGCCAGTTCCCATCCCAGTGTTGTGAATGTCCTTACCCTGCTGGACTGTGCTAGGAAACTCTAGTTATACTGTACATGTTGTCAAAATCAATCCAGAGTCACTTAAGTCAATTCCTAACCAATGAATAAGTCAATAAAGACATTTGCTTGGTCATAAGGGAAATACCTCAAAGTTGTATGCCCAAAAGCAAGGCATACCAAAAATCCTGCTACCACCCTTGCACAAAGGCCACCACAGCCTTGTACAGTGACGGCCTCGGCCAGGCCACCTACTCAGTGACTGTCAGCTTAGGATGGGAGCGGTGCTGTTGTGATTCCTGAGCCTAGAGCTGCTTGAAGTTTTATCTCTTTCGTCAAGAGTTGCTGTTTTACTAAGTCTTACATGATGCTCATGATCCTTAAAACCTTGGCCTCACCCACTTGAATGCTCACTGGGTTTGCTATGACACACAGATACTACTATAATGCTCTAGAATTCCCCATTGGCTGTCACTCATCTATACTTTGAAGACTCTTAAAAAATATGTGTGTGTGTGTGTGTGTGTGTGTGTGTGTGTGTGTGTGTGTGTGTGTTTGTCTGTGCTCATGCATACTACAGAGGGTTGTGGGACACCCAACCAACTTCTAGGAACTGAACTCCTGTCCTCTGGAAGAATAGCAAACTTGTGTCTCCAAAGAGTTTCTTTTTCTACCCAGGAGATGCCTTCATTCATATTCTCTCTGTGATGTTTTTCATATTTTTCCAGATGTTTTCACAAATCCTTAGTACACTTGAATAGTTAGTTCTACATGAAGAAACAATTTTTACAAAGGGTGGGCAAGATCTCTGAAGGTTCACTGCTGTCCCTTTCAAGAATACCTCACTTGGTCTAGTGATTCAGTGGTTAAAGATACACTAAAAATAAGTTAGCTGTAGATGTTGATTCACCAGAAGTAGACATTGATTCAGGTTCAAAGGCTACTTATTCTTTTGTCCTATCCAATCCCTGGTCCTAGTCCTGGAGCCATGGAGCATTTTGGCCTCCATGCAACCTAGTCTTACTCCTTGAACTGGAAGGATCCAGCCTCTGTACAATCTAGAACATTTAAACCTCTGAGACTTACTGACTGAGCCATTCTGACTAGCTCCTTCTGAACTCAGACTCTTCTGATTCAACTCACTCACTGTTTGGGCTCAAACTCTTCTCCAAGATAACTTGTTCAAACTGATCTTCTGAGTTGACTTACTATTTCTGACCTAACTCGTCAGACTCCGGCACACTCTGGCTGACTCTCTGACTTCTCTTACTGAACCTCTCATTCTTCCCATCTGATGCTGACTTCTTCTCCCAAGCTATCTCTGTGTCTCTCCCCTAGCCTGCCTGCTTCTGCAACTCACTGCCTCAGTCAACCTCTCTGCCTTTTCCTCAGTCAGACTGCTCATTGTCTCTGTGTCTTGTTCCCTGCCTGCCTCGTACTGCCTCAGACTGACTGCTTGCTTCAGACTGCCTCTGTCTCTGTCATACTGCCTCTGTAATTCACTCTGCTAACTCTTCCTCTGATTCATCACTTTGCCTGCCTTTCACTCTGACTCATCTCAGATGTCACTTCCTGTCTGACAATGATGCGTCCTTAGCTCTGCTTCCTATCTCCCAAGTGCTGGAATCAAAGGCATGCACTACCACTGCCTCCCAAATCCTGGGATTAAAGGTGTGTGTAAACCTCTGCTTCTGAATATTGGCATTAAAGGTGTGTACCAACATTCTTTCTATCCTAGAGCAGCCATGCTGACAGATTCAAAGGTTAACTATTCCTCTACAGTTAACAATGTCTAATAACAATAAGGAAAGATACTGTGGTGGTTTGACTAAGAATGGCCCTCATCACATATTTGCATGCTTAATCACCAGAGAGTGAAACTCTTTGAGAAAGATTAGGAGGTATAGCCTTGTTGGAGGAGTTGTGTCACTGGGGGTTGGTTTCAAAAGCTCATGCCAGGCCCAGTGTCTCCCACCAACTCCCACCCTGCTTGCCTCCTTTGGATTAGGATGTAAAGCTCTCAGTTATTGCTTCAGTACCATGTTTTTCTGCTTCCCACCACGATGACCGTGGACCTACCCTCGAAAACTGTAAGCAAGAATCCAGTAAAATATTTTCTTTTATAAGTTGCCTTCACCCTGGTGTCTCTTCGCACAACAGTGTCCCAAGACAGATACCACAGATTTTATCGATTGTTTCTTCAATACAGCAATGTTAGATTCAGTTAATCATCTATAGGCAATAGTCCTTTTCCATAAGCCGTTTGGTCTCTTCATTTTGGGGAGCTTCTCGGTGTCTCCTTGCCATTTTCTCACTCCCATTGAGCTGGGGGTGCCTGTCTTGATCTTCTTGTCCAAACTGCAGAACAAGTACACCAATGCCATGCTCACACCTGCCATGGTCACTGTTTGAGTGAGCTCTCTGGTCTGGTAGGTGCCAGGCTGGCTCCAATACTGGTCCACTGGCTCCTGAAAGGACCTTGGACTGTATGAAAAATCCCTCTACTCACAAGGTATTTTCATGAAGGGGAGAAATATGCACAATGCAATCTCAGAGGCAGATATCTTTCCAATCCCTTCAGCTCTGTCTTCATATATTTCACCATTGCCTGTCATCTTCAGTTCTTTGGGGAGTTTCCATGAGCCAAGGCACGCAAGGCCCCAGTATCAACCAACGCCCAACGCCCAAGCATTCTGTATGTCGGAAAGGAAACCTGCAATTAAATAAAGGGACCTTAAGCTGCCTAACAGGGTCTTCCCCCAGCAGGTAACCTTAGGAACCACATCAGGGAAGTGGATGAGATCTTCCTCCATAAAGGTAGATGCAGAGGGGCATGCTATTTAGGTTTTTTGTCAACTTGACACAAGCTAGAGTCAATCTTGGATGAGGAAAACTCATTTTTTTAAATGTCTTCCTAATATTGGTTTTAGGCTAGTCTGTGGGGGCATTTTCTTGATTAATGATTGATTCAGGAGAGCTCACCCAAATATGGGTGGTGCTACCCTTCAGCAGGTGGTCCTGAGAGGGACAACAAAGGAAGCTGAGCAAGCTATGGAGGTCAAGACACCAAACAACATTTGTCCATGGCTTCTTATTGTGGAAGTTTGTTTTTAGTTATGTACAAAATTGTTTTGTGCATGGCTGGGTGAGGAGCTGCCTAGGTCTTGGCATTTTGTATTGCCTGCAGGAGTTGGAATTACATGGGGGCTGTTTGATTGCTCAGGATCTGCATGTGCTATCCGTAGAACACCTGAGAAGTTCTGTTGCAATAAAGCCACCTGAACTGAGACACTCAGGGCTCCACTGTCCAGTATGGCACTGGCCAAGATGGTGGTTCCCTCTGCTGAGATCTGGCAAGGTTTGCACGGATGAAAAGACTTCCTTGTCCTGTTTGTTGAGCCACCACAGTAGGAGCACAGCTGTAGCTTCTGCTTCAGTTTCTGCCTCCAGGTTCCTAGCCCTTCTTTAACTCCTGCCTTGGTGTCCCTCAGTGATGGGCTGGGGATAGAATGTATAACCCAAATAAACCTTCTCCTCCCCAAGTTGTTTTTGGTCCTGGTGTTTATCACAGCAACAAAAATCAAACTAGGACAAGGGGCTCATCAGTGTCTCAACGGCCGAGACTGAATGCCTTACGGAATCTCATGGATATAGAATCTGGCACTCTGTAAATCTCTTCCTTAGACCTGTTTAAGCCTGTCATCTGGATGGCCACACTACTAAGGCTGAAAAAAAGATGTCCTGCCCTGCAGGTGCCTCCCTGCCATGACTCAGTTAGGGCCTAATGATGAGAATGAGCAACAGGAGGGCAGTGCTTGGGTGCTAGAATCCACTTTTATATGAACAGGTATAGCTTGGGCAGTGGGAAGGCTGAGTATGAGGGCCTACTTTTCATCTGGTGAGCCCAGACCCTTAATCAGGCTGTGTGAACCAACAGTAAGTTGCACAGTCCTCCTGCTTATCTAGCAGCTGTGCATAGGAGAGCATGGTGTAAGGCCAAGTGCGCTCATTGAGAGGTATGGTGTGAAGGAATCAGGCAGAGGTAGCAGTCCTTCCTCAAGGGACCACAGCTGCTTCTCCTCCAGATTCATCCTATGTGATGACAAAATGAATGGACAAAGGCTCTGTCCTCTATCACATTTCAGATCTTGACCTTTGATTTATGGTTATCCAGGAGCCAGCCAATGAGATGCTGGGCTGAGTGAGACTTGCCCCAGAAGTGAGGCAAAGTCTGGCAGATTTCCTTCGGGTGTTATATAGAGGCTGAGGCTCTGCTGGATACTCTCAGCTCTGTGGACCAGGTGAGAAGACAGACAGGCAAGGCTGGGAAGAAGGTCTCTTGTGGATCTGCAGTCTGAAAGCCTTCCTGTGATTCAAGGGTGGGGTCTTTGCAGATTACCTTTTGCTCTTTTGGCAGATTGAATCTTCCTAAGCAGGGAGAAGAGAGTTTTCCGACTCTCTCAGGAGAACACAGGATTCTGCCATCCACAGACCCTGAAAAGGAAACCAACAACTGGGTACACCACATCCTCCTTCCTGGGTGTCATCTTAAGGTAATTAAATATCAGAGAATCAGCTACTGAGTACGGAAGGCAGAGGGGAAGGGACTAATCATGTCTCTGCTGCATATAGATCTCCATATTAAATTCTCAAGGCAACCACAGAAACCAGGTGTTATTTTAACCTGTTCTCTGATGAAGACACACAGGATCGTGGAGGTTAAGTGACATGTTCAGGGTCACAGGAAAGGGAAGAACTCAGATTCCCCAGAAAAAGGAAGAACCCAGGGATTAATCAGATGTTGTTTTTTCCCAGTGGTATTCTGCTTTTTCTTGGGCGATTCTAGAAGACACACCTTTGAGCAAAGTCTATATGGCTCATGGGGAGACTCAGGGCAGGGTAGACAGGTGCTGGAAACTCACATGGCTTCCTCTCTCTACAGGGCTCAAGGAAGGCTTTGAAAAAAGGTCTTGCTGTCCCTGGTGCACGCTGCTATTTGAGACACAGAAGCTCCCATGGCTCCTTACCACATCCGTCAGTACCAGGAGAGGGACTACAAACAGGTTGTGGACGTGTTCTCCAGGGGCATGGAGGAGCACATCCCCACCACCTTCCGCCACGTGCTGATGCTGCCCCAAACCCACCTGCTCTTATTTGGGGTGCCTCTGACCATAGTCCTGGTATCTGGCTCCTGGCTGCTGGCCACTATGTGCATCTTCTTTCTACTCCTACTCCTGCGGATCCTTGTCAGACAGCCCTGGAAGGAGTATGTGGCTAAATGTTTGCACACAGACATGGCTGACATCACCAAGTCTTACCTGAATGCATGTGGTTCCTGCTTCTGGGTGACTGAGTCTGGGGGACAGGTGGTGGGCACAGTGGGTTGTCTGCCAGTCAAGGATCCTCCATTAGGGAGGAAGCAGCTGGAGCTCTTTCACCTGTCTGTGTCCTCACAGCATCGAGGACAGGGGATAGCAAAAGCACTAGTCAGAACTGTCCTCCAGTTTGCACGGGAGCAGGGCTACAGTGATGTTGTCCTTGAGACCAGCATCTTTCAACAAGGTGCTGTGACCCTCTATGAGGCTATGGGATTCCAGAGAACAGGCCAATACTTACTCGCTGGCATTACCAAACGACTAATAGAGTTTACTGTCATTCGTTTCATATACTCTCTCCCTTCTGCTCAGAAATACAGACTGTGATCTTATTTCTTTCCATATCTGTCAGACTCTCATTCACTATACTGTAACAAGAAAACTCTGATAATTTAGTGGACAAATGATAAAGGCACATTCTTCATGCTTTCCTGAGTCCTGTCTATTTGATAATGGGTGATAAAATAAGGCAATGAAACACCATTTCGACTAACGTCACCATTCTAAAGGTGGCAGGTTGCTGGCCACTGACAAAGTGGGAGTGGTTTCTATGACCTGTCAGGACATGTGGCTGAACTGGCAGTGTCTAGACCTAATCCCATCAACCAGTATCAACAAGGGGAGCCAAGTGTGGCATGTTCCCCCAATGTGGAAGTTTATTTTTTAGTTATGTATAAAACAATTCTTTTGTGCACTGTTGGGTGAGGGTCTGCCTAGGTTTTCTGTCTGCAGGAGTTGGATTTATGTGGAGGATGCTCGATTGCTTATGATCTTCTTGTGCTATCAGTAGACCACCTGAGAAAGTCTATATCAATAAAAACACCTGTGCTTAGACACTCAGGGTTCCACTGTCTAGTATGGCACTGGCTAGGATAATAGGTCCCTCTGCTGTGGTCTGGCAGAGTTTGCACATATGAGAATGCCACCTTGTCATCCTTTGTGAGCCACCACAGTAGCATACTGATACAAATGGCACCCAACATGGGGCAGAAGATAAAGAAGGGCACTATATTGTGCTAGCTAAACCAACATGGAGATAAGGAAGAAAAGGAAACTCCAGACCTTGCAGAGTCTGTTTTGTTTTGATTTGATTTGTTTTCTGCAAAGCTGTCCAGATACTTGGGAGGTGAGGAGGTCATGACAAGATACATCTGCTATGGTGATGAGAACTCCACCCCATGAGGAACCCTTCCTGCAGACAAGGACTAGTTGTTTTTCCTGCAAAACAGACGCTATCTTAAATTCTGGAAAGTGTTTCCTCAGGGTCAGCACACAGAAGCAGTTTTCCAGAATTGGCTAAGCTTTCATCTCATAGTAATAGCTAAACTTGGTACTATAAGAATCATTCAGGTTGTGTTGGTTTTGGAATCATGAAGGGGTCGTGGAGAACAACTGAGGCTTGGCAATGTATGAGACCAGGAGAGGCCATTGGTTAAAGTGCAGTTTCTGTAGCAGTTGAAGGCCCAGATTGAAGGAGTCACGTAAAGAAGTTGAGGCTTGGCACCATGAAGAGTCTAGAAGAAGCTATTGGTGAAAGTGCAACCCAGTTGCAGCAAGGGTCCCTTGCAGTTTTTGATGCCAGAACCATGGGACGACCACCAAGAACAGCAGCAACAGTGGAGTGGACCCAGCCAGAGCCTGGAGGACAAGCTATGTGTGCTGCTGAGGGCAGAGCCAGAGAAGTTACCCAAGCCCTTTGGAGGAGCCCAGAAGTTTGTGAGTGAATTCCAGAAAGTTGGACATTGATAATGTTTTTCTGCTGTCCGAAGATATTGGGAAAGCCTGATAGATGTTTGGTTTCATTTGCCCCTGTGCATTAGAAGCCTCATAATTGTTCCTAAATAGTTTTTCTGGTCCTGTGTCAAATTGTGTCATAGAGATAAAGCAATATTTTTGTCTTATACCGAAAATGGGAAATGTGAAAGTTCATTTTTAGTTATGTATAAAATAATTGTTTTGTGCACTGTCGAGTGAGGGTCTGCCTAGGTTTTCTATTGTCTGCAGGTGTTGGATTTCTGTGGAGGATGTTTTATTGCTTATGATCTTCACATGCTATCAGTAGAAAACCTGAGGAGTTCTAAATCAATAAAAACACCTGAATTCTGGTACTCATAGTTCCCCTGTGCAGTATGGCACTTACCGTGACGGTGGTTCCTTCTGCTGCAGTCTGACAGAGGTTGCACCTAAGATTATGCCTTCTTCTTGTCCTTGCAGAGCCCCCAGAGCAGCCTAACAACTATACACCAGGTCCAGGAAGACTAGGGAATGTCCCAAACATACAACCCTTGGGACTATGGCTGTCTCCAGTCTCTGTCCCAAGCAACAGGGACTCCAGAATGTAGGTGCCTTAAGCTTGATCATGTCATCCCCCAAGATGCAGATACATGGATGTGGCTCAGTACTGCTGCCTAAAACATTGCTTCTCTTTCTTGCCACATCATCACTGACAATGCAGTGTTATTTGGTGTCTTTCACTATGTCACTTCTAATCCAGTGGGTCCTTCTAATCAAGGTTTCTAGGTTCCTCTTATTTGGTAACGTGATTTTTTTCAGGCAGTATTAAGGCTACTGTCTAGCTATAGCATTGCTTCCATAGTAGCTCCTCAAGGAATCTGACAATTCACTGCTATCCTGCCACTGACCTTGTCAGTCATATTTTACCTCATGTAAGCTCTTTGCCAAAACATGAGTGGGTCCAAGCCCACATAACTAGCTTCCCAGGAACAGGTGGCACACTGTGTGCTATACATACTGCTTTTATTTCTCCTTGCTGTGTGATATAGATGTCAACAGAACAGACTACAACAAAAGACACTTATTCTCAGTATTTTGACTGGTCTCCACTATAACTTCTGCCTACTACAAAAACAATTAAATTTCTTTCCATAACCATAGGAGACAGCCTCAGAAGTCTATAGGTGTGAACATGAATGCTTAGGGAGCAATTTATAAGCATACGACATCCATTTAACAATAACATCAAAAGAATAGCCTCTTTCCTGGAACCTATGACTACTCCAGTCAAAGATCACAGCCCACTTACACTGCCAAATGTGATTTCTCTCTTGTGAAGTATGTCTTAATCTAATCAGAAAACAGTTGGTTGCACCCCTAACAAGTATGGCACTATCACACTCTCTTAATTAGACATAGTTCACTATGCTAGTTACATAGTTACTTACATAACTAAGTTAACTTAGTTAGTTACATAGTGCTGTGATGAAACACTACAATCAAAAGCAACTTCGGAGGAAAGAGTTTTGTTGGCTTACACATCATAATCCATTGAGGGAAACCAAAGCAGAAATTCAAACCAAGTGATGAAAACTTGGAAGCAGGAGCTGACCCAGAGGTCATGGAGGATTGTTGCTTATTGGTTTGCTCATTATGACTTACTCAGCCTCTTTCATATAGAATCTAGGACTGTTGGACTTCAGGGATCCAAACTGGGACCCCCAGGGTCCAAACCGGAACGCCACATCCCCACAGAGACTCACAGACGGGATATCGATGCAAATAGCAAGAGGATTTATTCCAGTGCACTGGGACTGTTCTAACACGCAGGATAGAAGCCGGCCCCAAGGAGCAAATGGTGAAGCTTTTTATACAGTTGTTGGGCATAAACCGAATTGGTACAAGTTGATTGGTCCCCAAATTGTTTTCTCATTTTGATAGATAGGGGCCAGTTAACCTTTAAGTTGATGATAGCAAGGTCACGGGCACCAGGAAATGTACACTTAGGATAAAGTCCCTTGCCTAAGGCTATTAGGCGGTGCCTGTAGCCGCCGCTCATTTTAGGAATGTGGGCTGGGTCACAGTGCTCTTGAATTAAGCCTGACAATAATTGTTTTGTGGTTTCTGGGGTGGGCTAGTTCCTGGAACAGGGAGTTCTGGAATGTCCTGTTAAGAGTTTAAGATTAATGATCAGGTCCTGGGGTCTCCGGCCTCACATAAACCCTTTCACTCCCCACTTTTTCTTTTTGCACTGCTCCAATCATGGAGCAGCTGTTTCTAGCTCCTGATCACTAGCATTGATTAATTTATAGTCAATCCCTGTAGGATTCCTAAGAAACTGGTACTGTTGTCTGGGAACCATAATCTGTACTGCACTGATTTCATATTGGCAACTTAATGAATCTGAGTCTATCTGGCCTCAACAGGGTAATGTTCTGGTGTGCCAATAGGCACTATACATGCCATGTCCCCAGTCTTAGGGAGTTTTCTTTTGACTAAAAGTTCCAGCCTGTGGAAATGGGACGTTGTAATCTCTTAGACTGCTTCCTGCTGAGAGGGGACGTCGTCAGGGGCCCCAAACAGGCTGGTATTAGTCAAAAGCTTGGGGTGGGGGGCTAGGCAGTGGGGTACATCTGGTTCGCTGATCCAGCGGAGTGGTCACATCAGCTGTACTGGTCATCAGCTGTCAGCAGGTCAGGTCCAGGACTCACAGTAGTCGAAGCAGTTTGATTCCTGGATGGTGTCTGTTAGCCAAGTAGTGATCTATTGAGACGGATAAAAACTAGAGGCAGAAGTTAAAGTTTACAGAAGCTTACATTTGGAACTTTTTATCATTGTAATTCACATTGTAGAAAGAACAGCTAGCAAGTGTTCCTTAAACAGCCAACGAGAAATCACCTTAGACTTGAGCCTATTTAGGCACTTAAAAACATATATTTGAGGGACCTTAAAGTGGCCCATAATTTACACAACACAGAATCTGGTTTTTTTTTTTTTTTAAACTTTTATCTCAAACCACCTTCTCACTTAAGATCACTTTTTCAGACCTTCACAACTTACCTAGGCTTTCATATCTGCAGACTTTTTATCTCAGACACTCAAAACTTAAATCACTTTCTTAGACTTTTATATTTTAAACCTCATAACATTCCTTTAAACTTTCTTTAATCTAACTATCTACCAAATACAGAGTTGTTATTACTGAGCAAAAATCTATTTATCTTTTAACAGGGGGCCTGTTAGCGAGACAATCCTGTTTGTCTTATTCAGACAGGGACTCTAGTAGCCTCAGAGAGAGAAACTGGTTGCCTATTGCTATTAAACCAACAGAATTACAGTTAGCCATCAACACCAGAGATCTGGGAATACTAAATTATAGCAAAAAGTATGACTTAATTAAAATGACAGAGACTTACCCATACCTAGACAGATGACCCTGGACTCTCCGTGTTCTCTGTGACCTTATGGGGAACAGAGGCCTCAAGGCAATGACAGTCTTCCGTTGCCAGGCCAGTCTTCAGTTGCCAGACCAGTAGGTATCTTTCTGTGGATAAGACTCAGAGGGATCGAACCCCACTCTGTCCATCCAAAGCAGGATGATCTACTCTCTAGTGTCTTATCTGTAGGCAGGTCTATGGCAGGTGAGGCATTGGGCAGTTTTGCCCAGTCGTACGTTTCCACAATCCACAGAGGTTGCTCTGTCCCTGTCCGTCTTCTCTGGAGGTGCTGGGGTCACTGTTAGGATCTGGGGTCTCTACTTAAAACTCCAATTAAAAATCATAATCAGCAGATCTCTGAGGGGTGAGGGCTATCTATGTTAAGTATCTCTATAAACTTTGCCTATAATTTTTTTCTGCTTTACTGTACTATCTAGGTCATTGTAAACATCTTTTTAACTTAAACTGTCTCATAGCCTTGTGAATTTAAATATCTTAAAAGCTGTTTTTTGAAAACATCTAGCTTTTGTAAAAACCTAAAGTTTTCTTAAAGTAGTTTAAAACCTTCCAACTTTGTGTTTATAATATCCCATAATGTAATGCACATATTTTTCTTTTCAGCTTTTAGGCCTAAGCCAACTGTTACACTAAAGCTCAGATATCATATAACTTCTTAATTTTAAAACTGCAGGTTTTTATAAACAAACTTCAGTTATTTTTGTTTTGTTTTAAACACTTTACTCTTAAACTGAAACGATGACTGTCAGCAAAAGATATATTCTTGTATAATACACAGAGATACAGTCTTTGATATCTTATTAAACACTCTTTTTAAAATCTTAACTTTATAAACCTTATTTTAGCATACAAAAATACTATATAAACTCTATCTTAATATTTTCTTTTTAGATCTATATCAGAAAACACATCTTTAAAACACATTTTTAAAATATACTCTCAAGAGGGTTGATATTGAGGCCTCAGTTATGTAGGGACCACTGTGATGAGTTAATCTTTTTATTAGTCTACCCTCCTGACCCTTTGCCTTTTCTCTCAGGCTCTCCAAAGGAGTGCAGAGTATCTGCTCTGTATTGGCTCTCTACCCCTGTGTGTGTTTTTACACACCAAGTATGTCATCTTGCCATCTCATGTAGACTCAAGACAGTCACAGAACTCTCCAGGAAGCCAAGCTTGGGTTAAATTCCTGTCTTTTAGTTTTAGGGGCAGCAACAGGAAGGAGGGAACAAGGTATTTTCCCCAGGCCTACTTGCCTCTCACTTTTCTCAACCCCCAGAAACCCTCTTATCTCCCTGGCAGGGAGCCCACCGCAAAGCGCAGCACATGGGATGTCCTTGGGACTTGAATTAACTGAGCTGTTCTTTCTTGCTTCCCTGGGACAAAGTTTCTGGGTTTCCTAAGACCTCCCCTCTTAATGCCAATTGTTTCTTTTACTGTCTTAGGAATTGGGGGAGATTCCACACACCCTGTGAAATTTGCCTCCGTCTAACATCTCATCCACGCCTACGTATCTTCCACACCGGGTTGTCATCTTTCTCTGCCCATGTGGTGCCCTCCCTCCTGGCCCCGGCTCAGGACCAGTTTTTTCTCAAATACAAGTATAATCTTACATACAGACAGAGAAATCTTAATCAGGTCTGGAACAACAGAGGAACCTTAGGACTTTTTCAGAGATGACTTGTTGCCTGTTTACAAATTGTCTGTTAGTGGCAGAAATTATTTTAGCATTTTGGCACGTAACACAGGCTGCTCCAGGTCTCTCCTCTAAGTTTGCAGCAAGATTCATTTCTAAATAAACTTGCCCCAGATCTGGCAAGCTAACATTTAAGACAGTGATATTCAAATGAACACAAAATATACATTATTTTTATACATTGACACTGGTGGTCACCAAGACAGAATTAATACATCAGATGACATTTAACATCTTGAACTCCTGCCCGTAGTAGGATCAGCTTATCAGAACTTTACAGCCAGAATTAATCTATACATTTCAGATCACTTTTTACTTTAATTTTCAAAATAGCTGAGGCTTAACAAAGCTAGCAAAGACAAGCAGGTAAAATATACATCTTTGCACCCGAATAGACCTTCCAACTGTGTGCCTGCAGCACCACAAATAAAGTTCCTCTATTGTAATGCACATTCCTTTTGTCACACCCTCCTCAACAGTCTGCCTTCCAGGCCTGTTTGAATCAGCTCTGGTGCAGTGGCAGTTCAGCTATCTTAAAAATCTCTCTCTTATTTTTAGTATAGAAAAAACCATCACATGGCCTCTCGATCTCTAAAGACTGCCAGGTTGTTTACTCAAACCTCAATTGCCTTGATTTACTTTGTTTTAATCCCATAACTCTAACCCTAAAAGTTTGGCCGTCAGCACAAGGTACATTCCTGTATCTGAATACACAGAGGCATAGCTTTGATCCCTTATTAAACATTGTTCTTAAAGATCCTATCTTATTTTCAGCATAGAAGAGAAAAAAATCATACAAAATAAAATCTAATTTAATTTAAATATCTGAGATTTGTTGTCTCCTTGAATGGCAACATGTGGCTACCTCCATCTCCTCTTTGATCCTGGAAAAGAATGGTAGCGTCCACATCCTAAATGGAGTCACATCCAAAATGCAGTCACACATACGTTACTCAGCTTTAATTTAATGCTCTCTTTTTAAACTTACACTAGAAAAAACATCGTCATTCACACACACTCAGATAGAGAACAGAGAGACCTTAGAACTTCCTTGATATGACCTGATGCTTTTTACAGTTTGTCTGCATAAGCAGAGATCCGAAACAGTTCAGCCTAGCGTCCTTTTTAAAAATGTCTATCTCCGTAGCCATGCGCGCAAATGGCCACAGAGACGACAGGGACAGTGCGCATAAACCATTCCGGAACTCTGGCCAGCAGCAGAAACTGCTCCAAGAAGTCTCTCCCCAAACAGCAGCCTGAGCAAGCTCTACCTCAGTGGCAGTCATTACAAGACACCTGAATCTTTAAAACCATTAGTTTTAAAATACCATGAGTGATTTTTACACAAGAAAGTTTGGCTGTTATCTCAGGAGTGGGTGAGCTGCACCTCCTCCTGCCTCTTTTTGGTTGCTTTGCCTCATTAACTCTTTCCCTCCTGTGGCTGAGAGCCCCAAACCAAGGCTGCTGAGTTGAAACCGGCAGCTCTGGCTGGGGTGGGCCCCAGAGGTCTGCTCAACGCAGCACCCCCTTCCTTGCAGCTGGCCTTAGGAGTTGCTTGGCCCACGTTAGATCTCGCGTGTTACACAGGAAAACAGACAAACACAAAACATATAACCATGAAACTGAGACAAACATGAATCAGATAAGACAATGGCGCCGCACAATTTCTCAGAGGTTTTCAGGTGTACATCAACTGACTGATAAGTCGGCTCTGTCCTTGACTCCCTTAAAATGAGACATAATTATGTCGAGAGGTCCAGATGGAGTTTGTCCTACATCCAAAAACAAAGTCAGTCCGAGTCTAGCCACACACACACACACACACACAGAATCATACAGAAACAGCAGTGCACCGTCCGGTGTTTCCAGAGTCAAGTAAGCACCTGGCACCACTGTCTGCCCAGAGCTCTCAGAGAGTCTGTCAGCCGAAAGGCCTCCACAGCCTCCAGATTCCAAGCAGGTCAGGACCTCCAGGTTGGTCCTATGACCCCAGATGGGTCCTCTCACAACCCAAGCTTCCCGACACAGGTCATCACGACCCCAGACAGGAGGGTAGCTCATCAGCAGCCCTCCTACGGCTATGGCGTAACCTCAGAACAATGGTCAAGCGTCAGAGAGAGGGGGGTTGAAGTCGACTGTCCCATTGTCAACAAGTCAGAAAGAACCAGTGAAAATACAAGAAACAGATTTTGCAGACGCGCCCAGGAGGGGACTTCCACAGCTCCTCTACGGAAGTCACAGAAGGTTGAGACCGGACTCTAACAGGCATCTCCAGACGGAGGAGAGGCTCCTCTCCCTCCTCCCGATGGAGAAGAATCCTCAGGGACCACTCTCCGAACAAATGGGGGGAAGTCCTCCTGGACCTCTCCCCGTACAGATGGGGGGAAGTCCTCCAGGACTTCTCCCCGTTACCAGACTCTGGAGTGTCCTCCAGGGCCCCACAGCCTCCAGATTCCAGACCCTCCCGTGGCGCTTCTCACAAACAGACAGATAACAAGACCTAATACAGATAGTCAGGCAAATAAGTCAGTCACAATTAACACAAAAATCAGACACAAAGAGAAACAGAGCTCCGATATCGGACAGATGCCGGACCCGCCAAACCAAATGGCAGAGATTCCGGCCAGATGCCATGGGGCCACCTGCCCCCAGCTCAGACGGAGAGGAAACCTTACGGTGTCCCCTCCAACCCCACTGGAGCGTCCTCCAGGGTCGGTCCTGGCTTATACCATCCCGGTAAGCTTAAGCCGTGCGGCGGGATCCTTACGGACCATGCACACCACAGACCGTTACAGACACAGTTTACAGCTCTGACCAGTTACTTGTTCCAAACAGGCAGACAGGCGAACAGAGAGACAAACAACAGATGCTCGAGCTTACCTCCGATACCCGACTTGTGGGGTCTGGGGGGGGATGTGTCGATTCCCGGTCAGGGAACCAAAATGTTGGACTTCAGGGATCCAAACTGGGACCCCCAGGGTCCAAACCGGAACGCCACATCCCACAGAGACTCACAGACGGGATATCGATGCAAATAGCAAGAGGATTTATTCCAGTGCACTGGGACCGTTCTAACACGCAGGATAGAAGCCGGCCCCAAGGAGCAAATGGTGAAGCTTTTTATACAGTTGTTGGGCATAAACCGAATTGGTACAAGTTGATTGGTCCCCAAATTGTTTTCTCATTTTGATAGATAGGGGCCAGTTAACCTTTAAGTTGATGATAGCAAGGTCATGGGCACCAGGAAATGTACACTTAGGATAAAGTCCCTTGCCTAAGGCTATTAGGCGGTGCCTGTAGCCGCCGCTCATTTTAGGAATGTGGGCTGGGTCACAGTGCTCTTGAATTAAGCCTGACAATAATTGTTTTGTGGTTTCTGGGGTGGGCTAGTTCCTGGAACAGGGAGTTCTGGAATGTCCTGTTAAGAGTTTAAGATTAATGATCAGGGCCTGGGGTCTCCGGCCTCACATAAACCACGAGCCAGGGAGCCAGGGGCGGACCCAACCACTAATTTTTAAAAATACCCCATAGGCTTGTCTGCTTACAGCCTGAGTTTTTTAAGGCATTTTCTCAGTTGAGGTTCTCTCTTCTCAGATGACTACAGCTTATGTCAAGTTAACATAAAACTATCCAGCACACAAACCATCAAGGATATCTTTTCTTGTATGCTGATAATACAATTATTGGTAACAACTATCCTCTAGTAGCCTGCATAGCAATTTGGCTCTGAAATGACATCTAAAAGGAAGGGAGTTTTCAGCTTACTCCCAGCCTGATTTGCCAGTGTTCTGTAACAACAGCATGCAGAATGCCTAGCAGTACTGGCTTACCATCTAGTTTTGACATGCCATAAACACCGACAATGGCCTATCCTTTAAAAATATTCTTAGAGTATTTATTATTAAGTGTATGAGAGTTTTGTCTTCATGTATGTATGTGCACCATGTGTGTACCTGGTGTCCTCCAAGGTCAGAAGAGGGAGTCAGACCCCTTGGAACTGGAGTTGCAGATGGTTGTGAGCTGCCATGTGGGCACTGGGTACTGAACTCTGGTCCTCTGCGAGAACAAGGCTTTTACTCTCTGATCCAGATCTCTACCTCCCAATAGCCCAGGGGTTCTCAACCTGTGGGTTGTGACCCCTTTGGACGTCAAATGATCCTTTCACAGGGGTCACCTAAGACCACCTGCTTATCAGATATTTACATTACAATTCATAACAGTAGCTAACTTACAGTTATGAAGTAGCAACGAAAATAATTTTAAGCTGGGGGGTATCCCCATAACATGAGGAACTGCATTAACGGGTCACAGCATTAGGAACGTTGAGAACCACTGCAATAGCATATCTTGCATATGGATTCAGAGACTTCCCCAGCCAACAGTTCATAGGAAGACAACCCAACTCTCATACTGGGGTCTTTATTCAACAAGCTTTTGGGTCTTGGGAGTGTCCCCTTTTTTTTTTTAACCTACACAGCCACCTTCATTTAAATGATTTTACTTCCATTTTTCTTGTTCTCACCGATACTTAAAAAAAAAAAAAAAAAAACTCTAGAAGTATGCAATGACACTTTGTTTGCAGCAGGTGGACAAGACCTCTTCAGGTTTACTGCCATTCCTCCTAGAAAGTTCCAGCAGCTAAGTCGGTATTAAAATAATTATATATGGTTTAATACAGCATGAAAAGATTTCCCATTGCTTTTTATCAATTGTTTCCTCAAAAGAGCAATGTTGAGTGTAGCAGCAGGAATTGTGTTTGTGTGGGGGAGGGGAGCTTCTCCTGACAGCCATTCTCCAAGAGACATTTACACCTTATCTTGGGATGCTTTCCAGGAGCTACCTGGCATCTCTTCACCCTTATTGAACTCAGCATGGCTGTCTTGAGTTTCTTGCCAGGCTGCGCCTGAAGGCCTCCCAGAAGTTCAGAAACACGGCTTCTTTGTGGTCAACCTTTTCCTTACACATTCTAACTCAACACAAGTTCTTCGGTATTTATATTCAACTGATCAAGACAGATTCTTTTATCTCATTTTCCTTTCCCTGATCGTTTCCTGATTTCTTTATCAATCCATTTGCGTGCCAGTTTAAATAACTCTGATCCACCAAAACCTTCTATCAGCTAAAGATTATGTCTAACCAGGGGACTCAGCCAGGTGACTAAAGTCCTGTACGGTTCCTAAAGAATGTGGTGAGCCCTTCAGACTCGGGGCCTGGACCCTGCTGTGAGCCTCTGGCTAAAATCACCTAGTTCCTTTATTGGGAGATCTTCTGAGCAAAACTGAGTCATGAAAATATTAATGACTGCCCTAGAGTGGCTTGTTTACAGGGAAGCCAAAGCCCCCTGAGGCATGCTTCTTCTCTGGATAAACTTTTAACTTCACCCTGAGAAGCTGGAGAGAGGCTGTCTACCCTAGGTAAACATCCTGCCTCAGCAGGGAAGATGTTTTGTTCTGATACCTATTTCCTTCAGGATGTTTTTACCTATGCACTGTCTCGCCCTGTAATTAACACCTTGGTTCTAATCCCTGTAGCTGCACTTGCCACTGGAGGAAAGGGGTATAAGTTTGGAGAGAAAAATAAAATTTCAGCTCCATTACATCTGAGCTCAATGATGCTGTGTGTGTCTGGTCTATTCCCTTCCCTTCACGTCTCTTCTCCCCTCTCCTCATTAGGCCCATCAGTCTCACCCCCATCCAGGTACTGTCCGACTTGCCAGGCCGGTCCTGGCAAAAGACTCTGCTGAATTTGACCTGTTTTCTTAAGTCTCTGGAAAATATAGTCTTTTGGCTGGAGCATCCAACGCCAAGATAATCATGACAAGTTTTCCTGTGACCATTCTACTGAAGCAGGTAAGCATAAGGAGCAGCTCAGCAACCTGGGACTGCACTTGGCTTGGACTATACATCTTTTTTCCACCAATGCCCTTGGCAATCTGGGACTCCCACCTGCATGTACTATGCATGTGTGCCTTCTCCTAACAATGTAGGTAGCAACCTAAGACCCCCACACCCACTGAGCTGAACATATACCTCACTCAAAGTGAGAAAATAAATTCCAACATCCCTAACACCTATTCATGACTTCACTTTCGTGGATACTTTCTATGCTACCATATTCACAGAGATATACTCTATAAGAGACAGGGGCCAATTCAGCATAGACTGGTTTTGGGTGTACTTACGGTAAGGCAAACTATGTCATGAAACTTTTAGAAAGAATTCCCTAATTACCATCTTATGTGCATGCATTATTGGTTGTGTATATGACTAAAATTAGATGCATTGGGGAAAGGATTGTACACAGTAGAGACAAGGTTATGTAATCCCTGTCAATCAAATAAAAAAAAAAAACCTGCTTTCATTAGAATGTTTAGCCCTTGATAAAATGCCACGTGCTAAAGCACAGTCAGTCGAAAAATGCAACAAAATTTTACACTGTGAGAATGTTAAATTACATTTCAAATTTTGTCTCAGAAAACAAGAATTTAGAAGAATCTAAATCCACAGCCGGAATCAATAAAATTAGAGAGAGCAGAGATATGGGTGCAGTATTCTTAGCGATGGGGTTAGAGTGCCCAGAACCACTGGTGGTGGCCACTCTGACCCCACCTGTACAAATAAGAACAGAAAGCAAAGAGATGAAGCTCTATGCTGGAGGGAGAAGTAGGATTTAAACTGTTGTCTGAGTGTAACTTCTATACTTGTTCTGACAGGGTCTTCACCAAGTAGAAATAAGAACACAGCTCCATCCACAGTGCTCCACTGAGAGCACTCAACATAGAGCAGGAGTGGATGGGCAGGGCCTGGGAGGAATGCACTTCTCTGTAGGGGGAGGTATTGGCTAGGAGGAGGCCTGGCTCAGGGCTGATGTAGTCCTGAGAGTGCTGCCAGGTCCTGTAGCATCTACACAAGCAGGGCACACACTGGCTTGCAGATGGATCTGAAGGCTAAGCCAATGGTCCATGGCAAACATTTGTCACTAATGAGGGGTCTCTAGGAAGGTCTTGCTTCCATTCACAATGGGACCATACTGTAAACTAGGAAGCCTCGGCCCCAACTTACAGCCACACTAAGAACAGAGCAATCCTGGGCTGGCTGGGCAAAGACAGTTGCCTAAGCAGCTGCTCCTGCTTTCTGTCTGAATGGACAGAGGGGAGAGAAAGCTGAGGTCCTGTTGTCCTTTGGCCAGAAACACTTCCTGGAACAAAGATAAAGGGATTGTGACGACATTCAAAGTCTGAGTTTCTAGCCACTGTGTGGGTACTAGGGACTGGACCTGGGTCTTCTGGAAGCACAGTCAGTGCCCTTGCAGACTGAGCTGTTCTCCAGCCCGTCGGCCCTTCATTCTTTCACCATGGATTTACACTGGATCCACTATAGCCTTTTAGTATATCCGAATGACTGGGCCTCCTAAGAGGTCACCTTCTAAAGAATCCGCCACCTCCCAACAGTGGCATCTGTTTCAGTACTGTAGCCCATTGGAAATGTTCCAGATCAGAACTGGAAGCCCAACACCAAGACATTGGGAGAAGTTTTCTCTAGTCAACATGGAACAAAAACAACTTGTTTAGTGTCTTATCAAAATGTACATGTTCATTGCCAGAAAAATAAAAACTATGAGAAAATGAAACTTGCTGAAACTTGCTTCAGGTGCTGTCCCATTATACAGATGTCATTAACTCAACTTGCAGTTGGGTCTAAAAGGGCTGCCAGAGTGTCCAGAAGACAGCTGTGGCATCATTGTAATCCACGTGTGTTCTGATGTCACCCCACCACCCCAAGCAGTTGACACTGCCAGAATGAGGAGAAGAAAGAACTGTACAAAGAGGGACAGATGTGATCTGTGAATTCTTGGCAAATCTCTACCCATCCCTCGAGGAGACACGATTCCCAACTCTTCCCTAGTCTATTCCTCCCCTCAAATTTTATTCTATACTCAGCTGCAGATCCCCAATGGATGGAGAGGGAGATCTGGGAGTTCATCTCCCATTTTTGCTCTTGACCATGAATGCAGGTCACCTTTGCTGATTTATCTATATTTAGCCTTCTTATTGGGCTCACAATTCCAAGATGGGTAAAGAATCCATTTTGGAGTCAGCAAACAGACAAATGGGTTCAGCCTTTTAGTATCATAGTCCTTGAAGATCAACATAAAAAAATAACCCAGGGATGCATCTCACTAGAGATGTGGAATCTGGCTAGAGTTAGGCTGGTCCACAACAACCCGAAACTGTGAACTGTGACTTCAGCACTCAGCAGTCTGGACAATGAGGGTGCTCTCAGCATGAAGTAAGCACAGGACCTTTGTACTCCCTCTGCTGCGCTGAGAAATCCCAAACTCTCCAAAGGTGCCTATCTGGAGGCTCTGCTCTTCCCAGTCCATACGTGTCTCCAACTCCGAATTATCATAAACTCGGGCCAGAAAGAATTTCTCAGCTCCCAGGAGGCAGGGAAGCCCGGTCAGCCAGCTTCTTCCAGATGGATTCTGGGGCACTGAGACTGTGGGCGGCTGGAAGGACTAAAAAAGGACAGGCACTAAAGCCGTCCTCAGACCGCACTGTGGATGCCCTCAACACCACTCAACTGTGAGCAGAGCCATAGATGTTGGAAGATTCCAGGAATGATGTGTGAGTTGTCACAGTCTACACAGACTCACTTCAGTCAACTCTCCACTAGGTGAACAAGTAGTAAAGAAAGCTCGTTGATTATGGAGGAGCAATTTCGAGTATGAGTGCCCCAAGCTGGGAATACTCGCCAAAGACCCAACCACCTGGAGCCACATCCTGCCAAAAGGTCACCACAATCTTGTACTGCCTCTCCCCAGTTCCCAGTGGGAGTGGTGCTGTGCTATCTACTGATCCTCGGCCCCTCTCAATTTCCACCTTTGTTGCCAAGAAACGTTATGTAAGAATGTTATGTAAGAATGTTCTGTAACCCTTTGCTCCCAGCAGCCACTGGAAAGCAGGCTCTGTGCACAGCAGCACACGCATGCCAGTGCAATGACCTGAGATTTTTCCATTGAACTTCACTTATCTTTGCTGACTCGGCCTCTGTCTGTTATTCTACCTCTATGAGTAAAAGAGAGGACACTCCAGCGTAGTCCTTCCCACAGCTACATGCTGCAGACAAATGCCGACTTCACCCAGTGCAGCCATGAGCTGGGGGCATAGGTGTGGAACCTCTTCCGCAGGGACACGGAAGCTTGTCTCTCTAAGTGGCTGTGGTCTAAGACGACTCATGCAACACAGCAGATGCATCTCACAATGGCTGAGAAAGAGGTGGGGACGTCTGTGAAGACCACCAGGATCTATTTAAGGTGGACAGGTGCAGCTTGAGCAGGTAGAATCCCAGCAATTAAGGGTCTTGTTCTGGAGCCAGTGGGTGTGTATTCTTGCTGGTCACAAGTGAGCTCAAGAGGTGGGTCAGGATGTCTAGGCTCATCATAGCAGGGGAATAGGAATCAGAGTGGCCCTCAGAGAAGGCTAAGAGTGCTAAGGAGGCAGCTACTGAACCCTGGAAGGGACTAGGAGATGAGAGGCAGGCCTTCCACCAAGAGAATAATGACCCCTAGTCTGTCTCAGATCCTAATCCCCTCCCAGGTTCATCCTGTGGGTATTAAGAAGTTGTCTGGACCTGAATGTCCCCTGTCACAGCCCAGCTACCTGACTCTGTGGTTTATAATTATCAAATATTCAGCTTCCAACCAATAAGGTTTCTTCTACCAAGTCTCCTACCCCAATATAGGGAAGGTCACAGGACGTCAGTCACAAGTGCAGCACTAAGGCTGACCATCAGCTGTGAGCAAGGAGGTGAGTAGGCTTGGGGGCAAGCTTGGAGCATCTCTGCATTTGTCTGGAGTAACAGGGTCTTCTTGGGACCTCCAGGTCAGGGTTTCTCAAAAGTCTAAATGTTCAGAATTAAGGGGAAGTAGTTTTGCTGAAACTTGTGCTTGGAAATCCTGGATTTGCAATGTACAGGCTGTAGAGAGAGATCAAAGGGCGTGGACACAAAGACTGGCTGGTGCTGTCTCAATGCTACAAGAAATTTAGAGAGCCAGTAATGGGGCAAGGAGGGTGGAGGAAAAGGGAACCGCCAGTGTATCATGTCTGCCATTATTTTAAATTCTCACAGGACCCTCGCAGGTAAGTGTTACTTTATCCTGTTCTGCAGATAAAGAAACACAGGTCCAGAGGGGTAAAGTGACATGCCCAGTGTCACACATCTAGACAGGGAGTGACAGTAACATTCCAACCAGTGTGTCTGGCTTTATGCCTTCTCCCTGTGATTTCCTCTTAGGTGACAGCATGCACACACACACACACACACACACACACACACACACACACACACACACCCTTGAGCAGGGTCTCCATGGTTACTGGCAAGCTGAGAACTTGGTCGGAGGACTTACATGGTTTCTTCTTTCTTCTACAGGGTTACAGGGTTACAGGCAGAGCTAGCTGTGTCTTTTGGTCTCTGAGATTTAAGACACAGAATCTCCCATGGCTCCTTATCATATCCGCAAATATCAGGACAGTGACCGCAAGAGTGTGGTGGAGTTGTTCTCCAGAGGCATGGACGAGCACATCCCTGCCACCTTCCGCCACATGCTGATGCTGCCCCAAACCCTCCTGATCTTACTTGTTGTCCCTCTTGCTCTACTCTTGGCCTCAGGTTCCTGGCTTCTTGTTCTTCTGTCCAGCCTTACTCTCTTTATATCCCTGTGGCTCCTTGCAAAATACACTTGGAAAAAGTATGTAGTAATGTGCTTGCAAACAGACATGGCTGACATCACCACATCCTACCTGAGTTCATGTGACTCCTGCTTCTGGGTAGCTGAGTCTAGAGGTCAGATGGTGGGCATGGTGGCTGCTCTGCCAGTGAAGGATCCCCTCTTGCAGAAGAAGCAACTGCAGCTACGTCACCTCTCTGTGTCCTCAGAGCACCGAAGAGAGGGGATAGGGAAAGCTATGGTCAGGACTGTCCTCCAGTTTGCCCATGTCCAGGGCTTCTGCGAAGTTGTCCTTGCCACTAGTGTATTGCAGTATTCAGCCTTGGCTCTCTATCAGAGCATAGGCTTCAGGAAGACTGGTGAGTCCTACTTCACCAAGATCTCCAGACTAAGGAAATCTCCAATGATACACTTAAAGTATTGCCTCCCTTCTGCTCAGGAAGATGGCCTGTGATCTATGAGGGTCAATTGCTTCTGCATTAATAACAAGAAAACCCAGCTACTTCAGGTGCATGATGCTAACCCTCACTCTCGAGCACACCTGAGTCCACATGTTTGTGGATGGGTTGGGGCAGTGGCTACTCTTCACTATTCATGATTTCTGGAGTGTCCTTTATCTAATACTATAGTAATGTATAGAAAGCAGCACAAAGTAATAAAATTTCATTTAGCGCAAATCTTTGGCATGTCTACTGAGTTCAGAAGCACAGGTCTCAGAATATCTTGGGTTGACAGAAGCTTAACACCCTGTTCTAGCAGGCCAGTGTAGGCAGGGCTCAGAACTTTTACACAGTAACCAAAGCAAAAGAAGTGAAGGCACTTTCCAAGCCCTGAAAGTGTCACATGCAGAAACAACCAAGACCTGGGTGGAAACTCAGCTATACTTCTGCCATAGAGGGACTGCAGTCCCAGAACCAAGAGGCAGGGTATGCCTTGTGAGTACCGAGGCAGCAACACCCTCAAATGCCTCTGCTCAGGGTTAGGAAAGTGGGTGGATGGAGCACAGGGTGTTTTTAAATTGTTTACACCCTTTGGCAGCTGACTGGACTTGATATTGTGTGGAGCAGCATGTATGTCTGAGGAAGGCTGGACATGAAGTGTTCCTGTAGCCAAGAAGAGCTACAGGATCAATAGGGCTCCCAGATATCACCCTTGGGACACAACCTGGTTCTATCCCCTGTCCACATTGACCCAGGACTCCTGGTTTCCCTAAATGCCTCTGGCCTGACCATGTGCTCCTGTAAGCCGTGATGACTTGAGGCTGTGACATTTGTATGGCAGTGAAAACATCAAATGCCATTAACTTGTGTATTTTAAAATGGTCGACTCCTGGCATGGCTTTGCACACCTTTAATCCTAGCACTCAGAAGGCAGAAGTGAGGCAAGAGGATCTCTGTGAGGTCAAGACCAGCCTCGTCTACATAGCAAGTTCCAGGCCAGAGCTAAATAATGAAACCTTATCTTAATAATTTAGAAAAGTAAAATGGTTAACTTCAAAATTGTAAATGTCTTCTCCCAATAATATGAAAACGGAAAGAAGCTGATACATGCGTCTAAAACTCTCAAGTTCACAAACAGTATACAGAAAGTTAAAGAGAGTGATGCTGTTGAGGGAGGCATAAGTGTGTCTGTGTGCGTGTGCACTTCCCCAGTGCTGGAATTACCAATATAACCCCCTCCACACAGGTTTTTCCTGTGGGTTCTGGAAATCTGGGGACCTGGGGAAAAACTCAGATCACTTTACTGGCTAAGCTCTCTGCCCAGCCCCTGCTGGACATTCTACAGGGTGAGCTGCTGCTGTGTCATCTGCAGTCACACAGTCACAAGGAAAGTAGAATGCACCATTCTAAACCTCAACTCTACCGGTGGCAGAGGCGTCGAGGCTTTTCGGGCAGTTTGACCCATGTTCTGTAATGGAGGAACACTAATGATGCTTGGCACTTGTCTTAGGAACACAGAAGTCTTCAGGTAGGAAGAGGTGATGTTGCTTCTATCAGAACTGGGGCAGACAGAAATTCCAAGCTAATTCATGAATTGTGGGTGTTCCACAGAGTAACAAAATGTGGACTCATGGTTTGTAAAAGGATTTGTTTGTAGGAGACTGATGGTTTTCCAAAAGGTAGGAAGAAACAAGGCCATGGGCCAAGATAATTTTAGAGGTTAGTGACTTTGATCCAGCAGTGAGAAAATCTGGAATGTTGACACCAGACTTCCTGTCCCTTTGGTTAATAAATAATTCCTTCAATTTTAAGGACATGATTTTATTCTGGACATGGTAGACATGTGAAGACATTAAAATTTCTGAGCACTCATCACTGTTTCCTAACTGTAGACGTAACATGACCTCATGTTCCCACCCCTATGTTTTCCCTTGATGATGGGCAGTGCCCTCGTACCAAGTGAGCCAAATGAAACCCTTCTAAGTAAAAATATTCCTTGCTATGTAATTGGTTTTTGCTTTCCAGGTATGTGTATTTACCTGGACACACACATATACACACTGGAGGATGTGGGTATATACAATTGAAGTCTGCCAGGCTGGCCTCCTTCAAACTCCCAGTACCTACCTTCCTCCTCTTTTTAAAAATTATGGCAAAATGTACAAAACACACACTAATTTTTATAATTTTCTGTGTGCATGAGAGAGTATGTATATAGATGTGTGCCTGTGTGAAGGTCAGAGAACAACTTGTGGGAGTCAGTTCTCTCCTTCCACAGCTGTGGGTCAGGAGATCAATCTCATGTTGCCAAATTTGGCAGTACATGCCTTTACCTGCTAAAACAGTGGTTCTCAACCTGTGGGACATACCCCTTTTGGGGTCTAAGATCACTGGGGTCGCCTAAGACCACCTGCATATCAGATATTACATTACAATTCATAACAGTAGCAAAAATTAGAGCTATGAAGTAGCAATGAAAATAATTTTATGGTTGGGGGTCATCACAACACGAGGAACTGTATTAAAGGGTCGCAGCATTAGGAAGGGTGAGAACCACTGTGCTAAGACGTTTCACCAGCCTGCACCTGGACGTTTTTAAGTGTACAATTTGGTGGTACTAATTACATTCATAGTGTTATATAATCATCCTCACTGTCTGCTCTTCACCTACGGGCATTGGATGCTAACTCCATCTCCTCCTCCCTCAGCCCTTGTTAATTCTGCTCCCTGTCTTTACGAATGTGCTTTGTCTGTATCTCATGAGTGGAACCGTCCAGTGCTCATCCTTTTGTGTCTGACTTCTTTCACATCACTAGTGAAGTGTTTTTGAGGTTCATCCAAGTTGTAGCATGTCTCAATTTCTTATGGATGTGTGTGTGTGTGTGTGTGTGTGTGTGTGTGTGTCTTACTGGGGATTAAATCTAGGCATGTACATGTAGCCCTGGCTGTCCTTGAACTGCCTATGTCGATCAGGCTTTCCCTGAACTTTGCTTCTGCCTCCCAAATGCTGGGATTAAAGTTGTGTGCCATCATGTCTGGCTGTCTACCTTATTTTTTTAGTTTAAAACCTCAAATCCTACCCCCACCCCTAGTGACATACCTCATCTTTCCCAACCAGTTCCACCAACTGAGGACCTAACATTCACATATATGAGCCTGTGAGGGCCATTGTCATTCAAACCACTACAATAGCTAATGTGAATTTCTGGCTTCCATATATGTGTGCACATACAAACACATACACACACACACGAATAAACACACACATGTGCATACACACTGTGCACAAATATAAATGCTGAAAGGGCTATCAATCCCTGGCCTGTGAATGTATAAGCCATATTTCATATATCCATTCGTCTGTTGATACTCTGCCATTGTTTCTATTGGTTGACAAGAATTCATTTGTTTTGAAAACAGGGAGGCAACTGCAAAGTCTATGAAAAAGAAAACTATATTTAAGCTAAATAGAGATACAGTGAATCTGAAAGCTACTTTTTGCATGCATGACAAACCAGTTGGTTATTCGTTTTTATTAAATTTTTTTATTTTATGTGTAAGGATGTTTTGCCTGTATGTATGTATGTAAGTGCAGCACATGAGTGTTGTGAATGAAAACTCCTGAAAAGAAGCGGAGTCTGCAGACTGATTGACAGATTAGAATTTCAGTATTGTGGAGAAATTGGAATGTTGCAGGTCCAAAGGCTAGTTACTTTATCTCCTAGTCTTCAAAACAGCCATCACCACCACCACCCGAGTTGGAACTTGTGACTGATAAAAACCTTTTAGAATCTATAAACTGAGCAGATGTACTAGTTCCTACCAACTCAAAAGCTAAAAATGTCATCAGATAGCATTTTGGACCTATAGAAAAGCTTCACCCATCTTGCTGTACCTGCCAATGGAATGTGGAATTTGGGGTAATCTAAATCTGTGTTTCCGGGCCATGGTCACTCAAAATAACTCCAGAATAAACTCTTATTCCTTCAAGATGAGAACTGTGGTTTTGCATCAAATGGAGGCCAGAATAGGATGTCAGACCCCCTGGAACTGCTGTGAGCAAGCTGGGTGCTAGGAATAGAACTAGGTCCTCTGGGAAAGCAACAAGTACTCTTCATTGCCAAGCTCTTTCTCCAGCCCTGGTTCACCTTTTGAACAAAGTCAATTTAAATTTTACCAGTATGGATGGACATCGTTGTAATTCCAGGCTAAGGCAGGAGGATAGTTAATTTGAGGTCAGCCTTGGCAATACAGTGACATGCTATCTCAAAAAAAAAAAAAATCACTAATGTGGGCATTGTTACAGCAAGCTTGTTTTAGGAACAATTGTACAGGAAATTTAGACTTGTGGCCAGGTAGAAGGCCGGAGTTTTAAAATTAGCCAGAATAGACATAAGGCCATTTGCCCATAGCTCAGGCTAAACAAAGATGCTGCAGAAGGCTGTAGTGGGGCTTTTCTCCTCTAGCCAATGTCTCTGTTGTGATCTTGACTCAGTCCTGTGTGGAGGGAGGGGCACACATTGCTTTAAGCACCTGCCACCGAGATAAGCAGAATCAGGTGAGTGTGCTCTTGGCTGTAGTGGTTGGGAAACAGGAAAGCAGAGAAGTCTCAACAAAAACCCAAACCCCTGGCTCCTTCAGGAGGCGGTCAGGTGGAAGAGATGGTGCCTGTGGAACTCAAATGGTGACTAGGTGGGGAGCATTCTGAGAGGGGAGTAGGAGCCACTACGATCAAGATTGTGTCATTTCCCTGCAAATGAGTGGCTTCACCTGAGGCATGGAGAGACAGCCAGCAACCTGGATATGTTTGAACTTGATGTATGGTGCATGAGGGGCTCTAAAATGGGCAGAGGAAGCTGAACTCTCAGCCCTTGCCTCCCTGGTGAGAGATAGATAGAAAAGTGAACAGGAAGACAGTATGGTGGGAGGTGGGCAGGGAATCTTGCTCCTCAAACTTGCTTTCTTCCTGTCTCAGCCTGTGATTACAGACATGTGCCACCATTTCCAGTCACAATAGCTAAGTTTAAACTGGGTTCTTCCCAGTACACATGCTGTGCTGTGCCCACTCTTGTGTCTGGGAGTCACACAACCACTCTTCTCCCCACTGTCCCCCACTCTTCTCTCCACTGCCCCCCCTCTTCTGCCTCTTCCTCCCTTTCTCATTTCTACCTTGCTTTGCTTTTAGCTTTAGATTTTTGTTCTCACTGTTCAGAGTATGTTTTTGTCTTTTTTCATTGTTTTTGCGTGATTTATGGTCTCTTGGAATTCCTGATTTTGCATTTCCTCTTCCCTTTAAAGGACTTCACTGCTTTATTGTGCATCTTTAAACTGTTTTTTTTAAATCTCTTTTTATGTGTATGCCTGTTTTGCCTGGGTGGTGTGTGTGTGTAACCCCTGAAACTGGAGTTAAGAATGGTTGTGAGCTGCCATGTGGGTGGCGGGAACCAAACCCAGGTCTTCTGCAAGAGCAGAAAGTTCTTTCAAACACTGAACTATTGCTCTATCACACACACACCCTTTTGGTGCCTCTATCTAAAAACCACCAGGGTCCACATATTCATAGGCAATACATTTACCCTAGCTTGTTTAACTTTAATCTATTGATAAGGTTTCACCTTATAGCTCAGGATAACCTCAAACTAATGATTCTACCTCTGCCTCTCAGCTTTTTAAGTGTATTCTACATTGTTCCTAATATTCACCACAGTGGATGCATGTGGCTGCTGATCACTAATTTTCTCTCCTCTAAAATTCCTTAATGTGAATACGCCACTTGCTGTTACCTCGCCTCCTATGAAAGGGTGTGAGATGCTGCCTCTAACCTTCCCGAGTGGGAGGTGGTGTGCACGGTCCCAGACTGAATCCTTAGGAGTCAACTGTTTAGCGAATGCAAACCTGTTCAAGCTGTATTTGAATTCTACTTGACCCCCTTCGTGGCCAACACATGAGGGTCAGACTGAAGTATCTTTGCCAATCCACAGAGAAAAGGGTCCTTTTATTTTATTTATAGTGTACATTTGCCCAAAGCAGGTTAAGTTTCTATATTTAGGGTGCAGATATCTGTTCCTCTGGAATACTCTTCTCTGAATCTTCCTGGTATCTTTCTGATACAGGCAGAGTCTGAGCAGCACAGTGGCTGCTCCATGGAACTGAGGGCCAGACCTGCTCTCATACCATCTCAGGAAGTCTTCTGAGGTGGCCACTGGTCTGGCTGCCCCTATCAGTGGTGGTGGGATGTTGAAGGCCGATGATACCCAAGCAGTGGATGTAATCAGCTGGGAAAAGATCCTGTTTTCTCCCTTTGCTAGGAATCTGAAGCCCACCAACTACTTTGACCCTTTCTTATCTTTACTGTATGGTGAAAAAAAAGCCTCTCATCAATATATTGTCTATTTGGCCTAATAGTGAAAACTCAAATAAATTCCTGGGCTGGGTGGGAGAGGGACACTGCCATCTCAGCTCTAAGCAATTGTAAACTAATCTTCCAGTTTTGGCATGTGAGAACTATTCACGCTTTCTGTAGACGTATCATAAAAACTTATTCTTGGTTACACTGACCTTCCCATGGAAACAGTCTTAGTTGAGATCAGAAACGAACAGTCTAGATAATAGGTCAGCAAGCTTGAAAAAAGATTAATTCACCCCTGAATGCCTGCCTCCTTTAACAGTAAGTATGCAAACCAAAAATCAGCTATTCATTAATTCATTAATAAACTATTGTGTTAAGACTACTCACTAAAATTAACCTTGAAGAACAGAGGCCTATATCTGGGAGGGGATGAACACTCTTGCATTGGTTCCTCCTTTTTGATGTACGCTTGACATTTGCAGATACGGAAGCCTGAAGTTTTTGCTATTTTAACTAGAGCAAAATCTTTGGAAAGGAGGGGAGCCTTTTAATTTTTCCCCAATGTGTACACCTTTATTTTTGCTTTCTCTAATTCTTAATTTTTCTAAGTTCTAATTTCTTTATTTTTATTAATAAAAGTTTAAAATGAAATATTCCAGTCACTTGTCATAACTTTTGTTATTTACCCTCCTTCGTGGAGACTGAGGAACCCTTCTATGGACTAGAGCAGGATTTGACCCCAGCAGTGGGAGGTGTCTGCTACATTTATAGTACCTGCTTTGGGCTTTAGCTGTGATTCCAAATCACCAGGGGAAGAAACCTTGCTGTATTCTGCCCAGGCTGGATTAAAAGCAGTGTGGGAACTGTTTATCAACACTTCCTTCTTTTCCACAAACTGTCCTATGTTGGAATCATCGGGAGATGATGAATGGTCTGAGGTTTCAATTCTGCAAACAAATGAGTGGAAGAAGACCCGCTAAAGAAGGCTAGGAGCCTGGAGACTCTGGTGATGTGTGGCCATGGACCAGACACTCCAAATAAGCCCACGAGGAGCAGGAGCAGACCTCACCATGCTATGCTTTAAAAATAGTCATGTTTCCTTCTCTGAACCCATGTCCAACACACAGTGGGGCAGACACTGCCCAGCTCCCCTGCTCCTTTCTAGATGGGAAAGAAATGACCTTTTGCCACTTGCTTCACTATGAGTCAATCAGCAGTGATTTATTTTCTAAAAGTATAAAAACCACACACAAAAAGGGACTCCCTCTTTGCTAGAACTCAAGAGTTACATGCACGCCCTGTGGGCAAGGCCTCAGTGGAGAAAGGGGAGACTGCTTCCAAACTACCAGCCACTCCAGCAACCACTGCTCCAGATCCCAGAGTTACTGAGTTACACGTGGACAAAGAGAAAGCTTTATTAAATCACACCCATTAAAGCATAAATTATGCTTCTTTGGACTCATAAAAAGTATTTGTAGGCTCTGAGGGATGTAGTCTTATGTCAGTTCCAAGGAACTTTTCTCCCCAGGAGTTGATTGGTCACTTTCTGTGGAAGAAAAGACAGGAAAGAAGTCAGGTGCAATTACCATCACAGGTAGTTGGTCATCCTCACCTCAGCACATCGCTGAAGAGACTCAACTGACTCTCCCTAAGTCTTCTGTGTGTTGTTATTCACCTATAGACATAATGGCAATTAGGAAAAATGTGTTTCTTGAAGTGTTTTGGAAAGATGAACTATAAGCAATACCTATTATTTCTACATAGAAACAGATAATCTAGAATGTTGATAGACTGACCAACCCATCAGCTGACAACACCCCAACACAGCAAGGGCCTGTGTGGTGCTAACACAGCAGGCAGGCCATGCAGTTCCTGGGGTCTCCCCCAATGCCCAGGCTCCTGACTATGCCCCAGACATAGTTCTCAAATCTCATACTAGTCTGGTCTGGTCTTTAACTTGTGACTTTCAGAGTCGTCTCAAGTGTAGTGAGTAGCCTGGGAGGAAAGCAAGAACTGTGAAGGACATGACCCTTCAAGGCAGTAGCCAGTGCAGCTCCTGAGGAAATTAGCTGGTACCCAGCCGCAGGAGGGTCTTGGACTGCTCCACTCTCTAGCCTCTCACTCCCTGCTGACTTATAGACATTGTCCAGTTCATTTATATTGTTCTAGAGACTTATCACAAGGGGCTTAAGATGATTACCTTTTGGGAATTAAAGTCTGATACTTTGTACAGTTCCGCTATGAGGGCTACCTAAACTGTTTATAAAAAGTCTGGTTTAGTTGCAGACACACGGAAAGTGACTCCCAGCTACCTCTGATTTGAAGCCTAGTGACAGTTGCCAAATGTTTGAAAATCTCAGCACTCAAATAGTCTGTTCTACTTCTGCAAAGTGTTCATCAGGCTGTTTCTGTTTCCCTGTGCTGAGAACCCTGATCCATCCCTCCACGTCAACTCAACTGTTTTATAGTGCTGAGCCCGCAGCCGGTAGGATTTATATTCTGATTTTCTCTTCTCCTCTTCTCTCTTCTTCTTCACCTCTGGAAGCTGCTCATAAATCCTTAGAAACAGCATGAGTGGGAACACAGAAGACAGTAAGGTTACCAGGCATGAAGTACATGACAGCTCTCCCCATACCTCTGATTCTATGCTGCCTAGGCATTTAGCCTCTACAGGGCCAGTCCCTGTTGAGCACCCATGTCCTTGTCCATGGATGTACTACATTTCCTTTATTTACTTCTCTGCTGATGAATGCCAAAGCTAACTTCCTAGCTACTGTGAATACTGCTGCAATAAACACTGAGATGCAAGCATCCCTGTGATACGCTACATAAAGCCCTTCAGGTATACACCCAGAAGTGGCACAGTTGGGCATATGACAGTTTCATTTTCAGGTTTCTTGAGAAACTTCACACTGCGTCTACAGTGGCTGCAGCAGTTTATGTGCCCTCCCACAGTATACTTCCATTGTCTCCCACCCTCACCAGCGTTTGCCATCCTTTGTTTCCTTGACGCTAGCCATTCTGATTAGAGGGAGATGGAATCTCAAGAGTTTTGATTTGCATTTCCCTGATGGCTAAGGATGTTCAACACATTTTCAAATATTTATTGGTCATTTGTGTTTCCTCTTTTGAGAACTGTCTACTTAGTTCATCAGCCTCCTTAATGGCTGGATGATTCTTTCAATGTATTTAATCTTTAGAGTTCTCCATAGATTCTCGATAATAACCCTCTGTTGGATGCTGTTGTGAAATGTTCCGCTTGCATGTATGAACACTTGGTCCTCAGCTGGTGGCACTATGTGGGAAGGCCGTGGAACCTCAGCGGAAGAAGCGGATCACTAGGGCTGGGCCTTGAGCCTGGGCCCACTTCCTACTCACTCTCTACTTCCTGAATGTGGGTGCAAAGTGCGGGCCAGCCAGCCTTCTCCTGCCGACTGTCATTATGATGAACTTTATCCCCCTGGAACTGAAAGCCAAAATAAACCCTTTGTTCCGTAAGTTGCTTTTGTTAGAATATTTTATCACAGCAACAAGAAAATAAAGACAGATGCATAGCTAGCAAAGATTTTCTTCTGTGCAGGACATATCTTCACTCTGCTGTTTCTTTGCTGTGCAGAATCTTAATTTAATTTCATGAAATTCCATTTTCAATTCTTAGGATTATTTTCTGTGCTTTTCAGAAAGTCTTTACATATCCCCAGTATCTTGATGTGTTTTTCCTCTAGCAGTTTCAGTCACTATTGTATTTTAAACACAGGAAAATAAAGAAAAGTACTAGGATAGATGTAGCTGTAAAATACCATAGAGTTAACAGAAAAGAGAAACTTAGTTCTAAGGAAGGGCAGAGCTCGCCTCAGAGAGGAGCTCAGGCTTGAGCTGGAAATGAAGGAGAAAGAAAAGGGATCCATTCACACCGGAGAAAATGTGTAATGGTGAAAATGGAGTTTGCAGAGTTGTGGTATAGGGAAACATGAGGAGCAGATGGGATGAGGCTGAGGTCTGTGGGTCTTACGTCATGTGAAAAATTATACTTCGTCCTATGTAGGGCTGGGGTATCCCTAACTTCAAGCTGACAGGAGCACAATCAAACATGGATTGAAAAGTGGACTGATTAAAAAAAGTCTAGAAACTCCCAACAAAAGGACAGATTACAGAATATGGTGAAATGATAATAAAGCAGAACATGTTTCAGGCAATGTTTAATGGCATGGGGACATGTTCACAATATGATGTTGAGGGAGAGAAATCAGGACTCAAACCTGTATACCCAAAACAGTATAACCCACTATTTGGGGAGAGGGGATAAAGGAAGGAGCTGAGCTTTACAGATTTCAGCAAATCACACTCCTACAAACAAATGGAGGGAGGAATTTTGAGTAATATTTATTTCTTCTTTCTATTTTTTTATATTTTCCAAAGACTTTTTACAAAGAAAAACAAAATTATAGAAAAGGAAGCAGAGCTGAGAGTAGTGGCACATACCTTTAATCCTAGCGCTCGGAAGCACAGGCAGAGCCAGCAGGATCTCAGTGAGTTCCAGGCCAGCCTGGCCTACAGAGCGAGTTCCAGGCCAGCCTGGCCTACAGAGCGAGTTCCAGGCCAGCCTGGCCTACAGAGCGAGTTCCAGGCCAGCCTGGTCTACAGAGCGAGTTCCAGGCCAGCCAAGGATATGGATGGAGATATATATATATATATATATATATATATATATATAAATAAAATTTTTCTAACAAACAAACATCAATAAAACAACAAACAACTCATCACTTCAGAAGCATCATGCTATTACATGGCTGTTCTTATTAAGAAGCCAGTTTCAGATGAGTCCCTAGAAATATAACCAGTAACTTAGTTTTTCAACGGCAGTCTCATAATCAATGTGTGTGTATATCAAACTGATTAATTAATGAGTAGGCAGTGCTTGCAATGACACAAGATTCAAAAAAGTCTGTGAAAAGCTGGTTTGAAAAAATGGCTCAGTCTCAGTGCTTAAGAGCACTTTCTGCTCTTGAAGAGGACTCAGGTTCAATTCTTAGCACCTGCATGGAAGTGTACAAATGTCTGTAACTCTAGCTCCAAGAAATCCAACACCCTCTTTTAGCCTCTGAGGCCACTGCATGCATGTGGTACATTTACATGCATGAAGACAAAACACCTATACACATAAAATAAAAATAAATCTTTAAAAAAATAAAAGAACTGGTCTCTCATATTCCTGTACCCCAGCCACTCAGTTCTTAATTCCCAAGGTAACCACTATTACCAATTCTTTTGCAACTTACAGAAATATTTTATGCATGTATAGGTCTACACAGCTATAAAAGCACACGTATTTCTTTTTAAAGGCTACCAATAGCAGCAGTGGACTGAAACTCAATATGCTTCTGACATTCAAGTTTCTAAGCTTTTTGGAAATCCATTATCTCTTATTCTGTTGGAAAAATTTAGAAATAAAAGAAAGGTGGACCAAAATAATATTTACTTGTATTTCAAAATATTTTTTAGTTACATCCAGTTTTCTAATAAAGACAAGCTCACTCCAGCATTCCCCTTCCTCTTCTGAACAGCAGCCACTCACACGCTACCTCCTACAATTCCCTTCCTTTCTTGTGCTGTGAAAAGCAACCTCACAACTACACTTCTCACATGCTTCCAACTGGGCACACACCTTTACTTTGGGGGCTGAGAAGCAGAGCTCCTGATCACCTGGTGGCCTTGCTTAGAGCTATGTAGTTACTCTCATTCTTTCAGACTTACCGTTTGGTCCTCTGAATCATTTCCTTCTTCCCAATAGAACTGTTCTTCTGGACAGCCAGGAAGACTAGACAAGAGAAGTGGTTTATTAGTAGACAGTGACCATAAGGAGAGGTGTGGTAATGAAGAGCTGTGCAGAGGAGCTGCTGGCCTAACCTGAACCGCATTAGGGGGCTTGTGACCAAGGCTTGAACCCACTTTGGCAGGCCAGTGTGAACTGAGTACGGACTAGTTTACAGGCAAGGCTGACAGCTTTAAGTAGTACTTTATATTTTCAGCTTTCTTGTGTTATTCTATTGAGGCTTAAGTGTGACTTCTTGTGCCTCTCTAGAAAGATCTTAGAAAGGAAAGGCGCCCTTAGAAATGCAGACCTCAGAGTCCTGTGTTTATCAATACTATTTTCATATCACTCTGAAACCATGAACGAAAAGCTTGTTTACCAAGCGTCAACCTTAGAGCAGCTTCTCTTTTTTAAGAGGTGCAGTGATGAGGCAAGAGGTCACCAGCTAGAGAGGCTCGAGTCTCAGCAAGTAAAGCCACATTCAGCATTATCACTGTGTCCTGGCTTCCAGCCATGCTCCTCAACACAGTAGCAGCCACTCTCAGCAAAGTCACATGGGGTATACCTCTCCTAGGCAGGGGGTGCGCAGTGTTGAACAGAGCCTCCCGCTCACTCTGAAACAAGTTCTGTAGCTTCCTCTCCTGGACTAGTAGTTTCAGGCGCTTTATCCGCTCCCCAGAGCGGGAGATGAAATCAGGTCTGTGAAGCTGAAGAGCTTCCTAAAGGGAAAGAAAAAGTCCCAACTTCATATTAAAGACATGGTCTATTTTTCCAAGTGCCCAGAAAAATAGCACCTGCCCCACAGGTTTGGAAAGCCTGTGGGGGAGGGTACCCCCAGAGGAATTAAAGGGAGCACAGAGATGGCTTTGGGAAAATCAAAACTAAAGTGAGGTCACCTGCAACTCTTCCAAATGCTGATGGAACAGAGATCAGCCTTCAAACAAACTCATCATGAAATAGATTTCCTTTAGCCACCAAGAAACTTGGCAAGGCCGGGGGGGGAAGAGCTCAGAGGTGAGCATTTAGTTAACACTGCAAGACCCTAGAACAATGCAGTGTGGACCCAAGCACTAGGCCTGTCATCTTGCATGTAGGACCATGCACACAGCAAGCAACGCCATAACAGTACCCTCCCTTCTCCTCTTTGTCCTCAGATCCTGAGGATGGGGGAGTGACAAAATCCCAGAAGGCCAGTTACACATGTCCCCACAAAAACATATCCCTAAAGTCAACCGGATGCCGCTGTACTTACCTGTAGGGTTGCTCTCACAAATGGCCGAAGAGGAACCCGGGCACTATCTCCACCTGGGCCTCCCAGGGACCCCCGACTGGTCATGCATTGTTCCTGCCAGTTTTGTTCCCTCAGTGGCTCCCTCCAGGGTTTGGTTTTGGTTACTGGTTCAAACCAGGAGATACCATGGCTATAAGTCTTGGGCAGGTTTTCCTTCTTAGATCCAGACTTTACATTTTCCACAGGAACAAACCACGAGACTCCTACGGGAAATATTTTCAAGAAGAAACTGAATAGTTTGTTTTTCTAATAACCATACACAACTATATCAAAGGCATGTATGTAATACCCACTTGCATAGGACTCATCTGTTGGGGATGACAACTTTAGGGCACCCTTGTGTTGGTGGCAAAGGGATCCCGATAATGGGAGAGAAAAGGCAGGGATCAGTACCTGCTCTAGGGCTAGTACCTCAGCCTGTGGCACATTATATGGCCCTTAAAATGGTGGATCCTGGCACACTGGTTGAACCCCAAGATTGGGAAAGCCAGGAGCAGTGCCCACTTCCTCTGTCTCTACTGAAACCTTGTTCACTAACATCAGCGAAACAGATAGGCTAAGAGTTATAACATACAAAATGGACAGGCTAAGAGCTTAAACTTACGCTGGGAGGTGGTGGTGCACTCCTTTAATCCCAGCACTCGAGAGGCAGAGGCAGGTGGATTTCTGTGAGTTCGAGGCCAGCCTGGACTACACAGTGAGTTCCAGGACAGCCAGAGTTACAACAACAACAAAGCTTAAACATACAAGCCTGAAGATGATTGGATCTTTCCCAACCTCGTCCACTCCCCCTGCTATAGCAAGCTTTAGATAGGCTGATTGAAGTATCTAATAAGCATGGACCAAAGCGATTGGATCTCTCCCTTATGCAACACCCTGCTACCTCCATAAAAGCCCTGCTCCTTTCAGAATACAGACCTGCACCACAAAGTTGATCTCCAGGGTCTGAGTTTTCTTGGGCTAGTGACCCCCCCTGCTTTCACAAAAGACCACACCCTTGAGTTGGTCTTAACCACAGTAAGACTCTCTAAACCAACTTCTAATTACTTTCAAAGCATGCCAGTGTGGTGGCTAGCGGCAGGTGGAATCAACAGAGTTCTTGGAAGCAAGTAGTTTCAGTGTTGTAAGAGACTGAGAAGCACCTTTTGTTAGCTCCCCTGCACCTGGAGTTAGAAACTGATCTTCAAAATAAAAGCAAACCGACCTTCACAGGCAATTGTCTTGTTCTTCCTGAAGTTTTTGTCTCGCAGATAATTGGTATGGAACATTTTCTGTTTGGCTTTTTCTTCTGAACAAGAGGTCACATCACTGTTCTCTTCCAACCTGACATCACTAGAACTGGGAGTTGGGAAAGTCATCCCAACATCCCGAGTGTGCTTTCTGGCACCAGCCACAATCTCCAAGTTACCTGAGGAGAAGACAATATGTTGGGGAGCAGACCAGAAGTATGGCTGACAGGCTTCATTAAGTCAGAGGGTGAGCCCCTACTAATGACTCAAAGATATATTGCATGGAGGGAGGGCAAAGAAGGAGAAGAATAGATGGGGAAAAGGCAGAGACAGAGGCAAGGAAGGAGGGAGGAAGAGGTTTACATTCTATCAGAGAAAAAGAAGAAATATGGACTCAGCCAGTAAAGGCCTTCAACTCTGACTTCAAGGGAGCCAGACAGTAAGTACTTCTGGACCTGCTGCCAGTCTCCTAGTAAGAAAGAGGTGGTAATGGTGAGCCCAAGTCTTGAAGAAGAAAAAAAGAGTGACTTGTATAAAATCAAAAATTCTCTTCAGGCATAAGCCTCAAATACTCCTAGCTCTGCTCTCCAGTCATTCTATACACAACTTAGGTCCCCAGAAAATTTTGCTCACTTAAGCCATCCTCTTCCCTCCTTGGTCTTACAAAATGCATGCAATAGTAAACTGCAATGTTCTGTACCTTTATTTTTCTTTAAAATTATATATGCTGGAGATCTTTCAGTATTGGTAAAGTGAGATGTATCTATGTTTGTGTATGAGTATTTTGCCTGCATGTCTGTATGTGCACCGGGTGTGTGCAGTGCCTGCAGAGGTCACATGAAAGCACTGGATCCCTTAGAATTAGAATTACAGATGTTTGTAAGCCACCATATGTGTATTGGGAACCGAACCAAGGTCCCTCTGCAAGAGCAACCAGTGTTCTTAACCATCTCTCCAGCCCTTAGATTTTTAAGGCTTAGAGAGAGCTTCCTCATTCTACACAGAACTTCTTTATATGAAACAATAATTGACTTCACCATTGTTATTGATGGCTACCAAAGTCGATTTTTATTTCCTGCTATAATAACCCTACTTTTTACACTTAGTATTTGGCACAAATATATTTATTAGCAAAATGCCAGAAACAGCACTGGTTCAAAGTAAATTCAATAGGAACTGTCAAGCTTTTCACAGGGACTGTGCTATTTGGACCCTGCTAGGAAGGCACCCATTTCCCTACACTCTTGCTTATACACTTCTTTTCTGTGGTTGTTGTTGCTGCAATTAATAAGTAAAAAATGGCATCTAAATATGCAGGCACTTTTAATCTTTATACCCTTTATCATGAGTGAGATTCAATAAGTGTTTAAGAGCCATTTTTGTATCAATACAAAGTTTAAATTCAAAGGACTTACCAGCTTGTATACCCTTGTTCAACTTGTGTACACCTTCCTCATTATTAAGAGTAGAGTCCAAGCTCAATAAACTACCAGTAGATGAAATGGAGTCAGAAGAAATCATTTGGTTTGTCACCTGGAAAATGAAAAAGACAGAGTGATGTGTAACCAGAGGTACAGTTATCACAGGGCTGGTCAGCCAGCCTACAAGCCCACGAAGCCCTCTCTAATCAAATTGCTGATATAGCTGAAAGCAGCTTGTGAATGGTGTGGCCATGCTTGAGGAGAGGGCCCAAGAGAGAGCTGGTAATTTCCCTGGAGGCTAAACCTTAGCCTGACACATCTCCAAAATGAAATTCTCAGCTGACACCTCTAGATAATTCTGGAGCTCCAAAGAGTCCCCAATCCCTAATCAGAGCAGATTCAGACACCTTTTATATGACACACAGATACCAGAGAGCTGCAGGAAACCTTAAGAAATCCAAAATGAGTCAAGTATAAGACACATGAAAGCCCCAAAGCCCTTTTTAACTATATAAAGACTATATTCAGGGCAGGAAGAGCACCAAAGGTTGATTTAAGGGATGAAAGCTGACACCGGTGGGTGAGAAAAGTTTATCAAAATGTAACTGAACAAATACCCCATAACACTGTTTCTCTAACAGTTTGTCTGTATACAAGTGAACGAACATGGAGGCCAGAAGAACATCAATACCCTCCTCCATGATTCTCAATCTATTCCTTTGAGGTCAGGTCTCTCCCTGAAACTTGGGCTCATGTTTTCACAGCTAGATTGGAAGCCAGGAAGCCCCAGTAATCCTCCTATCTTTGCTTCCCTCAGATCCGGGACTGGAGGCATATAAGGGATCCCCAATTTGTTGGGTAGGTGCTGTAATGTGAACACTGGTTGTCATGATGGTACAGCAAGTTCTCTTCCCCACTGACACCTCTCCAGCCCAAGACTGTTTCATACACCTGCTTATCATAAAATGTCTGTGGGGAGAACCCTAGAAAGCAAACAACCAAACCAGAATCTCTAGGGAAGAGGTTTGGTCATCTGGATTTTTAATAAATGAAAGTTTGTTAGAGGTGCATTGCAGCTCAAGCCAGATAAAGCAGAGTATTTATCCATGGCCTCCAGAATCCTAGAAAAACTAAAGCCATAAGACAAGACATTTGAGGGCAGGAAATACTTTTTCAAAAAAGGTAAGTACTGCAAACTGGTGAGTTTCACACTGCTGACCTATAAAGCTTAGAACGGAGCATCAATCTGATAATCTTCAGGCATGTGAAAGTCAAAGGCTAGCAAATATCCTCACATGGTAAAGACAAAAACTAGCCTGACAAGTGAGCCCTGTTTTCCTACTAGACATAGTCACTGAGTGGCAACATGTGTAGTATACTTATATCTGAAGAAAAGGGCAGCATGTTTGAGAGCTAGATGGAGCCCAAAGGACTGAAATGATAATACACACTAGTAGAGCCATAGTTAGTTCATGCTTACCCTAGCATTATTTCAACACTTAGAGAAGCCCTGCCTGAGTGTCCAACTTGCACTGCACAAAGCCCATAGAGATCTCCTGTGTCTCTAAGTTTGGTAGCAGACATTCTTATTTCATGTTTTCATATCAATGTTTTGGAGATTTGGAAAACAGAATTTCTATATAATAAACAGCCAGGAGTGCCCGAGTGGCTGTCAAGCTCTTAAGGAACAGTATAGGCCAAATAAAATGAAAGGATCCTTAGCAGGGATAATTACATAAATTATTGAGGCCAGAGCACTGTATAGGTAGATGGTAAAAATTTTGATGTAGAAGAGGGAAAAACAAAAAACAAACAAACAAAAACAAAAAGTCAGCTCCAGGCCGACGTTCTGAGACCTGAGCCAACATTAGATCCTGCCTTTACTAGTTGTCTCTCAGGAAACAAGATCTTTGTGCCAGCTTCCTCACTTAGAGATGATACTGAAATGTTCACTCCTGAAATTACAGAAGAGGCTTAACATGCTGTAATCCCAACACTTGAGAGGCTGCAGGAAGAAGACTGCAGCCTGTATGGGACTAGCCTGAGCTAAACGATGAAGCCCTGTCTCAAAACAAACAAATGAAGGCATACATATAATTTAAACAGTGTTAGAACAACGAAAATATAACAATAAAAGAAATACTAGGAAAAAAAAAAAGTAGAATCTCAGCTTTTCAGGTTAAAGTGAGAATCATGAGTTCAAGCTTAGCCTGGGCAAAAAAAGTGGGACATCATCTCAAAACAACAACAAAAGGTTTTGATGGAAGGCTATAAAACAAAACAAAACCCAACTAGTTTAAAACTTAGAGAATTCTATGATGTTAAAAAGCAAAAATGCACAAGTATAGAAAGGACAGTAAGGGCAATTCGATGGGAAGTAACACATCACACCTCTGCAGCGTAAGAGACAAAGTATACTAGGTTCCAAAATGGGCTTTCAAGACAGAAATTTAAGAATAAAAGCAAAACATGTTACCAGTTTAAAAAAAAAGAATGCTCACACTGACACATTTTGTGTGTGTGTGTGTGTGTGTGTGTATGTGTGTGAAATACTTGAAAGAAGAGAATACAGATTGGAAAGGGAGATGTAAAACTATTAGCAAGTAACATGGTTCTACCTAAAGAAAATTCTAAAGGATCCAAAAAGTATTGCAACTAGTAAGTTTTGCCAGGTTCTAGGATGTAAGAGCAGGGAGAGAAAGGTCATTTCTGTATTCCAGCACTGAAAAAAAAATGAAAATAAAATTAAGGAAACAATCTCATTGACAATAGCAAAAACTATAAAGGATTTATAGGAGAAATTATAAATCTACATAAATGGTGAGACACTCATGTGTGAGTTAGAAGACTCCAAACTACTAGGATAGCAACTATTCCCAAATTAATTTGTAGGTTCTTCATAAACCTAAAAAATTCTAATGAACCTTCCTGAAGAAATTACAGGCTTCCAGGGAAAGACAAAGGATCACAAAAGCCAAAAATTATTAAGGAAAAAAAGATAACAGATTAAAGAAAACACACATTTCCTGATTTCAAAACAAAGTTACAATGATTAAGACACATTATAAATGAAGTAAAAACAGGTATAGAAACATCAGTCAACGTAAAACTGAGACTGCTGAAGTAAACTTATGATTATAGTCAACTGATTTTTAGAAAAGGCAAGGCTACCCACTGAAGGAAAGACAGACCTCTGAGCAAAGGATTTAGAACAAATCATTCTTTACAAAAGATGGTTTTAGACGCCACATCATACAAGCACACAAATGCACTGAGCATGGATGCAGACCTAAATAATTACTAATACCAACAGATACATCCAAGCTTTTTGCCATTGCTATACAACATTTTCATCTATGAGTGGCAATTTCTAGCTATCTTGATGTGCATGTGGACTAACAGGCAGGACATGCCTGCATCAAATTTTAAAGTAGAAATATAGAGAAAATCTCTGTAACCCTGATTAGGGGGGAAAAAAAAATCTCAGGTCTAATACTAACAGCACAATCCATCCACAAGGGAAAAAAAAATGTTGAACCAAACTGCATTATTTACCATTTGAACTTCAAGATTTACTTTAAAAATAAACAGAAGTGTCAGAATGGGAGAATGTATATCCTCAAGATATATATCTGGTAAAACTTATGACAAGAATAAAAAGCTGATAAGAACAGATACCACACTTGATCTTAATCCAGAAGGCTTAGAAGTGACTCCAAATACATAAAACATACATAAATACAGACATGAGCTGAACAAGAAGACAAATGACGTAATTTAGAAATGGGCAAAAGATCTGAGTATCCTTATCACCAAAGACAAGCACATAAAAAGATCTTACTATAGTCATTGGGGAAACATTGAAATCCTCATGAAGTATCACATAATTTAGGATGGTAATAAAGTCAAGAACAATGACAACAGTTTTGATAAGATGTGAAAGAACTGGAATGCTCAACACACTTCACATAAAAGAGCACAGCCACATGGAGGGGGAAAACAGGCAGTTTTTCTTAAAACGTTAAAATTTTATCACAAGCCTTTTCATACCTAAAAGATTGAAAATGCTTACATAATACTTCTAAACAAATGTTCATAGTCATATTCCAATAATTAAAAAATCTAAATGTTCTAAATGTCACTAATAGACACAATGTGGTAAACCAGCAGGCGCAACTACTGATATAACCATATGGGTAACATACCAATGGGTAAACCTCAAAAATATTATGTTAAAGCAAGCAAGCCAGATACAAAAGACTGCATCGTATGTGACTCTAGACAAACTGTCTAGAACAGGCAAGTTAAGAGTTCCCAAGGTTGGAAATAAAGGGCTGTGAACAAAAACAAGGGATCCAAGGAGGGAAATATTCTAAAGGTGGATTGCTGAGGACTGTACTTGTGCTAGAAACTATTAACACTGGCTGCCTCTGCTAAGTTGTTATCTGGGAACAAGAGTGGAAAGGACACTCGTCAAATACTTGTCATATTATTTCTAATGTTTCTCTGGGCTGTGTTACCAGCTCAAGAGAGAATCAACAAAACAGATTTCAAGTGAGTGTGACAGTAAAGATGTAATGAATTTGATGGTCTTAGGCTGTAGAAATGTTCGAGCCCTATAAAAGTGGTAAACTGACTGCATCAACACAATTAGTTCAAAGGTCCAAGTTTTAAAATAGGATATCCACAAACATAAACCCAAGAAACCTGCAGTATTTGGAAAAGAAAGTAAAAAGTCCTTCCACATAGTATCTTCAAAGAATGGTTAAGAGTGGATACCTGGAGGAAAAAAAAAACCTTTTAAGTAGAAAGCCAAGAGGAAGAAAGGTAGAACTACGCCAGAATTCCCAAAGCAACTGGGTTTTCAATCTTAACAGTAAAAACCTTTAATATTTAGGGCCTAAGATACATGCACTGGTCTGCCCTTTGAGATGGTGCAGGAGCTTCTGAAGCAGAGGCTGGTGTGGTCCTGCTTCAAGCTGAGTGTGATAGCAATGGATAGGACCACTGGCATCCTGCCTTTCCAGGATACATGACCAGCTGTGAATGCACAAAAGCCAGGGAAAGCCCACATTTACAGTGCATTTTTGATAAATTGCTATAAAAGGGTAAATATTCAAAACTATAGTCAAAAAATAAACTCCTCCCAACAAAATATATTTATCCAGCCTTTTATGATGGTGAAAGTCAAAGAGACATAACAAATACTAACTGGGAAGTTGAGAACTGGAACGTTCACGCTGCTTATGAGGATGTGATGTAATAAAGGCACTTTGAAAGTCTAACATCAGATGTTAAGAGAATTGTATGTCATCAAACAATTCCACCCTTAGGTATATTCCCAAGAGAAAGGAAAACGGGCCAACACAAAATGTATAAGCTCACACAGCTTTGTTGAAAATAGACAAAAAGTAGAAAACTAATATCCATGAATTAGTGGATAAACAAAATGTGGCATTCAATACAGTGGCATATTTGGTCATAAAAATAATGAACACATGCTATGGTATAACCTGAAAACATTAGATGATATGTACTCCCACATCCTATGGCCAATTAAGCAATGATGCAGGAAATACTGACTTCTACCTAGATTCCAATGTCACCATGAAAAGACCAGCATTTCTGTCCAACTTGTTTTGGACTTTCATTGACAGATGTTGCTGGCACCAATAAACCATGTCCCTTTGTCCACAGAAGGCCACAGACACCTTATCAACCTCCAGACTTGAGCGTGGATTTGGCTCACTCTGTTGTCCAAAGTGAAGCTTCCATAATATTTAAGTGCTTCCAAGTTAAATGGTATCAGCTTTCGTGGTGTAAACTTTCTGTTGCGTATCATGCTGGAAGAAGACATATGCTAGCTGGCTGTTTCTGTTTATTATGAGAGCAAACTCACCTGCTGTTCTACATAAGGAAAAGGAAAATGCCACCATTTCAGGGATGTTTCTGAACTTTTGTAGTAGCCTTTAAGTTAAAAAGTACTAGATAAGACCCATTCTTACATTTATTGATTAGACATCAGAAAGATCCAGAAAAGAAGCCTTTAAATTAAGTATTGTATTTATTAGAGACAGGATCTTATGTAGCCCAGGCTGGCTTTTAAACTGCTGTGTCTTCAAGGGTGACTGAGTTTCTGTTCTGTCTCAGTCTCCCAAGAACTAAGATTACAGGCATATGCCACTATGCCCCAGCTTCTTTAAACCTTCTCAAAAGTCTAAAATTATTTTTTTTCATTAATCATACTAGTCAATAGACAACCTAACTGGCAGGTGTGATGATGTATATCTGTAATTCTAGAACTTGGGAGGTAGAGGCAGGAGAATCAGGAGTTCAAGGTCATCTTTGGGTACACAGAAAGTTCAAGGCCAGCCTGGGCTACATGAGACCCTGTCAAAAATAAGAAAATTACTCTAAATATAAAATTGAACTTGGGGGAGCATATTTGTTATAATTCAAGAATATTAGTATCAGTGGCCTTCAGTCAGCTAGTCCAAGGGGAAAGATTTTTCCTTCTGAAAAATGGATTGAATTATATCTAAGTTTAATGCCAAAGATACACTCTAATAAGCCAGTCAAAATCAGAGGGACACTATGGCACCAAAACATGGCTTCTTCTTGTCAAAGGGCCTTTAGAAATGTCTAGATCAACTGATAATTATATTCAATAAAATTTACTAGCCCTTGTTGGGCGGTGGTGGCACACACCTTTTATTCCAGCATTCAGGGGCAGAGGCAGGAAGATCTCTGTGAGTTCAAGGCCAGCCTGGACAGAGTGAGTTCCAGGACAGCCAGAGTTACAACAGAGAAACTCTGTCTCAAAAACAAAACAAAACAAAAAATGTACTGGCACAATAAGGGGTGACATAATTGCAATATGTCTGTATAAAAAAATAACCATTTGACATGTAATTCATAGAGACAAAAGTTACAAAGAAGTCCTGGGGGGTAAATACCACCATCTATGAGACTTCTGCAATTATAGGAAATTCTGAGAAACTGCACAGCATAGTAGCATTTCTTTAATTCTAGCACCTGGGAGGCAGAGGCAGGCAAACCTCTGTGAATTCTAGGTCAGTCTCATCTATATATTGAGTTTCATGATAGCCTGGCTATGAAGAGACTTCATCTCAAAAAACAGACAAAATTTATATATGTATAAAACCTTCCACAGAAGGTTAAAAATAAATCGTATCTGAATAGGTTCTTGGATTTTATTTCCCTGGTACCCAGATGAGTGAGTATTGACAACAGAGCAGCTATAGTTGACACCAGCATTCAAACTATAGCTACCAAGATGGTTAATATGCTATGAAGGTCATTATAGTCAAGGTCAATGGTTAACATGCTATGGAGGTCACTATAGTCAAGGTCAATGGTTAACATGCTATGGAGGTCATTATAGTCAAGGTCAGGAAAGTTTCCCAGAAACAGAGGACTGAAGAACAGAAGAAAGTGAACGAAGGACTGAACTCCTTGGGGGATACATTGGGGGATCAGAAAGTTGACACCTGATCACGAAAACCTTGCAGAGTGGCAAAGCAAGTCAATTAGAATCCCAAAAGTTTTCTATCAAGTTAGAAACATTATGGTTTGAAAATGGCTTTTTTTTTCTTTGTACATCCTTAAATACCTTCCTCACTAGCTCTAAATGTCCACAGGGATTATGATCACTCAAAGGGGAGACTCTACAATCTTCATTTGACACAGGAGGTCAGCTGCACCTGATCTGTTAGGTTTACTTGGAGGGGCTGGTCCAACTTTGAGATTGATAAGTAAAACTTTATACTTCAGCAAGAATTAATTTCCTCTTCAGATTTTTCCGTTTTGACCAGGTATCCCCCATATTTCAATTGTTTTGGGTTAAAATTTCACAAGAACCATGCTACTTAATTACTAAGTCTTAATGACTAAGAGTCCAACTTTAAAAAAGGACACCTTTAGTAACTTTATATTACTTTCTTATTAAAAGGTATCTATTGATAATTGACTATTTAGAAATATTTACACATAAAATAAATTGCATGTACACTAACAGTTTAAATGTACTACTTTCCTACCCCTACATATTTTTTTAAGTAGGAAATTTGTGTTTACAATCTTGAGGTTGGGAAGAGCTCTCAAACCATAGAACGAATAAAAAAAAACAATACGTATAACAACATAATTACAGTCCAACTAACATTTAAGAATCATCAAAAAATCTTCAGAGAAAAATAAAGGCTATAAAAAGACAACATAAGAAACAGAAATGACAAATCTGAAACTAAATATTTTAAAGCACACAATTCAGAGAATTAGCAGATATTAAAAATCTGACTCCCCAGAGTAGGCCTGAGGATAACACAGCACACACTCTCATACTTGCTGAATGGGAACTTCAAAAACTTTCTGGAGAGGATATATTCAGGAACAGGAGGGAGTGGGCTATACATTATAGACAGCAATTCAATTTTGATTAACTAGGCAGGTTTTGAAACTTCTTGATCAGTTTAATTTACATTTCCCTCAATCCATTTAGATCCTAAAATATATCTACCTAAAACAATGCAAAAGTCTTTAAAAACATCACCTTTATCACTCATGTGGCAAACACACATAACATACATGCAGGTAAAACCACTCATATACATAAATCTAAGAAATATCCCTTTCTTCTGTGCTTGTAACTCCGTATCACTTGTATATTCTTTCCTTCTGCAGCAAAAATAATCAGAAAGGGAACTACTGCTTTTTAAAACTTTAATAAAGGATCTGCTGTTGATTATACTGATCAGTCTTGGGAATGAATTTCTATGGTGGATGTGCCATTCTCACCAGACTTAGCTACAACCCCTACGTTTTGACATACCTTTACTACCCTGAAATGTAAAGCAACTTCTCTCATGTATTTAATTTAAAAAGTATACTTATTCAGTCAGTTTTACTGTGTTGTGGTTACAGAATGTGAGCTTACTTATAAAACTACTTTAGGATTTGTTAACATTTTACCTAATGTACAATTACTTTTTGTAAACAGTCCATAGGTACTTAGAATTATGGATGCTGTGTTTTGAGAATGGAGTTTTACAGAGATTATCTTAAAATAGGCTTGTTAATACTCTACTAGTCTTCCATCCTCTCTTCATGTGTATGTGAGTCTCAAAGAAGCATGTTAGAGCATCCCACTCAACTGGTCACATTCCATCTGTGTGTGTACGAACAAGCCAATGTGTTAAAGTTGAAAATAAAGCAAATATCTAAGAAGCTTCTCTTTTGACTTGGAAAGAATGTGCTACTGTACCATACTCACAGTTTGAGGATATGGCAGACACTTAAAAGACAAGTAGCATTTACTCAAAGACAATAAAACAAAAACCAGATAAAACAACACAACAAAAAGTATCTTTACATGGTATAGATATTTGTTTTCAAATGAATACTAGATACTATCAACCAAGAAGTAGAAATGGAAATATGTAATTCTTACATAATTCATGCAGGAATAAAGACTAATAAAAGAAATTTTGTACTCTTGTATGAGACTAAGCATTTGTGTAGCCTGACCAAAGAATCCCACTTCCAGCATACATGTTAGGACTGTCACACAGAGACAAAGATCTGCACTGCTTGTTTTGTATGCTGGACAGCTAGACTGAGTGTCCAGCAGAGCCTATGTAGATGTGCAGATGCTCCATGGAGTATTATGCAGTGAGTAGACACCAGTTAGACACATGTGATTCAATGTCAATAGATTCTGAACTTACGAACATTAAAAAACTACATAACTCAAAATATATTTTCAAAAAATCAATCACATGATAGCAATTAGAACAGGTACAAGGAAATTTTTTAAACGGAGGTCATGAGTGGGAACACATTTAATTCAACCAATCCTTAGAGCTAAAGTTATTATTATAAATTTTTTTCCTGTAAGGCATGATATTGTATACTGTAATCTTAAAATTTGGGAGACTAAGGATGGAGAATTACAAGGTGGAGATCAGCTTTGGGTTACACAGTAAAACTGTGTATTTAAAAAGATGAGGAAGAGAAGGAAGAAGAGGAGGAAGAGCTAGAAATGCCATGGAAACTGAACAGCACTTCTCTAATTCTTCTCTTTCACGTTTCTGAGGATTCACTATGACAAAACTGGAGGGTCAGATGATCCTTCAAGCACAACAAAAATTGATGAGAGACTCCCTCTGTTCACATATCAATGTCACACAAAAACAAGTTTGGGGTGGGGGTAGGGGGCTAAGTGGTTAAGAGCACTTTTTGTTCTTACAGAGGACCGGGATTTGATTCCCAGCACCTGCATGGTGGCTCACATAACCACCCATAACACTAGTTCCAGTAGATCTTTTGCCCTTTTCTGACTTCCATAGGCATGAGGCAAGTACCCATATGGTATGCATACATACATGCATACATACATACATACATACAGGCAAAAGACGTTCCCCCCTCAACACACACACACTTTAAAATTTCTTATTAGAAAATATATCTGGCAAGGTGTTCAAATACATAGTGGAGAAAAAATAGTCTTTCCAACAAATGGTGTTAGGATAACTGGATAGCAACAGGCAAAGGAATATAGCTGCACCCCTATAATCACAAAAAGTAGCTAAAACTGACACAAACTCAATGAAAGCTAAAATTATAGACCCAATTTTAAAAAAAAACCAAGGAGTATTTTTTGTGTGACTTTGGGTTGGGTCTTACTTTCAGATACATTAAAGAGCACAAGTGATGAAAGTACATTAATAGGACTTTGCAAAAGTTAAAGTTTTGCACTGCAAGTGAAATCATCAGTCTGGAAAGCAATGCAAAAAAACGGAAGAACAAGCTCAGAGTGGTGGCACATGCCTTTAATCTCAGCACTTGGTAGGTAGAGGCAGGATGATCTCTTGAGTTCCAGGCCAGTTAACTGGTCTATATATTGAGTTCCAGAGCAGCCAGGGCTACATAGAGGGTCTTTGTTAAAAAGAAAGAAAAGAAAAGAAAAAAGAAAAGGAGGGAGGGAAAAAAGAAAAGAAAAGGAGGGAAAGAAAGAAAGAAAGGAAGAAAGAAAGAAAGGAAGGAAGGAAGGAAGGAAGGAAGGAAGAAAGAAAGAAAGAAAGAAAGAAAGAAAGAAAGAAAGAAAGAAAGAAAGAAAGAAAGAAAGAAAGAAAGAAAGAAAGAAAGAAAGGAAGAAAGAAAGAAAGAAAGAGAGAGAGAGAAAGAAAGAGAGAAAGAAAGAAGAAAGAAAGAAAGAAAGAAAGAAAAGAAAAGGAAAAGAAAAAGAAAAGAAAAGAAAAGAAAAGAAAAGAAAAGAAAAGAAAAAGGAAAGGAAAGGAAAGGAAGGAAGGGGGAGGGAAAGAAAGAAAAGAAAAGAAAAGAAAAGAAAAGAAAAGAAAAGAAAAGAAAAGAAAAGAAAAGAAAAGAAAAGAAAAGAGAAAAGAAAAGGAAGGAAGGGAAGGGAAGGGAAGGGAAGGGAAGGGAAGGGAAGGGAAGGGAAGGGAGGGGAAGGGAAGGGAAGGAAAGGAAAGAAGGAAGGAAGGAAGAAAAAAAAGGAAAAAAAGACCAAGTTTTTAAATCATTATACACTGAAAGATTTGCAATCAGGATTGTGCTCACACAACTCGACTAAAGAAATACTCCTAAAGTCAATGACATTACTGTATTTCCAGTTTAAAACTTTTTACTTTTCTGTATGATTTAAAAAACAAATACATAGCTGGGTTTAGTGGCACATGTCTATAATCTCAGGAGACAGGCAGGCAGTTTTGAGGTCAAGGCCATCTAAAATAAAATAAATCTTCAATTCTAAAAAACATAAAATACAAAAACTGACTCCAAAATCTTGATTAGACTTATGACACTGAAACATTTATAGGAAAGCGTCCCCCAGATAAAAACACGACTTATGAATTTACCAAAATCATTGGTAAATTCTAGCAAACACATAAAGAACTAACATTAACCACAGCATTAATCCCAACACACACATAAAAACACAGCAGGACGACAAATTCATTCCACAGGCTGGTATTATCCTGACAATAAAGGAAGCAAAGACATCTCAAGAAAACTACAGGCCATAGGAATATGCAAAAGTCTTCTAACTGAATCCTACAGCAGATGAAGGGGATTACATAACATGGCAAAATGGGAGTAACACTAGGAATGCAACCTTTGTTCAACATATGGTTATCAATTAATGTGCGTCGTATTAACAGAAAATGGGAAGGAGGTGAAGATCATTTCAAAAGATTCCAAATTTGACTAAAACCAAAACCTTTTTATAATAAAAATAAAATCCAAACTAGGAAAAGGGAACATCCTCAATGTAACAAAAGTCACAAGAGAAAAATCCAATTGACATACACACCCCTTTTTGGTTTTTTGAGACAGGGTTTCTCTGTTGAAACTCTGGCTGTCCTGGAACTAATTCTGTAGACCAGGCTGTACTTGAACTCAGATATGCCTGCCTTTGGAGTACCAGGACTAAAGGTGTGCGCCACCACCACCCAGCTAGTTGACACATTCTTAACTGTGAAAGACTCCAAAGTATTCTTCTTGAGAACATGATCAAGGGTACCTTCTTTTACCATTTAACACTCACTAGAAGCTCTCATTAAATCAGTTAGAAAAATTGAAACCATCCAAACTGAAAAGGAGACTCTATTGCAGATGACAGGGAATTCTACACATTCTACAAGAAAATTAAGATTTAACAAATCAATTCAGCAATGCTTTAAGATACAAGATCAACATGCAAAATTCAGCTATTTATCTATATATCAATATTAAAAAATGAAATTTAAACTACTATACTTACAATAGCATTAGAAAGAATAAAATATTTACTCAAATATGGACTCTTAAGGGACTGAGTGGTCAAAACATCTTGAAAACAGGAATATACTGAATCCAAATTGCAGGACTGGCATAAGGAAAAACAAATAAAAAAAAATAAGAGTATCCAAATATGGACACACATACATACAGTCACAATTTCTGATGACACTGCCAACGAACAAATGGGGAAAAATAGTCTAACAAATAATCTCGCCGGAACTAGACCCAAACATGTCAAAGGATGAAGGTAGACCCTTTCTGTATAGCATATACAAAATTAACTCAAAATAGACTGGACTTCTAAATTTTATAGCTAGACTAAAAAGACAAAAATCTCATGACATTAGAGTTGGCAATAATTTCCTGGATATGTCCCCCAAAACACAGGTAGCACTATTAAAACTTCTATATGTCAAAACGTATAATCAAAACAAAGCGAATAAGTGAGAGGCAGCTTACAGAACAGCAAAACATATTTTCAGATTATGTTAGTAAGGGGCTACTATACTGAAGAGATAAAAAAGTCTGACAACTCAGTACAAAAAGCCTAGCAGTTAGGTTTTTAAAGATAAATAGACTTAAAGGGCATTATGTTGCAATGGAAACCCTTGTACAGTGCTATTGAGAATGAAAAATCATGCAGCCACAAAGGAGGAGGCCTGCAAGAACCCTCACAATACAGCTGGCAGGACCACAAAAGGACAGCTACTGTAGTCTTACCAGTTGGGCAGTTCCCTAGTAAGACAGAACTGCCATATGATTCATTATTTCCACTCCCAGGTGTACTTCAAAGAACTGCATACAGGGATTCCAGGATCAGCCCTATTTACAACAGCTGAAGAGTGGAAAGTATCCAAGTGTCTATCAGGGGATATGTAAATAGATAAAAAGCAGTATGTTGCATACATATACAACAGAATAAATATTACCAAACATAAGAAAAACAGAAGGACTCTTTGTGTGCTTTGACATAGATGGGCCTTGGGAAAAAATGATATGGGGGCTGGGACTGTAGCTTAACAGTAGAACACTTGCCTCGCAAGGATGATGATGCCCCATATTCAATCCCTGGGGGAAGAGGAACCTGACAAGAATCACCAACTATATGGTTGTACTTATATGAAATGACTAAACAGACAAGTCGGGAGACAAGCAGATTATTGGCTGCCAAGGGCTAGTAGGAAGGGCAGGGTATGGATGATTATTATAAAGCCCCCAAATGTCATTTAATTATTTAAGTAGGGAAAAAAAGAAAACCATCTGGACTCTTTGAGATAGGGTCTAGGCATCTCAGGATGGCCTCAAACTCACAGCAATCTTCTTGACTCAGCCTCCTGAGTTCTTTAAATGCAGATATGTACCATGAAGCCCAGCTCCAAAGTATAAATTTTGTGTTATATGGTCACACACAAACCTTCTACCTGGATCCTTTCCCCCTCTCCAGTATTATTTTCAGTTTTTTATTACGTGAAAGGAAAAAAAAAAAATCAATTAACATATGTAATTAGTGTCATTTCATACCTACCAAAACACAATCATAAGAAATACTGCTTATGCTGAGTACCTCCTATATCTTTCCCTCTAGGCCAGCAGTCTTCATGAAACCCTACTGACAAAATATTTTTGAGCACAAATTGCCAAAATAGATATTTATTTATGAATTATTTTGCTAACCATATTATTATAAAATATACAAAAAATAGAAAATTTGAAAGCTTGAGTAAACTGAATATAAATTCTACTTTCCCTACTCCAATGGATAGAGCACCTCTCCTCGGAGAGCTCTTCTCTAAATTTTCCGTTTGTTTTTTGAGACAGGGTTACACTAAATTGCTGAGGCTGGCCTCAAATCCTGCCTTAACACCCTGAATGCTGAGATAGCAGGTGTGTGTACCACCACATACATGGTTCTAATTATGCTTTTGAATACAGCATCTGCCTTTACCAATTTTTATCAAAGTAATGTGACTCTAACAGCCTCTGACTGCTGTGGCACCTACCATGAGGGATTTGGAGGGCTCTATTACCCTGTCCTGTCTTCTTTATGAAGACAGATGAGGAAACTTCACTTAAGTATTTGTAAGTGAAATAACTAATGCTTTTGAAAGTCTGATTTGCTTATATAGTATGTTAAGTGATCACAACGTATCTTCTAGATCCCATGACACCAAACTTGTAGCTTATTTCTTGCAAACACATTCACCAGGTGTATTTATCCCCCTTCTGGCTTCAACTTGTCCTTCCATGTCTTGATTCTTTATTTTAAATCACGCTGTGGCTTACCCCATTTTCAATTTTCCTATAATCCTAATGTTTCATTTACTTAAAATAAAAAAGTCATGTTGTATTATTTGTGTGTGTTTAAAGGCAATTCAAATCATTCTCAAAAGACAGGAATAAAGAATAAAATAGACAACGCCCCTGGGCTGAATAGAGGCCATGCAAAGCTTGAAGCTCCCCACTCATGTGAGGGGCTTCACTTGACTTTGAAGATTCTGAAAAGCACCTACTGCAAAGCCCTGCATCCAAACGGTGATTGGCAAGTGTGTGTTGGTGGAAAGAATGACAACAAACAATAGCGCTGTGCTATACTTTCTCACTCTTTTCCAGCTGGCAAGAAACGTTATAGTGAGGAAAGGGCAAATGGCTTTTTTTTCCACCTGTATGAAGAGATTAATTAAAAAAAGTCCACAAGAAAGGCAGTCACATAGCCAGTTGGAATTTGTAGCCGTGTACCTGGATGTGCCTCCTCCTGGTGTGCTCAGAAGTCATTTGGGGACAGCCTGTGTTCAGTGCACTCCTGCTGTGCTTGCATGGCCTCTGCAGATATCTCCTTTGTTGACTAGTGACACTGCTGTATAATTTAATTCTCCTGGGTGACAAATACAATCTTTCATGGCCAAAGGCATGAATCAATCGGGCTGTGTCAATGGTGGATATGGAGCTACTCCTTTCATTTAAAGTCACATCCCTATCAGTTTGGGTCAATACATCTGAGTCCACGGGAGAAGTAGTGCTGGAAAAAATGTTGGGACTATCTGTGAGCAGCTCACTTTCCTCTGAGGCTCTAGAATCCGAGGAGGTATTGCTAACATAATTAAGACCTGGCCGTTTTCCCAGGATGTACTTATCTAATTTAATCTGCCCAAACTTAATCTGATTGACCTTCCTACCTTGATGAGGAGGAAATACTCTGCTTTTCCTGAAGTCACCTGTATTCTGGTGGCCCCTCTCTAGGCTCTTACACCACTTCCTCTGCAGCTTGCCTTTCAGCTGATGCTGCCTCCTCCCAGTCCGCCCCCTTGCTCCTCGCCCCCCTCTGCTATCATCCCGTGCATTTTCTGAGGCCTGGAGTGAATGTGTGATGGGATTCTGAAGCAGTTTAGCCAAACGATCCAGTCGTTCCACCAAAGAAAGTTCGTTCTTATCACAAACGCTAGATGGTTTCTGCTGCTTCTGCCGCTCCTGGTACTTGTTCCAAAGTTCATTCAAACTCATGGTACACTGTGTTGTTAGCTCTGGGGTGACCTTCTGGTCCTTTTTTTGGTCATTCATCTGTCTTCTGCCTTTTGAGTCTCTGGCCTGATTCTTGATAGTATGGATCTTGTCATCTCCCAAATTCAAATTGATGCTAAGGCTCTTAATTCGAGTATAATCCATCTTGGTCTTGTCTGCACTTGAGCCAGGCAGAGGAAGACAGCTGTGCTCTGAATGATGGTGAAAGAAATCCTTCCAAGAGTGCTGCATAAAAACACTCCTTCCCAAAGACTCATGGCAGAACTCTTGCTCGTGGGGCAGGTGCACTGGATGATGGAAGTAAAACTTGGCTGATCTAAAGACAGAGTGAGTGGTGTTTTCAAAGGCTGAATGACATTTAGACTCTGAAAAAGACAAAAAGAAAATAATACATATTTAAAAAGAATTTAGAAATATTTGTATTCACTTTAGAAATACTGTGTGTTTTTTTCTTTAGACATATAACATGTGTTTAGCAAGCAGACTGGCATGATTCAAAATATATGGATTCTAGGTTAACTCTGCCATCATGTGACAGACCTGGGGCTGGACCTCAGCTGAAAAGGTGCTTGCCTAGCATGCAGAAAGCCCTGGGTTCAATTCCTAGCATAGTATAAACTGCACTTCTAATCCCTGCACTCAGAATGTGGAGACAGAAAGACCAAGTAACAGGTCATCTTCTGCTATACAACCAATTCAAGGCCAACCTGGACTATATGGTATATGGTAGCCTCTCCTGAAAACTAAAAACAAGTGGTTCAAACCTTAGACAGAAGCCACTGGGTCTCTAGGCCAACCAACTACGCAGTGAGTTCTAGTTTTTTGTGTCTCAAAAAACAAAACAAACCTATACTGAACTCTACCATCATGTGACAAGCTACATGACCTCAAGGATAGCCCTTTAGTTGTCCATACTATAATTAGTTGCCTTATGTATTCACCACCTGTTTTATATAGGCTACATTTTGTATTAAAAAAAAAAAAAAAAACAAGATTTCACCATCAGCATTAAATGAGTGAAATGAAAACACTTGTTTTAAAGTCCTATTTTTGGGCAATCATCATTCCGTATCAAAACAGGTATTGTTGAATGCAATCACATATTACAGTTTACTAGTTGGAATGTGCTTCTCTGAACGGCACACTAAAATTTCATCCCTGATTGCCAAATCATTCAAAATCACAGCAGCAGCATTCAGAAAACCCTTGTACCATCTCATTCCTTTGTTTCTCTTCACAGTCAAGCTGCCAAAGTAGAAACATGTATTTTCTTGTTCTCTACCTCTTTCCCAAACCAATTCTCTCTTCAAATTACTCCCAAGTTTCATCACACCACTGGATTATAATAGCTCTGACGTGACCAATGGTCTCCTCAGAGCCAACTCTATATAGAGCATGCTCACACCCTAAATTCCCTTTCAATATGATCACATTTCTCCTGATTTTTAGTATCATTTCAGTGTCAGTATCTACTCTTAGTTTCATATTTCAAGCAGTGATTCCTCTCAATCTCAGATTCATCTCTATGCATCTTACATATCACTTAGTTGTACAGTTACCTTAACTTTTAAATTTCTTTAAATTCTATTCTAACCTTCACTAAGAAATCTGTAAAAAACAATTAGAACTAATACAAGAATTTAGGTAAGGTTTTAAAGTAAAAATGTTTACAATCTGAATTTTATAAACCTACAGTAAGTAAATTGAAAACAAAATAAAAACCAATTCTAGCACAAACATAAATATGTAACAATGGATATACAGCAAATATAGCTATGTATATGTGTGTTGTGGTGGTTTGAATGAGAACATTCCCCGGAGGCTCAGGCATTTGAATTCTTGGTCGCCAGGTGGTAGTACTATTTGTGGAGGCTTAGAATGCCTGGCCTTGCTAGATGAAGTATATCCCTGACGGCAGGTTTAGAGGTTTCAAAGCCTCATATCCTTCTCAGTTCACTCTCTATGCTTCATGCTTGCAGTTTTAAGATGTGAGCTCTTAGTTTGCTGCTCTAGTTGCCATCCCTATCTGCTACTACACGTTCCCAGGATAATGATGATGGACTCCTAACCCTCTGGGACCATAAGCCCAAATAAACCCTTCTTTCTGAAAGTTGCCTTGGCCATGTTGTTCCATCACAGCAATAGAAAAGAAACTAATACAGAACTGTTTCTAATTACCAGCCTGACTATATTTTCCATAGAAACAGGGAGCAGTTTACATAAGTTTTTTGTAGTTGTACAAATATCATTAAAAATATATAAATTGGGTTACCTATTAAAAAAATGGTGATTCATAAATGATTATAGAACTATTACATTCCTATATCCAAATTCTTAAAAATAGAATTCTAGTCATAATACCATAAAAATGAAACACTTAGAAAAGAATATAAAATAGCAAAACCCATACTCTGAAAACTCCTAAACACTACTATGAAATTAAGTAAATGGAAAACACCTCACTCATAGAGTAAAAGAAAACATTAAAACAGTAACTCTTCGGATTGCTCTATAGATCCAAAGTAATCCATATCAGAATCCCAGTTTGTTCTTTTGTAGAAACTAACAAAATAATTCTATAATTCATATGCAGTTTTAAGGAACCCAAAGGCGACAACATGATTCTAAAAAAAAAAACAAACAAAAGTTGAAGGCCCAATTATCCCTAGCTAGGTCAAACCTTACCACAAATCAACAGTGATCAAGACAGATTGGTACTATCACAAGGATCAAAACATGAATAAACCATCAGAGAAGGAAATGGTTTTTTAACAGTTAGTGATATGATAAATGATTATCTATATGGAAAGAAATAATTAGAATCTTACCTCATATAAACAATAATTTAGTATTTACTGACCAAAACATACAAGTTAATTATAAAATGCTTGGAAGAAACCATGGGAAATTTCTCACAACCTTGGATTTAGCAAAGGAGTCTTAACTATAATACCAAAAATAAAAGCAATTAAAGCTAAAATAGATCACTTCACTAATATTTTATCAAATTTAAAGACTTTTGTATTCCAAAGAACATTAATACAAAAATAAGTAAAAGCCTGTGGTTTCAGGTACTTGGGAAACTAAGAGAGGAAAATCACAAGGTCAAGGTCAGTTTGGACAATACTATACTCTGTTCATCCTCCTCATCTCCCTTAGCTCTTGGCAACTTTTTTATCTTCTGTTTCTAAGATTTTTGTCTACTTGAGATACTTCATACATATTTTACTTAGTGTATATATCCTTATAAGGTTTATTCATATGGTAGAAAGTGATATAATTTCCTCATGAAAGCTACACAATAACCATCTTAAATACATAACACATTTTCTTTGTTATTGTTTTGTTTGAGACAAGGTCTAGTTATATATTTCACAATAACCTTGAATTCACTGTAGACCATAATGGCTTCTAATTTGTAATCCTCTTGCTTCTGATTCCTGTGCGCTTGGATTATAGGCGTGTACCACTCTATGAAGGCTCTTCATTGACCAATAATTCACTTTTTCCTTATCCATTTATCAGATGGACAGCTGGATCACTTCTACCTCTTGGTTATAATGAATGACACTGATACGCATGTTGTTAAGTTTGAAGTCTTGATCTGAATTCTTTGAATACACAACCCAAAGTGAGACTGCTACAACAGACGTTCTCCAGAACGACTACATCATTTTACATTCCTTCTGGTGGTGCATAAATTCCAGTTTTTCTGATTTTCTCCAACAGTTGGTATTCTTTTGATAGCATTTTGATGGGTGTGAGCTATTAGTTCCTTGTGGTTTTGAATAGTATTTCTCTTAGATTTGATGAGTGTCATTTCATATCCCCTTGGGTCATGTCTATATTTTCTCTGGAAAACTGTAGGGGTTTTTTTTTGTTGTTGTTTGTTTGTTTTCAAGGCACATATGCTCCTTATGCATTCTGGATTTAACTCTCAACAGATAGATGATTTGGGAGCATTTTCCCAGTTCTGTTGATTGTCTATTTACATTCTTGTTTGCTTCAAAGTGCACACATTTTTCAGCTTAAGAGAGTTTCATTTGTCCATATACACCTTTGATGTCAAAAGTGACTTGATATCAAAGAAGTGATTACTAAATACAGTTTCCTAAGGCTTTTCCCTTATGTCTTCTATTAGTTTTTAAGTTCATGTCTTCTGTTTATGTCTCTAATCCTTTTTGATGTAAATTTTATGTAAGGTAATGATTTAACTTCATTCTTTTAATGTGGTTATCCAGTTTCTCTATACTATCAGTTGAAAAGATTATTCTTTCCCCACTGCATAGTATTTGTACCCTTGGTAAAAATGATTTATACATTCTAAGTGTGATTAGGAAATGGAAACTCTTTTCAGCATATAGTCCTAGCAGACTCACTCCTTCTTATATGGAAACTGTTCTTTTAACAGGTAAAATATGACAGCTCAGAGCAATGACTGTATACTCTTCTCTTTTGTCATAATACCAGGGTCAAAGTCAAATATAAATTGATTTTATTTGGCTTTTTATTGTTATATATTGATGTCATTCTTTCTCAAAGTCTTCTGGCGTAGCTTCAGGTGTCCTTTGTTTCAGTACTAAGACATGATACTGCACTTCTAACATCATCAGCCTTAGAGGTATAGACACCCTTTGGTGTCTGCTGGTACCAGACCTCTCACAGATGCCAAATGCTTTACATATAAAAGGGAGATGCTTGAATATACCTACGCATACGGATCTGTATCAGTATTTCTATACTTTCAATTGTCACTAGATTACTTTTAACACTAAAAACAAGGTAAGTACTAAGTCAATAGTCATTACCCTGCTGTCTGTGGAGAGTAATAAAAAAGTCTACTCTCTACATATTTCCCCCAGAATTAACATTTATTTTACAAATCCATACATATATGCATACAGACAAAGCAATATTGAAATGATATTTACAAGTAAAATAAAAAAAACATCTTATCTTCATCAGAATGAATATGTAAACACTAGCACTCGGGCATACAAACCGATACGTACTACATTACCTGAAATATCTATCTCTAAGGATCCTTCCTTCTCTGGGCAGAGTTCCTGAGGGATGGTCCTCTTAACATGGATCTCCTCCTTAATGGATGTAGTGTCTGGTAAGTTTTCAGTTTCTCTATCTTGTACAGTAATATCACTGAAATCTAAGAGAATAAAATGAGTGCATTAATACATACAAGAAATTTACCCAAAAAAGCCTCTAACCATCTAAAATGTGAAAGCCACTGACAGTAGCACTAAAACACACAAATATTTCAAAGTGTCTAAAAAAATGTAAACAGGAATAAAAAAGCACATATTCATAAACATGTCATACTGAGCTAACAAATCACTGATTTGCTAGAGAGATAGATGACTCAGTAGTTAAGAGCACTTGATGCTCTTGCAGAGGACCTGGGTTCAGTTTCCAGTCCACACAATGGCTTGCAAGCATCTGTAACTCCAGTTCAAAGGGACATGATACCCTTTTCTGACCTCCATGGGCATCAGTGATTCAAGCAGTATCCACACACATACATATATACATAAAATAAAGTCAATTAAAATACATAATATCTTTTTAAACGTTTTAAAAGCAGAATCACCATAAGAGACAGATGAAGTATTAAATACTCGGACAAAAAAAATCAATTCAAGCAAGCAGTGACATAGAAAAACTTTAGATAACTGACCTGGGTCTCTGAGGATGGGAAACATTTTGAAGTAGAAATCAGAAATTACTGAAAGCAAGGGTAGCCACCTTTTTTTTTTTTTTAACAACAAAAGTGGAGTCAGACCAGGCAGTGCCCCAAGCCTTAAATCCCAGCACCCCGGGAGGCAGGCAGGTGGATCTCTGTGAGTTTAAGGCCAGACTGATCTACAGAGTGAGTTCCAGGGCAGCCAGAGTTACAACAGAGAAACCCTGTCTCGAAAAAAAAAACAAAAAAAGGGTGGAGTCAGGAAAGTCACCAAGCATCTACAGATTGCAGTCTATAAGGAAGAGGGGAAAACGAGAGCAGACAAGATTATTTAGGAGCTGGTCCTAAACATTCTAGAAGACTGCTAAAAGAGTTTAGATTTTATTCCCAAGGACAATAAAGAGTAAAGTATAACAGATTAACATAATCAAAAAGGTTTCAGGAACATTCATTTAGCAACAGTAAAAAAAAAAAAAAAAAAAAAGTGGTAAAATTTTGGAGTACTTCCCAGAATACAAATCTAAAGTCTTAAGGAAAAACAGTAAGAGGCCATGCTCTCTGCTCTAGAACATGCCCTTGGTTACAAGGGTGGCATGTGCACCAGCTGTCCTCTAATACACACTCCTTTGTCCTCTAAACAGCTGAGTGTTCCCAGAATGGCTCCGGCTCCTTAGCAGTGTAACTTGATGTGCCCACATGACTGAAGCAGGCCTCTAGATGAGAAAGAAGGGTGTGTAACTTCTGAGGTGCTCCTCTAAAAAATAGGCTTTTTCCTTTCCCTCTCTTCCAGCTGACTAGAATGCTGGCTGATGGGTACAGCCTGACAATGAAGGTGAGGAATATCAACAACCCAGAAAGAGTATTGCTCCCTGACCTCTGGCTATTTATGAGAAAGAAACGTCCTCTGGTTTTCTTTAAACCCTGTTACACTTTGGGGTGGTTTTTATCTCTTAGAACCAAAATTAATTCTAAATTAAGCATACTACTACAGACAATTTCAGCATAATCCTGTTGAAGTAAAACTACATCAATTCCAAAGTAAACAAGTTGAATTTCTGAAGAGTAAAACTGTTTTAGTACAACGGTATGAGACCGTCTAGAAAATGATTATGTAATCTATGTCAGGGATTGTTTTAACTCAGTTAAAATGTATAGCATAGTTTGATAAATTCAACAACTGGTACCACTGCTATTTACTTTTAAACTATCCTTGTTGAGTATAAAAAAAAAAAAAAGCAGCTATAAAAATTCAAGAAAACAAGGTCTTACAGGCATAATCTGAAAATGGCAAGCACTTCATCATAAGGGAAAGGAAGTTCGTCTGTACTCAAAATCAGTCACACGGCAATGACTGACATGAGCTATGCAAACTGAAAACCAAAAGTGGGAAAATGTTAACAGTGCCATTAAATGGAGGATTAATTTCCATAAATAATAAAGATAAAAACGTTCTAACAAACCTAAAAAATGTAACTTTCAGGATTATAGTAACCAAAAAACAAACAAACAAATAAATAAATAAAAACAAAAACAAAACCCCAACTTTCCAAGCCTCATAGACATTTCATCTGGACAGTACCTGAGCTTTCTGACAATGCAATTACTTTGCATATTATATTCAGAAGTTCTCCAGAAATATAACTAAACAGTTTTTAAAGTCAGCTTTCTACCTGCCAAAGTCAATCAAACAGTAGCTAGCAACATCTCAGCTACTCCACACGAGCGAGATGGAGGCCTGGAGACAGCACAAGAAGAGAACAGAAAGCACATTGTTGCTTGTGACCTTCGGAGGGAGGAAAGCAGAGCCCAAACAATCCAGTTCAGCCACCTGCACTATCTTTCCACAAGGTAATTCTTTCCTGAGGCCCTGCCATCTTGGTTACAACCCTTCCACTGATGATCTCTTTCTGTTTCTTGTCCAGGAGATTCTCATTCCTTGTAATGGACACTTGAACTGGGGGCTCTGAATGAGGATATCATTGATCCCAGAGAGAAGAAGACAATAATAAACAAGAGGCTCCCCCAAACACACAGCCACCAACCCCTTAATAAATAAGGGGGAAAGACCTCTTACGCTGTTTTGGACAACTGTAATATGAATTAGAAAGTTTGTCACCTTTTTCAATATACAGCATCAGTTTAAATAAAGATACATTTTAAAATCTGTTAACAGTGTGATGCAACCACAAAAATATACATCAAATTATGTTTTTCAAATGGAAAATGTAGATTTAAACAACTCCTTGGAGTACTTTGGCCTTTTCAAAGTTCTTATCAACTGTGAAGCCAATTGATACTGCATAGAGTCAAGAAAAATATTTATATCATCTAGATTTTACATATAGCATTCTCTAAATCTCAGGCAGTTATAATTTTTAAACTTGTCTGATACTTTATGTGCCCTTTCTCCAACCTTGGTCCTATGTCCTTTCTTGTAACTACTCGTATTTCTCATCAAAGAAATCAAAAAGTTAACAGACACAACAAAACACACAACGAAGAATCAGCCTTGGCCTTATTTACCCAGCAATCTCTTTTCTTCCAAATCAATTGGTTTTTTTCCTTATTGCTATTACTTCAATCCTAAACTTTTTCATCTAATTCTCTGCCATTTTTAATATTTCAAGCGCACTAGGAGTCTAACAAGGCATTGGCAACCTGGCTTAAGAAATAAAACTGACATGGTTCCCTGATGTCTATCTCAAACCTCATGGATTGGTACACCACCATCTCTCTTTAAGTTTCCACATTCATAAGTTTGTTTCTGGGACACATTCTGTTATACTTTTTACTTTAAAAATATTTTTTTATTTTTTGAGGTTATAAGTGAAATGTTTCCCCTTCCCTTTCCTTCTCTCCAAGCCCTCTCCTGTACCCCTTGCTCTCCTTTAAATTCATGGCCTCTTTTTAACTGTTGTTGTTTGGTGGTAACTGATGGGTGATGGTGGGTAGGTGTGTATTCCTGAATATATAACAATACAACCTGCTCAGTCTTCTATTACTTGTATGTGTATGTTTTCAGGGCTTATCGTTTGGTGTTGAGTAGCAGTGGTATGCTCTTCCCCAGCTCTCAGCATTCCTTAGTTGCCTGTGGTTCTTTGTCTAAGGTTGGGGCTTCGTAAGCTTTCCTTCCATAATAGTATGTCTACTGTTATTGTTTTTTAATATTAATTTAATATTTAGCATTACCTATTATACCCATAGGTAAGCATAGTTTTCATCCCTCATAAAGGAAACGTCTCTTTACAACAGACAGAGACCATTACAGAAAATGCAGTTGTAGAGCTCAGTCCTAACTGATACATCTATAACTCAACTCCTACACCTAAGGCTCAGAGATCACTGCAGAAGAGAGGGGATGGAAGGATTGTAAAAGCCAGAGGAACAGGAAGTTTGCTGTGAGATTCTGTCTCCTAGAAATGTCAGAAAGTACACCCATGAAGTCTTACCAACATGGCTGCCTCTTACACTTATCTGTTAATCCTTTATTTAACAATATTTAATGAACTACACACACAGTTTTGATGGCTGGTACAACAAGCTCTCTTATGAGCTCAGAAATTAATTCAATGACAATTAACAACTTTATTATTACTAGTATTTCCGTGCCCTAGAAAACATTTGCATAAAAATGCAGGAATTATCAAACAATATGTGTATAACCTTACCCAGGCCAAGAAATAAAATCTGAATAGAAGCCTACACAGTCCCTTCATTCTTCCTTCCCATATTCTTCACCAGTTGATTTTAAGATTTATAAAATCTGAAGAGAAACCAGAGTATATAATACCTGATTTTAAATACAATAAACTCATCAGGAATATCTGAACTTTGTATAAATAGATAATACAACATTTATTTATGAAAGAAGTTTTCCTTCCATCAATCACACTCTGTTTATAAGATTCATTATGTGCTATTACATTTATTTATCCCTTTCTCCATGCCAGTAAGTTAGTACTTACATGTTAGTACTTATATGTCAGTCAATAATGTTAGTACTACAAGTTTTCTATTCTATTAAATGAATGCTGGCCACTAGTTTCTAGCTTGAAACTATTACAAATACTACTTGGAGAATATGTGTGGGGCTAAGGGTATAGCTCAGTGGCAGCATGCATGTTTAGTCTATGGGAGGCCCTAGATTCAAAACCCAGCAACATGTACACAGGTACTAATTTACGCTCTCACTGGCAGTGAATGAGTTCTTATTCTCCATTTTTATCAGTAGAGCACTTTTCAGCCATTCTAATGAGTATAAATAAAATGCTACCGATACTTTAATTTGCATCCCCAGATTATCAATAAAGTGAAATTTTTATATACAATTATTGGATATTACATAGTCTCTTTTATAGAATAATTATACAATTCTTTTGCCCAGTTTCCATTGAGTTGAATATCTTCTTCACACTATTTCTTTTTACATTCAGGATATCTTTTATGGGATGTGCACACTGTAATTTTCACTTCCACTCTGTGATTTCTTTATTTACTTTTCACATTTTATGGAATTTTTTTACTCTAAAATTCCTTATTCGACAATAGTTCCTTCCCTACATCGTTGCTGGTTTTACTTTTTGTTTTGTTTCAGGGAGAGTAATCAAGTTTAATGAAATCTTTCCTTTTCTAAGATTAAGAAAGCATATCCCTCCATTTTCTTATAGAAGATCTACCTATCTATCTACTTACCTATTAATCTAAGTTTCTATGTTTTGGTGTTGCACTTAATGTAGAGTCCAGAGTTGAATTTTCCAATTGCTCTTTATTAATCACAAACCATGTCAAATCTCAGGGAATTCTATACTTGGGCGGCTAGGCAGAGAGCTCTCTCCAAGGCTTCATCACCCCATGCTCTCCTCTTGGTTCTCCTCCTGCTCTCTAGCTTCTTCTTCTCCTCTGCTGTCTGTTCGTCCCCCTGTCTCTGCCCTAGTTCTTTTTTATTCCAAATCCTCTCTGTCTCCACCCAGCCTTCCAATATACAAATCAATGGAGCCTAACTTTCATCTGCCTTAAGGCTAAGGAATGTCCTATTCTTGTGGAGAGCCGGATAGCCACTCCTTTGTTTACTGGTAGGCAGTGAATCCTTTACTTGCTTCAAGGACAGCTTACTGGAACATTATCCATAACTAAAATCTCCCACAACCTTTTGGTTTGGTTTTTTGTTTTGTTTTTTTTTAATAGCGACTTGCTGGAACTAGTGATCTTCCTGCAATTTTAAGTGTATTGTACTTTTAGAAAATGGCTGTCTTTTATCTAGCGAAAAAATTGAAAACTCAGCACTTTGACCAGACAGAAGTGTCTGAATGAAGCAGTGAGATCTGAGAGGGTCAGGGACTGAGGCAAACAGAGGAATGTATGCCTGCAGGAAACAGCCAGGAATCAGCTGAAGGTAACTACTGTCACAGAGGAATGTAGGCTAAGGGCAACCAGACGTTCTGATTTTTCTCCCCCAAAGAACTCAAAATTGAATTTTTACATGTTGGTAGCAAGATAACATTCCAAACATCAAGTGAATTCTTAACTCTATGTTAAATCCAGCCCGGGATGCCACTCTAAAATATTTGACAGATAAATTCATAAGATTTCTACTCAAGATTTTCTGAAATTTAGTGTCCAAAATAAGCTTGATTTTGTGTTTCATTTCAACATCTGGTGAAAATGAAGTTTACAGTTTTCCAATCTCTCTGAAGTACTTTAAGCTTTTTAACATTTTTACTTTCCTGTGCATACTTAATGTAATGGAGAAAGTTTACATAATAAACTAGAAAATGGATAAAGACAACATTCTCACTTCAAATAAAAAGGTAGAAAAACAAGTGGTAAACAGGCAAGGTCACTCACTACCTGCATTAACTTTTTGAGAGGGTTTTTTCTCCTTAGTTGCAGCCCTCTTACTATAGATCCCCTCTGCATGCTTAATGTTCACAGTGGTTGAGAGGTCATCATCTCTTGTGCCTAGGACTTGAGGTGGAAAGGCTGGGGCAATAGCATCATTGGAACCTACAGAAAAATGAGAAAATACTACAATTAACACCAGAATAATCTTGTAGAATAAATGGCAAAACTATCAGGCATGACACAAAAAGTTTAACAGTGATTATCTGAGTAGACTGCAGCCAGCTCAGGAAGGCTTCTGAAAGAAGGAAAATGATTGGAGGACAGCTGCTGGTATGGATACGAAAGCAAAAAGACATGTTAGATAGTAGTTACTACACACACACACACACACGGCATATATAGGAATAACACATACTGTAGTCAGATTGGACAACAGGATACATTAAGAAAAATAGTATTTAAACATAACAGCAGTGTATGGAATCCTAATCCCCAAACCATAAATTCTATTGTACATGAAATGTAACATCAATGAAGATGTTTTTAATCATGGAGTAATGCATAAGCTTTGACTTAGGAAGATTTGTCTAATAATACAAAACACTGAAAGAGTCATGTAGTTCAGCGATAAGAGCATATATATGCCTAGCATGTGTGAGGCCCTGAGTTCAGTCCCCAGCACCATAAAAATGAAAGTAGAAATTAATAAGAAAGAAAACACTGAAAGGAAAATTTTATGTGACAAAGATTTAAAAGAATTAACCTTTGTTTTAAGTGTTTTTTTGACATTCCTATACACACTGACAAGAGAAATTGATGTTATTCATGCCATATCTGATAAGCAAAAAATCATTTCTAGACATATAAAGGCTTACAGTAACTACAGAATTCTTTAAAACTGTTTGTCTTTCTAGCCCAGGACCCCACACTTTGTATATTTCCTGAGCTCCTAGTTATTGTGTAACTAATATATATACATGTGATAGTAATGATATGTATATGACAATAAGCATTGAGAAAATACAAGGCGTATTGTTCAATGCAATATAAATAAGCCACAAAGGGCTTTCAGAGCAGCCTGCAAGTTTCCTACCAAACTTCTGGGTCAAGTCTACAGGTGACCTGGAACTGCTCAGCGTATTTGGTATCACTTTCTGTCCCTGCCTCTGGCAAGTCCAATTATCCTTTCTTCTACCAAGACTCCAGTGCTAGAGTTCCTCCAGAACTGGACTTTATTCCTCCTAGGTACACTTATGACTATCCAGGAATGGCTGGCAAAAAATAAACGCTTAGGTGGGTGATGGTTGTGAACACCTTTAATCCCAGCACTTGGGAGGCAGAGGCAGGTGTATTTCTTTGGGTTCAAGGCCAGCCTGGTCTACAGAGTGAGTTCTAGGACAGTCAGAGTTACAACAGAGAAACCTTGACTCAAAAAAATAAAAAATTAAAAAATAAATAAATACTGCTTAATCCAAGTTTAGTGGCTTTTACCCTTAATCCCTGCCCTTGGGAGGTAGAAGCATGCAGATCTCTGAGTTCGAGGCCAGCCTAGCCTACACAGTGAGTGCCAGAACAGCCAGAGATACATAATAAGACCCTATCCTGAAAAAAAAACTATATATATAGTAAAATGAATGCCAATTACTTACCAAGAATTTTCTTTTATGCTTCAGATTCTAGCTGTAAAGGATAGAGGTAGTTCTTATAGCATTTTAAGGGAAATTTTAAAAAAAGATGTCCCATCTTTATGCATTTTAAACTAGTATATATTGTGATTCAATGCAACTCTAATTGGTGGTCATTCTCATTAATGCTCCTAAATACTGAAGCATCTATCAAGAGCAGCAACATGATCAACCTACTACCCTTTGTTTCCCAAGAGTGGTGACCATATCCATTGGGTTGAGAACAACTGATAATTTTAACAATCTGCAGTGGATGACCAAGAGAATGAATGCCAGCAGAGTTAAAAGGCAGCTGAAGAAGAGTGCACAACAGACAGCATGTGCTTATTTTCTAGCATCTGTATAGAGCTGGAATACATGGGGGTGTAGATTTGTACCTGGGGCAGAAAGAGTTAACATGCTTTTTCTAGAATGCTAACTAGAGATCTGAACCCTTTGTGTTCATGTGTATATTTTCATAAGAGCATTCATCTATGATACAAATAGTAACATTTCATGAGCCATCACCCACCCCCATTGCCATCTCTACGTGGCTACGTAACAGGATCTCATATTTGCATATCCAAAGCTGCTACTCAAACCAACTTCCCCAAATCTGCTTCTTCCTCAGTCTCCATCTTAGGAAATGGCATTCCTACTAACCCAGTTGTTCAGTGTAGGAAACCAGAAATAAGTTTCCCCATCGCCTTATTCTACACTCCCAGCATTCTAACACCAAGTCCAAAAGAAGTATTTCCTAAAACTCAGTTTCTGTGTCCACTTCCTCCGTCTCTATGATGTCACTCTAACCCGAGAGGCTTTTCCTGGTACTGAGTACTGCAAAGTCTTCTAACTAACTGATGTCTCCACTCACATTTTTATTCCCAACCTCTCACTTCCCACCTACAAGCCGTTCTTCCATATAAAACCTAGAATACGATTCACAAATGTAACTCAAACTACAGTTGCCTACTGCAAGCAAAGCACAAGTGCTTTGACTTTTTTGTTAACTGTATTTTGGACATCATATTAGTTTTTGAAAATGGCGCTGCCGTGTATTTCTTTAAACATCAAGCCTCACTTTTTTTGTTTGTTTTTTTTTTAGGAAGTGGGGGTTGGCTAGGAATCAAATCCAGGGCCTCATGCCTATTGGGTATGCATCTACCATTAAGCCACAGCCAGACTACAATCACCAAGTCTTGGATAAAATAAAATCCCTTTATTTTCTTCTATAAAAGATAAAAATACAATTAAATTAGTTTTTCTTAAGTTTTTCATCCCCAAATAACTTCTATTAATTGTTCTGCTTTGCTTGTTTCTCTCTATGTTACAACAATTTCCTACTGGCTTCACAGTCACCTCAGTGACTTCAGCCCCTTTTCCTCTTCTGTCTTGAATTCTGCATGTGATCTGATTCTCCAGTTGTATGAGTCTTCAACTGAACTTTTCAAGAAGAGCCAGGGCTAGGTTATATTTTCCAGCTTGTGTATACCAGTGAAAATGTCTTTTTATGGTTATACTGTTTGATTAATATGCACTTGAACAACAAATACCTGATTCGTATTCTTTCCTACACTAAATATAGATCATGTTCAGCTCATTTGTAACTTTTAGCATTTTAAGGAAGAAAGAAAATCTTGTTCCATTAACTATATAACTTTAGTTAAAAAGAAAAAAGAAAAAGAAGAAAGAAAAGAAAAAACCTATAAGCTTAAGGGATGGAATGATGTTCAGCGGTCAAGAGAACTGGCTGATCCTCTGGGACCGGGGTTCAATTTCCTGCATCCATATGGAAGCTTAGCAATTGTCTGTGACTGCAGTCCTAGGGGATCTGATGCCCTCTTCTGGCCTCAGAGAGCACTACTCATGCATGGTACTCAAACATTCAAGCAAGTTACACATAAAATAAAAGTAATTTAAAAAATCTTTACGTTTATAGATTTACATGATTTTTAAGTTAAAACATATAATATGCACTTCAGTCTCTTGATACTGATTTTTGTTAGGACTATAAAAGATGTTTCAATCTATATATTATGTTCTTTTTTAAATTTTTTCCCCAATTAAACCCTGAATATTCCTTTTGCTCACATTGTTGTACTGTCTACAAAGCATTTCTTGGTTTGGAGTTAACATTGTACTTCCAATGGATCTTAATTTATCATGTTCCAGTTTTGTTTTTCCCTCATTTTGTGTTTTTAGATGATTTCAAGTTGGTCCACATCACAATTCAATGTGTTAATTTTACCCCTTTGTTTATCTAAAAAAAATTTTAGATCCGCCTGCCTCTGCTGGGATTAAAGGCACACACACACAGTTTCTTAAGAAAATTTTAAATGTGAAATTAAGTCTTTAAGGTTTTCAGAAAGCCTTTCTTTTATTTATTCCTGCCCTCTTTTCAAAAAATTGAGATATTGGGCTGGAAAGACAGCTCAGTGGTCCAGAGCACTTGCTGCTCTTGCAGAGTATTGGGTCTCAAACTAGGGATATACTGCTGGCTGAGATACCTATTTAACATATCAAAGTGAAGCCAGGTAGTGGTGGCACAAGCCTTTAAACACAGGACTCCAGAGGGATCACTATGAGTTTAAGGCCGGCCTGGTCTACAGAGTGAGTTTCAGGATAGCCAGAGCTACACAGGGAAACCCTGCCTCAGCTGGAGGGGGGGAGGGGGTGCCACACAACACATATCAAAGTGAACCTAGCCACCAGGCTCTACTAGCATCCCTTTGCCCCCTACCTATTACAGCGTCCACCTGGCTTGCATACCCAACCCCTACCCTGAACTCTCCAGCCCAGGGGCTGTGCTGCTCTTCCCTATATAATCAAGCCATTTTGGTTACCCCTATCCCCCTTGGCCTCTTGGTCTTCAGGTTCCCTTCTTTCTTCTCACCTCTCCTCTACCCCTCTCCTCACATGGCCCAGCAGCTCAATCTGGTAATATCCAGATTGATGTCTCTGCCTCTGGCTAGGCTCTCCCCCTCATATCTACTATGTTTTCCCTTTAATCCACAGTAAACTTACTCCCCCACCATACCAAAAAGCAGTCGTGTTCTTTTCCTTTTTACTTCTTTTTCATTCAGAGGACCCAGATTGATTCCTAGCACCCACATGGTGACTCACAGCCACACCTAAGTACAGTTCCAGGAGATCCAATCCCCTCTTCTGGCCATTAAAGTTTCTACTTGATTAGCATGGTGGTGGGCTAATGCCTGTGTGAAGACTTGCCTTAAACAACTGAAACCACTAAGTCTTCAAGTCTTTGGCTGTGTGCTTATTCTGAAGGGGCTTTAATACTGATGGAGACAGCTGTCAACTCTACTTTGGTCTCCTCTTTTTTTCTTACAAAGTCTCAAACAGCTCACTTATTATGAATCAGAGGTTAAGGCATGAAAACTTCCATATTTCACTAAAGATTTCATAGTCAACCAGCCAACACACAATATTTCTAAAAATAAAATCTTGAATAATTTTTGCATAATACCTGAATGCGAGCTCTCAACAGTGGTATCTGATTTGGAATCCGGAAACGAAGGAACTGCTTTTAATTGTGGAACATAGTACATCTTCGAACTACCAGATGGCTTATATGGCAACAGCACAGGCTGGGCTGAGGAGGTAAAGATCGGAACTGTTAGTAAGAAAACAGAACCAATTCTCCAAACACACACCAAGTACCTGCGAAGCAGTGCTCACAGTTCTTGGGATACATGAATGACTTAAACATAAATCACCTTTGTTTTTATCAGGAGACAGAATTCTAGAGATTGCAAATACACGGCCCATTTAATTAAACCATACAAGCATTTTAATAGATTATAAGTGATGTGACACATACTGTGGAGAATCAGGAACAGGAAGGAAATCAAACCAGAATGGGGGGGGGGTGAGTTTCAGCAATCTATTTCATAAGTAGATGGCTCTATAAAACAGCTTTTCTCATACTAAACCCAAGTCTCTATTTATTCTACTCCCAGAGACATTAAAAAAAAAAAAAAACTATACTTCACTTTTCAAATAACAGAGTTTCAAAATAAAGCTATTATGAAAGTACAATTTTGAATATTAAGAAAATACATCGAAGTAAAAGAGATAAGGTCTGTCTATTCAAGAATCATCAGTTTAATTTAGACTAGATCCATATTTTTCTTCCATTCATGTGTGTCATCATAAAATAAGTAAAAGTTAGAGTTCAGTTCTTCTGTTTTACAATAATAATGAGAATATTAATTTTATCCTAAACAAACACAGATAACTCTGATATAAATGAAGTTTTAATATTTTTTCACAGTTGGGTCTCCCGTTTTGCATTTCTTCCACCATTATGAAAGCAACATATTCCAGGCAAGACAACAATTGTCCCATAGCCTGAATCTCAGAAACAGGCACTTGGAGGCACACCTAAACTACTTTTGCCAAACTCTGCGAAACTTCAACTGGTTCACAAGCCTGAAATGTGAAGATAATTTTATGTTATTTAAAATTGCCGGAAATACAAACATACCAGGAGTGAGAATATGTGCAAATTTATATATGTATTTGGTACTACTACAGACTCATCTAGGTATGCACACATACTATCACTGACCTACATCACCAGCAACCATGGAGATTTTTTTACTTTTCATTTATGTGTGTGTGTGTGTGGTTATGTGTACATGTGTATATTCATGTTCACATGCATGGGTGAACATGTGCATATACATGTTCACATTTCTATACAGCAGGATTAGTGGTCAACCTGAGTAACAGGTGGTTGTTTCATAAGCAAGAAATATAGCATTACTGTGCACCAGTACTGTGCACTACTATGATCCAAATGCCAATAATTCATCTGCCTGCCTAAAAACAGATCTCAATTATTTAAGTTCCAACTTACTAACTGTAATATTACAAAAATCATGGGACAAAAGTCAGCCAACCATAAGCAACCATAAGCAACCATAAGCAACATGAATTCCATATATTCTTGTTAACTATTTAAAATTAAGATGGAAATCCTGCTCTTTTCACAGGTATGCAAACAAAAATTATGCTTATATTAAAATTAGGTTTTATGATTAGAAAGACGATAATAATTCAAAGACAATTACACACAAAAGTTGGTTAATGTTAAAACTCAGTTGCATTCTCTTACCGTCTCTGCTACGAGAAGCTGTGATTTGCTGCACTGAGGATGATGAGGCCAACTTCCGTGGCTTTTGGGCCATGGGGTCTAGAACTTCCTGTCCACGATCATCAGCATTAATAAAAATTTCAGATGAAAATATGGTCTTTTCTGGACTTTCTGTTGTTATCTGAGTGATCGCATCAGACGATAACTTTTCAGGGGATACAGGTATGGGAGTCTTACTCTGTTCTTGCAAAGAACTAACAAGAAAAGGGGGGAGGGGGACAAAACAGCTCATATATTTGGCATGTAATTAGGCAACTGCAAACACAATGACCTCACGTGACCTATTTCCACAGTATCTTTCATTTTGTTAGATACATAGTAAAAAGTTATCACGCATACATTTCGTATTATTTTTTCCAAGCATACATTTTCTATTATTTTTTCCAAAATCTGTTTTGAATACTAACTTATAATGCCATTATATAATTTAACTAAGGAAACAGTACTTTCTAGTTGAAATTAAGACATTCATTTATTTATATTTAATTTGACAATTACAATAAAACCGTACTAAACGCTCAGAGGGCATAAACATAAAGCAAAGTCTTCCCACAAGGGGTGGGAACCAGAAGTTCTAAGGGGTGTGTGTGTGTGTAATCAAGAATATTGAGAATTCATTTTAAAACAAAGTAAGTAATAAGCAAATATCTAGGAAGACCAGTTTTGCTTATGAAGAATTCCATAGAACATGTAGTCACTCTCATTAAAGAAGGTAAAAATTAACTCCTCCCACTCCTAAAACCCCAAGTATAGGCTGGACTTAGTGGCTAGATTTCAAGGAATACAGACTAAGAAATGAGAAACCCAGTCAATGCTACCATATCCCCAGTGATCAAAGTTGATATCACAGTGATGACTTGTGGGTATAATTTTCCCTGGATAATGTGAGAGTGAATTTCACCTCTGAGATATTCTTTCTTCAAATTTAAAACTTCAATCTAATCATGAGAAAACATCAATCAAACTGGAATGGGGGAACTACTTAGCAAATGTCTAGAATTCTTCAAAATTGCCAAGTTCATTAAAAACAAGGAAGGAAAAAAGGATTGTCATAAACCATAGAAGGCTAAGACATTTGTATTGTCAGAAGAAAATACATAGGCTGTGTGGCTTCTAAACAGAATTCAATGATCACTGTTTTGGAGCCTGATAAGGCGAAGATTGAAGCAGTGACCAATTATGTGTGTAGTGAGTGCCTATTTTCATAGATGTTGCCTTCTTACTATGTCCTTATATGATGGAAGAAACAAGATAGCTGTGGGGGGGGGGGATCTTTTCTTTGCATAAAGAATAAATCTCATTCATTCACAAGCTAAATGATTCCTTGAGGCCCTATCTCCAAATACAATCTTGCTGGGGATTAGGTTTTAACATGTGAATTTTGGAGAGGCTTTAAGTCTATAAGGAGCATTCTGTTACTGGTTCCCAAGATTCATGTCCTCACACGCAAAATACAATCTTTGCAGCAATAACTCCAAAGCCCAGAGTGTCATCTAAATACCATCTATATCAGAGGCAGATTCAACGTACGATTTATCTCAAGACAAAATGTGAACCAACGACAGACATAAAACAGTTATGTCCTTCCAAAATACAACAGTAGGACCAGAATAGGACATTCCAAAAGGAGGTAAAAGAAAAAAAGGAGAAATAGTCCCCAAGCAAATCCTAAATCTTAAGTCTCAAGAATAATCTTTCACAGAAGCTCTGTCTTCCATTCTCCATGACACTAACAATGCCTGTGGAGCTTCTCCCAATATTCCATCTGTCAGTAGCTCTCTAAATCACTTACATCATCACAATGTTGCTGGGTATAGCACACACTATACTTGGGGCCTAGAGCTATAACTGACATGGCCAAGGAGCGCAGTGACAGAGACAAGGAACGCAGAATCTATGGGCCAGCACTGTGCAGTGAGCAGAGATGAACCACAGGGGCCTAAAATGTCTCCTTTGAAATTATTATGTTCCCAAGGCTCCTGTGCTCTGGCTCATAAGTAGGAGTGGCACCAATAGTATCTAAGATGTCTTTGGACATATTCTTCAATATTCTTGGTCAACACCACCTAGCTGACCCATATTTATTTTCCAAATGGCCACTTTGCCATACTATTGGTGTTCTCTCTGTCAAACTCACCTTCTCATTTTTATAATACAGAAATGCTAAATATTTTCCAAGTCTTAAATCTTTGCTTATTAAAATTTCATCTTTAAATCACTTCCTTCATTGCAGAGGAAGCAGAAAGAATGTAAGAGCTGGAAATGGGGGAGGGGCTGTTCTGAAACACTGTCGTTTGTATATAACATGGCCATTACACTTATGAACTCACAGCAGCTGTGGTACCTACATAAGACTTGTGCTGGTTCTGGCCTGTCAATATTCCAGAATGAATTACATACACGCGCACCCTGCTGAGGAACCACTGACAGTTAATGGCTGCTGAATAAGGAAGAGTTATTTTTCTTCAGGGCATAGCTAGTTAAGTTGACAACGATTTGGTTAATAACTCTATACACATGCAAAATAATAATAAAGTAAAATAAATTAACACTTTAAAAGATCATTTTTCTTCTTGGAGTTTGACCAACATTTAAGAAAAGCCAAGCTTTACTTTCAACACCTTGGTTAGATATTTCACCCAAGTTCATTACAAGTTCTCCCTTCCAAAAACTATTAAGACATGTAGTTATCCTAACTCCCATATTGTTTAGATTTAGAGTGTATGTATGAAATAAATTTATATGTGATATTTGTGATTCTGAGTCTGGCTTGCTTCAAGCTTAGCTTAGTGATCTCTACCTCTATTCATTTTCCTGCAAATGACATAACTTCATTTTTCTTTATTACTCAATAGAATTCCACTGTTCATATACAGCATAGTTTCTTTATTAATTTTCTCTTGATGGGCATGTACACTGATCCCATGACCTGACTATTGAAGATAATGCAACAGTCAGTACAAACATGCAGGTGTCTTCGTGGTAAACTGACTTAGATTTCTCAGGTACATTACTAGAACTAGTAGAGTTGGATCCTGTGATATCACAGTTTTGGTTTCTGAAGAATTGTCACACTACCTTCCACAGCAGCTATCCTAAAATTTATATTCCCATCAATACTGTATAAGAGTTCCTTTCTCCCTGAATCCTTGTATTTGTTGATTTCTTGATGTTAGCTACTCTGACTACAGTGAAATGGACTGTCTGTACAGTTTTGATTTGCAATTTTTTCATGTATACAGCGTTTGTATTTACACTTTTGAGAACTGCTCATTTGCCCATTTATTGATTGAGTGATTAGAGTTCTGATATTTACTTCAGTGAGTTCCTTATATTTTCCAGATAGTAGCCCGTCAGATGGACAGACGGCAAAGATTTTCTCTCATTCTGTATGCTGTCTTTTCACTCTAGCTAGTATTTTCTTCGCCCTACACAAGTTTTTCAACTTGATGAGTATATTTTGTAACTCTTCTGTTACCTCCTAAGCTAGTGGAGTCCTATTCAGAAAGCCATTCTTGAAGTGCTTCTTCTATATTTTCCTACAGAAGTTTCAAAGCCTTATAGTGAGGTTTTAATTTTTTTTAAACTGATTTTTGTGCAGAGTAAGAGGCCTCTCTTTAATTCACATACTTTTTGCCATGCCATTATACTGCATAAGGATCTAGGCAGCTCAATAGGTCCCCTGTATAAGACACTAATTTCACTTATGAGGGATCAATCCATGACCTCCAGTGTTCCCACCTCCAGTCATCATGTTAGGGACTAAGGTTTGACATGCTTCTTTTGAATAACGCAAGCATTCAGATCACAGGAGCAACTAAACAAAATACTGAACGGGTCCATGGAATAGGAAAAGGGCATTAATAAAAAACTGATGAAATACAGATAAACACCAGGAATTCTTAGCAGCAACATACAAGTGCCGATTCCATATCCCAAAGGGGACGAAGGACTGAATTCAAAGACCTTGAAGATATAACTGAGACTTTCACAGTAAGAGCTAAAAATTTATGAAGCAGAAAAGTTGCCCAAAACTTAAGAGACAAATCAAACAAACAAAATAAATAAATAAATAAATAAATAAATAAGCAAGCAAACAAAAAAACAAACCTATTTTATAAGGGATTCAGATGCTGGGTCCCTTCTAGATCAACATAGATGGGTTTTTTTTAAATGATTAAGCATTTACATCTTCCTTTTCTACATACAACTGGTTACCTGCAGTCAACTGAAGTTTGAAAATAGCATAGCAAGTAAGCTACGTATACAGAAGCCACGTTCTAACAATATTCCTTTAACATACTGTCAAAGCTGCAACTTGATCAGCAGTTATTAATCTTACTGAACTCTATAAATTAAACTGTGCTATTGGCACATATTTATAGGTTCACGTATATACAGTATTTAGTAATATCTACAGTTTCAACCATTCTGAATAAGACCCCACAGATGAGAGAGTACTTGGAAAAACTATAAAAAACAACCACCAAGCAAAAAAAGAATGGGATGAACACATGATATGATAAGAAACTCACAGGATACAGTTGTATAAACTAATATACAACCAAATAGATTCCTAAAGAAAAAAATACTGCAGAAATGATACATAAGAATAAATGGAGTCTGGGTTTGATGGTGCACATCTGTAATCCCAGCACTCAGAAGGTAGAGGTAGGAAACTCAAAAGTTCACAGTTATCTTCCATTGCATAGTAAGTTCTAGGCCATTAGACCTTGCTTCAAAACACCAGCAACAAGAGTAAATGGCTAAGAATTTCCAAAATAAGTATCAATCTATTAAGACTGAGTTAAAAAGCTCAGTTAGGACTGGAAAGATGGATCAGTGGTTAGGAGCACAAATTGCTCTTCCACGGGTCCTGAGTTCAATTCCCAGAAACCACATGGTGGCTCACAACCATCTATAATGGAATCAGATGCCCTCTTCCAGCATGCAGGTGTACATTCAGGTAGAGCATTCATGTGTAAATAAGATGAATAAATCTTTTTTTTAAAAGTGAACACATACACACACATAAATTAAAATTAAAAATAAATTAATCAAAGTGGTGAAAACTAGAGAGGTGGCTCAGCAGTTAAGAGTACATAATGTTCTTCCAAAGGACCTGAGTTCAATTCCCAGCTCCCATTCCACAACCACTTGGAGGATCTGACCCCTCTGACCTTTATGGGCACCTGCACTTACACACATATACCTACACACAGACACACTAACACATAATTTAAAAAATAAAACTAAATCTTAAAAGAAAAAACAAAACAAGCAAAAACACTAAACCAGGCACAGTGGCACACACCCTTAAAACCTGGTCTACATCATGAGTTATAAGAGAGCCAGGACTATTTTTGATAGACTATCTTAAAAAACAAAGCAAAACAAACAAACAAACTAAAAACCCTAAAATGATATTTGGCTTTTCAGCAGAGACAATAAATCTTTAAGATGCTAAAATACAAATTTAATTAAATAACCAGCTAAAACAAATTTTAAATGGAACAATAAAAACTAGGCGAATTGGAGTATGTCACAGCAAACTCTTTTAATTCCAGCACTTAAAAGCAAAGGCTGGAGAATTGCCAGTCTAGGCTACAAAGCAAGACCAAGTCAAACACACAAAAAAAATCTAAATATGCACCAACAAATATACATATATGAAAACTAAAAAAAAAAAAAAAAAATGAAACAAAAGCTCAGAAAATGCTATAGAAAATCTTTAAAGTTAAAGTAAAATATCCAACACAATTCAGAAAAGTAGAAATGAATAGAGTATTTAAAGACTGTAAAAATATATATGCACATAAAGATACATATACATTGAATACATGTAGAGGCATATATTGTTTTATATTACATATAATAACAAACATATCATAGAAAAAATTACTGTTCAAAACAGTAAATTGTCTGGTAAGGTTTTAAACATGTAAAACAGATGTATATGGTAACAAAAACACAAACAGATATGGGTAAGTATGTAAAGTGAAAAGAGCACTAGCTTAAGGTAAATTACAAAACCAAGGAAATATTTCATTTTATGTGTATGGGTGTTATGCATCACATAACACAGTGCCTGTGGCGGCCAGAAGAGGACATCAAGAGTTCCTGGAACTGGAGTTACAGATGTTTTGTTTGTTTTTGTGAGATATGACTTCTCTGGCTGTCCTGGAACTCATTCTGTAGATCAGAACTCACATAGATCCACCTGCCTCTGCCCCTGCCTCCCGAGCACTGAGATTAAAGACGTGTGCCACCACCGCCCGGATTGCAAATGGTTTTGAGCAGCCATGTAGGTGCTGAGAATTGAACCTGGGTCATTTAGAAGAGCAATCACTGTTCTTAATTGCTGAGCCATCTTCCCAACCTCAGGAAATCTACTGTTTAGAGTAACCAAAAGGAATATGACAGAAAGTAGAGAAAATATACAAGAAAAAATAATTAAAGGACAGATAAGAAAAGCAAATAGTAATAACTACCTCAATTATATGAAGTCAAAAGGAACCAAACATCAATTAAAAGATAAAGATTAGCAAAGATTTAAATGAGTGACATTCAACTACATGCTATTCATGAAATACTTCAAACTCATTCATGTCACCCAATTTATGTCTTGAACTCCTGATTCTCCTGCCTCTACTTCCCTATGCTGGGATTATAGGTATGTGACACCATGCTTGGTGTACAGATATACAGTTTATTATATGGCCATTAATAGGAATAAAGTAAAAAGATGGGGAAAGATATACCAGATATATACAACCAAATACAAGCTTCCTCTTCTCTTCTCTTCTCTTCTCTTCCCTTGACCCTTTGCTTTTCCTTTCCTGGATATTTCAATTTTAAGATCATTGGGTGATCAGAACAATGTAACCATCAGCAAGATATGGGATGATAGATGCACAAAACAAACTGCCAAGAGCTCCTCAGGGTAAGGAAGATGCTCATAAAGGAGGAATCTAGTATAGGGTAGGAGAAGCAAAGAGGAGACAGAGAAGAACCCCTATGGAGATGTAGCATTAACAGAATCTGATTGTGAAGAGGAGCTTCCATAGAGGCTGGGCCAGCCTGACAGTGTGATATCAGAGCCTACAAGAAATGGGTTGATCAGGTCTCAGCCTTTTGGCTAAGATCAAGTAAAGAAATGGGTTAAGTGTCTTTGCAGTGGGGGATGGGATAGAGTGGCAGAGCTAGAGCAGAATAAGGAAATTACTTTATATAAAGAAAAGCAGGATAGCTTGGAAATAAAATGCCAAATAGGACCTTATGAGTCATGGTGTAATGGTGTCATGGTCTAAGCACATTGGAAGACAGCGCTTCTACACAGGATGTAAGGAGGCAGTCTGGCTTAGGACTCAAGAATTAGGGTGAAGATGTCCATACAAGGTAGCCTGGCATCTAGAGTCAGATTCTGAACAGGACGAGGTTGTCTAAGTAGAGGAGAGCCTAACATGAAACATTAAAAGCCTGGGCACAACAAAGGATACAATTACATGCAGAATTTCAGCTGAGAATAGGGACTCAGAACTTAATGGCTAGTCACTCTGAGAAGACAGAAACCATTTGGGGAACACAGTCGAGTAGTAGTATTCAAACTGAAAGGTAGTCTAATGTAATCAGTGAAAGGCCAAATGAGATGAGAAGTGTATTCCCATTGAATGGTAACCACAATATAGAATCAACATTCAAGTACTGAATGAAGGACAGACTGGAAGCAGAACGATATGTAGTTGTACAGAGATTAATCAAAAAAATAAATGCACAAGGCATATTAGAAGTAAGGTTTCAATCTGACCCCATCTTTGTGTCTCTACAAACTTGCTCTCACCTACTCCACAGAAAGCTTAAAGGAAGGGAAAAAAAATAAATAAAGAGGAGGCAGACAGGGTTTCACCTATCTCCTGTCTCAGGGGTACAGATTATAGACAAAAGTCTGACTTTCAGAAAAGGTAGCCAAAGCAATTAAGTTTACCTATAGTTCAATTCATTATGTAACAGAAGTGTACAACTAGCTTACTGGAGAAATAAAGACCTCTGCTTTAAAGGAGATCATAGCTAAACTGCTAGAACCATTTATAAAGATCCAAGTGAGGCTACCTGTCCCGCCATGGACACAGTGATACAAAACTGATGAAACAATACAAGCTAGGGCATGCTGTCCCACGAGGCTGAAAAGCAGATTTTACGATTATGTCACCTGTTCCACCAAGGAGGATATAAGGATCTCTTTTTTGTGTGGATATTTAACCAGATAGATACAAGCCTTCCTATGTAGAACATAAGTTATGCACCAACATTTGAGAGAAAAAAAATGCCCAAAGTACTAGCTAGTTTTACGTCAACTTGACACAGCTATGGTATTTGTGAAGAGGGACTCTTCAAGTGAGAAAATGCCTACATAAGATTAGCCTGTAGGCAATCTTAATTGGTGACTGATGGTGGAAGGCTCAGATCATTGTGAGTGATACCATCCTGGGCGCCATAAGAAAGTAGGCTGAGCAAGCCAAGGGGAACAAGCCAAGTAACAGCACTCCTCCATGGCCTCTGGATCAGGTAGGTTCCTGCTCTGCTTGAGTTCTTACCCTGACTTCCCTAAGAGATGAAATGTGATATGAAATAGTCAGCTGAAATAAACCCTTTCCTCCCAAAGCTGCGTTTGATCATGGTGTTTTATCACAGCAATAGAAACCAAAGACACCCATATTTCAGTATAAAAATCATCCAGTAATTTTATCAACTGTCAAGTAAATCAACATCTGATCAGATCAATCAGGATCAGCCACTGACAAGACCAAACAATGATTAGAACAGCCTTTGATTGGTTCAACCACTTATTAGCTCTACTCAACCGTATTAGCTACTACGGACTACGTCCACAGTTAATCAGTTAGCCATTGATTAAATCGATTTTTTTTTTTTTAAAATCAATCACTGGTGGCAGGGAGCAGCAACCGATTGAATCAGCCACTATTCGAATTAACTGGTTGGATCATCCACTATCTACATAAACTGACTGTTTAGGCTTCTGATTCAGAGGTCACTGCTAATTAGACATCCTGCCACATATCATCACATGCCTCCAATGTCAAGGTCTGCAATTCCAGTGCATGGGCTTAGATGCTAGAAGCCTACATCCCCAGCTACAGGTGGGAACTGTGATTCTGTGCTTTCCTAACATTCATGGATACAGGCTCAGATGGCAGATTTTCAAAACACTGCTCCCAAGCAGGAAAGAATAAATTTTCCCAGGTTTCAGTTTTCCCCATTAGTTTCATCAATTTCATATCACGGCATTTTTCTCCCTTATAAGAATGCAGGCGTCACTAGAGCATGGCATGGCGCACATTCTTAATCCCAGCACTTTGGAGGCAGAGGCTGGTAGCACTGTATGAGTTCACGGCCAGCCTAGACTGCATAGTGAGACTCTTATCTAAAAGAATTTAAAAACAAACAAGAAAACAAAAAACCAAAACTTAAGAGAATGGAGATGTCAAGATGATTGTGAGATTAAATTTAAACTTCCTGAGTAGGCTTATTGCAATAGGTAATAGAGGCCATTTTCCAATGCTCTTTTGTCTACTTTAACCTCCGTGCAAAGGAACTGGTTTTTCTATCAGACTTGGCAGGGTCCATTATGAGAAAAACCAGATGAAGAGTTCTGATTACATAGTGATCAGAGAACAAAACATTCAAAGTAGAGACTACAGAATCACTTCCATTGTTATTAATGATCAAGTAAAGGTTGGGAATACAGCTCAGTGGTGGAGCACTTGCCTAGCACAAGTCCTATCACTACAAGAGGAGGGAAAGCACTACACATGATTAGGAACACTTAAAATCACCTGAAGTCATGACATTGCTTGAGACTGAATGTAAAAAAATAACTATTAATAATATGTTACAATGATAGTATCTGAGATGTATTAGGCTAAGTGAAACATAGTATTAATTTTTGTTAAAAGAAGACTGGGCCAGGCAGTGGTGGCGCAAGCCTTTAATCCCAGAGCTTGGGAGGCAGACACAGGCGGATCTCTGTGAGTTCAAAGCCAGACTGGTCTACAGAGTGAGTTCCAAGAGAGCCAGAATTACAATAGAGAAATCCTGTTTAGAAAACAAAACAGACAGATGTGAGCTGCCATGTAGGTTCCAGGACTTGGACCCATGTCCCTTCGGATTTGAACCTGGGTACCCTGGAAGGGCAGACAGTACTCTCAACCACCGAGCCATCTCTCCAGCCCCTAAAGTGATAGTTTTCAACCACAAGACAAATCAAAACTGTGCAACATGATAGGATATAATGATAGGGGTCAATATAATTTGTGTTACATAAAGTAACTAATAGAAATGCAATCATCAGAAAACAACATTTCACAAAATAATCATTTTATAAAATCTTTTAAAGTGTCAAGGTTATGAACATCAAGAGAGTACTGAAGCCAGGCGTATTGGCACAAACCTTTAATCCCAGCATTCAGGAGGCAGAGACAGGCAGATCTCTTTGTGCCACCCTGGTCTACATAGTGAGTTTCAGGACAGCCAGGAATATGCAGAGATCCTGTCTCAAAAAACGACAAACAAATAAACAAACAAAAATAAGAAACCACTGAAGAAATAGAGCCAAAGGATATTAAACACATATGATAACTAATACAACATGTAATTCTGAACTGTTTCTTTTACTATAAAAGACACTAGTAGGAGAAATAGAGAAGTCAGAATGATACCTGTAATAAAGCAGTATCAAATTCCTGACCTGGATGTTTTCATTGCCACTATGTTAGAGAAGATCCTTTATGTGTCATATTAAGTGATCAGGCAGGTCAACAACTCCTTCCGAGATGACTAAGTAAAATGAGGATTTAAAATTTTCTCATAACTTTTTAAAAAAATCTATATTGGTGTTTTGCCTGCATGTGTATCTGTGTGAGGGTGTCAGGTCCTCTGGAACAGGAGTTACAGACATTTGTGAGCTGCCATGTGGGTGCTGGGAATTGAACCCTAGTCCTCTGGAAGAGTACCCAGTGTGCTCTTAACCACAGAGCCATCTCTCCAGCGCCTCCCATAACTTTTAACTCCAAAAAAAATAAAAATAAAATCAAAGGAGAGAAATAAGAAAATCATACCTTTTACATGCAATTACACGTTACCATGTAATATACTCCTCTCTTGTGCTAATTAACAGACAAATACAGCAAAGGGAACAGCTCACCTGACCAACTAAACCAGATTGTTCTCTACCCTACACAGCAACAACAGAACACATAATCTTTTCAACTGTACATTGATCCAAATATCAAAGCAATTCTAAAAACTTTTAAATACAGTGAAGTCAGTCAGAGTGATTGCCATGACAACCATGCAGTTAAGAAACACAATAGCATCAGTCAATGGGACAAAGAAGAAACTTAAAGCTACATAAAATCTCTCTATAAATGTATTAGAAAAGAATGCTAATATTTAACAAAAAAGATTAATACATTAAAAAATTAAATATTTACTCTCAACAAGGTAGAAAAAAAAAATTAATATAAAAAACAGAAGACAAAAAGATAAAGGTAGAAATTAATGAAAAAGAAAACACACCAAAACTCGTATTTTAAACCCCTAAAAAGAATGACCAAACAGAAAGATTACCAATATCAGGAAGGAAAAAAAAACCTAATGCTACAACAGGATATCACTATGTCAACTTAGAGTAAGACAAAAATTTTAAAAAGCACTTTTTCAAAACACCAGAAAAAAAAAATTTGCATAGTCATAACATTAAACAAATTGAACTGGTAATAAAAACTCTCATCTATGACAATTTCATTGATGAATTCTACCACATATACAAAATTAACTCCAAATCTTCAGAGACTACTAATACTTTCATGAAGTCAGTTCAAGGTTGGAATATTAAGTGAAAACTTCTCATGAACCCTGGGAAGAGGGGCAGAGGCAGGTGGATCTCTGAGTTTGAGGCCAGCCTGGTCTACAGAGTGAGTTCCAGGACAGCCAGGTCTACATACAGTTAGAAACCCAGTCTCAAAAAACAAACAAACAAAAAAGACTTCCCTTCATTTACCACTTTGGTCCCTTGCTAAACAGGTTGGCAGGAAAGTCTATGCCTCCATTGGTACCAGCAGGAAACTTAGGCCTTTCATCCATGTCTCCTGCTCTAGTAATCATTAGCCCAACCCACTTACTTTGTTCAAACTAGTCCAGACCTGCTTATGACCAGATCTCCCTGACATTCTTTGTGTGTGAATGATAAACTTCCTTTCAAATTCTCTTGGTGTGAAGAGACCCAAATTTTGGAGTATGAATCCATCTTGCTTCTGCCAGGGTAACCAACCAGCCATAAAAAAATAGAGGGGGATGGGAGAGACAGCTCAGTGCTTAAAAGTTCTGTTCTGCCAGAGGACCCAGGTTAGGCTCAGAGCAGCTCACAACCAACCTTTACTCCATCCAGCACCTTCTTCTGGCCTCTATGGGTACTGTACACACATGGTATAATACATACATGTAGGTAAACACTCTAACATATAAAATAAAAAATAAAAGATTTTAATTAAGAAAGGATGTCTGTAAGACAATGAGAATGTTTGCATTTGGGTGTAAAATGCCCCCAATTGGTCCCTAGTTATAGCTGATGGCCAGTTTTGGGTGTTGCGGAACCTTTAAAAGGTGGTACCTCATTGGTGAAAATGGATTACTAGGGAACAGGCACTGGCAGTTGTAGCCAGCAGCATTTCCAGCCCATGCCTCTCTTCTCCCCGGTCTGCTGAGATATAACAAACCCCTTCACAAAATCCTGAAGTTGTAATTCCAGTCATCTTAGTCATTGTACCTTCCTCACCATGATGAACTAGCGTACTCCCAGCCCAGCAAAAATAAACCTCTCCTGATGATATTTCTCTATAAGGAAGTGTTATTGATCCTCTTCCATTCATTCATTCCTCTTTTTAATTATTTACATCAGAGTAGACTGAGGACTATCTCTTTCATACTTTGGCTAGTAATTCAGCACTCAATGCAATTCAGTTCCTGAGAGTGATTTCAGAACTTTGGCCCTGTTTCACACCCGAGCCTGGAATCAACTATTTCTCTAAAGAATACTTTTTATTTATTTATTTTTTTATGGGGCATAGTTTTTAAACTATTTATGAACCCAGATGTAAGCTCCAGATCTGCTCAGCTGTTACTGGATGTCACTGCTCCTAATCCCTCTCACTGACTTAAGCTAATATAAGTAATACCAGTAAGTTAAACTGGTTGGCCAACAAGTCCCAAGGATCTGTCTGTCTCTGCAACAATAATTCTGGGATTGTGCATGTCCACCCCAATGGCTGGCTTTTTAACATGGATATTAGAGCTCAAACACAGATTCAAGGCAAGCACTTTTCTAACAGAACTACCTCCCCTTAGACCACAAAAACAATTTCTCTAATTTTCAAGGTTTCAAAACCCAAAAACTGAGTTAATGATTAATAATATCTACCTCTGAGGTTGTAAATATAAGCAGTGTAAACATTCATCATGAAGCTGAGGATTTAGTACATTCTCAGTAAACAGCATCATTCATACTTAAAATAACACTTAAAAAAATATATTTCCTTCTCATTCATAGCTTTGTCTCATTGTAGAAGAATTCAGTTCCAGTAAGTTGGCCTTTAAGCCTTGAAGAGTATAATAAATACTGTACATAAATTTGCTATACTTTGAATTTCTAAACATTAAAAAAAAATCCACCACTTCCTATGAGGTTGACACCTTGGATTTTTTTTTTTTTAACCCAAAACCAGTTCTTAATCACTTCAGCTTTGTGTAGGACCTTTCTCAACCCCTTCCTTCTACACCTCCTCACTAGAACGCCGAAATTATTAAATGATTTGCCCAAAACTGCAGATGAAAATAAGTTGAAAGTAGTGTTCAAGAATGTACACTTATACTTATGCAGGGAAGCAAGCTCTTGCTTCGCTTAAATGAACTGTGCCGAGTCCACTCTCCTCTCACTAGCATCATTTGGCACAAGGAACAATGTTAGTGTCTTGGTTTCTCAGTCAATCAGGGAATCAAGTTGTCATGGAGAATAAATGAGATAGTGTATCAGTGTACTTCATGCCAGCAGATTTTGAATAAACACTTCCCCTTATGCCTCCTCACGCCTTGGGCTTTACACTGTAGTATGCTTCCTACTCAACCATTAACACACAAGTAATTCTTGTTAGTCATGAAAGACTCAAGAAGGTAAAACTAAATCAGTGATGAATTAATTAACCTGCCCATGAATTCAGTTTTCATTCCTGTAACACAAGGAAAGGGAGGCTTCACATCCAGGAACATAATAACGATCTACATTACTGTTGGGTTGAATTAAAGTACTTATATGCCAAGACGCTCAATACTATAAAGTTATAGGGCTTTTTAAATCTCTTGTAAATACTACGTATGTTAGAGAAAACATGAGATAGAAAGGGAGGAGAAAAATATATAAAAAAAGAGACCATGCCAGTAAAAGTATGGTAAATCATGACTGTGGACTTGACTGAATTGAGAAATGACTAGATGTGTCTGAGGATATTTGCAGAACTAGTTAGATCATGATAACTCTGATCTAAGAATAGTTTAAACTATAGATCCAAAATATGAACAGTCTACTGGGAGGTGATAGAACTGCTCAAGATGGGAAATAGTTGGAGAAATTAGATCATTGAGAGCATTTTCTTGGCTGCTCCTATACCTCATCCTCTTGTAGCCATGATATGATGTTGAAACAAGCAAACATCAGCTGACCCCTCTAAAACCATGACCAAAATAAATCTCTTCCCACTCACGTCACAACCTCCCAGGAAATCTTCAGTGAATCTCCAACATAAAAGTAAGCAGTAAATTGTACCACCGCATGACCAAACTTTGAAAAGTTTTCAATTTCTTACATCTGAAGTCAAATCTTGCCCTTCACCATGTTACTGCACATGTTCACTTACATACCTCTGAAAAGACTTTAGCAGACCAGTTAAATTCAATCTCTCAATTATTTATTCAATAATTCACACTGCCCTCACCCCCGAACCAGTCTTTCCATTTGCTATTTTAAATCCTTTGTTACAAATTTCCATCAGTTGTCAGAGCAGTGGTGGTGCACGCCTTTAATCCCAGCACTAAGGAGGCAGAGACAGACAGATCCCTGAGTTTGAGGCCAGCCTGGCCTACAGAGAGTTCCAGGACAGCCAAGGCTACACAGAGAAACCCTGTCTCAAAAAACAAAACAAAACAAAAAATTACATCAGTTTGCCTGTAAACACAGTGACTCACCAAACTGCAGATACTGGAGTCCCCTCTGGTTTGGAATATCCTTCCAAATCTGAAATGTTCACTTGTGTTTGCCTTGAGATTACTATCTGGCTATTCTGAGAAGGTTTGGTTTTCAAGTCCAGTGGAGATTTAGGTCTAAAGCCTAAAGAATCTTGATCCTGTGCTATAGGTTTACAGGTTAGTAATTTGGTGGTTGGTTCCAATGACCTTGAAGATATAGTTCGCAGATCAGAATTAAACTCACTATTAATCCTTGTTTTAGAAGCAGGATCCAATAACTGAAACCTTTTATCTAAGGTTCCACTATCCAACTTGGAAGGAGTCTTGGGACAAAGAGTTATACGAACACATGAAAGCGCTTTTCTATTTGAAGGTGGAGTAGTTGCAGCTGTACAGGAGTCAGGGACTGACTGGGAGGTATTACTGACCTTGGCTTCAACATTTATATTAGAAAAGTGTGATTGAGGTATATGCTCAATCTTTCCTACTACACAATCCTGACCTTGGGAAAGAGGGAACTGCTGTTTTCTCATGTGGTCATCTACATCTGGGGATTTGTATTGCTGCTGATCAAGAGAACTGGGAGAAGGAAGGTCTGCAACTATATAATCCTGACACTTAGGAAAGAAAGAATTGTCTTCACTTATTTCATGATCTACATTCAGGGCTTTGCTTTGCTCAAAGAGTTCTCGTTGTTCAAGAAAAATGCAAGAAGCAATGTCTGGACAAGATGGAGAAGGGTATTTTCTCAAATGGTGATCTGTATGTGGGGTATGGCTTTGTTCAAAGAGCTCTCGTTGTTCAAGAAAAATGCAAGAAGGAAGACCAGGAGTTACAGTTACATTCTTCTCTTTTACTTCTAGTGTAGAACTTAGTTTGTCCGAGTTCATGGTGGTATTCTTACCAGAAAACTGAACTCCTTCGAAATTGCTACCATTTTTACTGACACTGGGTTCAGAATGGCTGACTTTAAAATCTGATTTTTCTGAGAGTTTTCCTTTTTGATGAGAATGCTCAAAATCCACAGGTAATTTTTGCCTTTGCCTACTACCTTCAGATAAAATAGTCACCGGTGAATGACTATTCCTTTTAAGTGATGAAGGGGAAGAGGTTTTCTGTTTATGATCTCTAGGAGAAATCTGCTCTTCAGGGATATGAGACTTAAACATTCCTAAAGATGGTCCAGCACTCTGGCTACTTTCAGTAACACCAACCTTAAAAACAGAGGTGTCAGATATGCCGTTATAGTGTCCGTGAGAAGAAAAAGTGATGGAGGTAGTGAACTGCCTTGTGGGTTCAGAGGGCCGTATTTGTGATGATGAAGGAAAATCCATTTCTTTAGCTGACACAGAAGTAGGTTCTACTAATTTCGATGGCTGGGGGTCCATGTTTGCATGGGATTGCATTCCAGTACCCTTACTAGTTTTGATGTTCTCAGGTGCAAGTTTTTGAAGTGGAGGATTATTCTGGAACTGAGAAGAATTTGAAACTTTGGAACGTGGATTATTCTGATCTATTGATTTGGAAAGGTTGCTGTGCCTGCCTCTCCATGATGATGAGCTCCGTTGTCCTCTAGGTTCAACAGGTCTAAAAACACCATGTCGGCTGTCCGGTTGTGGTTGTTCAGCAGTAAGGGACCTGAGACATCCTTTCTCATGGCTCTCAATAATAATGTGACTACATAGAGCTTCAGGCATACCTCCTATTCCCCGTGGACTCTGTAAACCCTAGAAGATATAAATAGTTTCCCATTTAAAGTAATGCAATAGTCATATATCGACCAGTTTTATATCTAGGCTAAAAATGACTATGAATGTCATCTTAATTGTCTATTCAAAGGAACAGCAGGAAAAATGAAACTCTACATAATAAAATGGCCCACAGTAATGAAAGAACACTTAGGAAACACTTTTTAAGATTGTTCTATTGGGGCTGGAGAAATGACTCAGTGGTAAAGAGTACTGGCTGCTCTTCCAGAACCTGAGTTCAGTTCCCAACATCAGGCAGCTCACAACCATCTATAACTTCAACTACCGGGGTTCAATGTCCCTGGCCTCCAAGGGCACCTGCTTCACATACACAAGCCTACACGCACATTAATACATAGTTTAAAATAATAATAATAAATCCTAAAAAGGAAAAAGAAAAAAACATAACACACACACACACACACCCTCAAAACTCAACAGTAGGACTGTGGGTGTAGCTCATTGATAAAACTGCTTCCCTACCATGTATGATGGTATAAGTATGATACCCAGCATAACACACATACAAACAAAAAGAGGGACCATACATATATCAATAAATAAGACATAAAGACAAGAAATAAGTAAATGAAAAGAATGTTCCAACATCAAAAGCCATTTTAAAAATGCAAACTAAAATCACAATAAATACTTGGGAGGACAAGGCAAGCAGCTCTCTGTAAGTTCAAGGCCAGCCTAGTCTACACAGTGAGTTCTAGGCCAGCCAGAGCTACATAGTGAGACTCTGTCTTTAAAAAAATAAAAAAATCTGTCTCTCTCTCTCACACACACACACACACACACACACAGAGTAAAATGTTTCTATAGGGGCTGAAAAGATGGTTCGGTGGTTAAGAGTACTTACTGCTCTTGCAGAGAACCCAGGTTCAGTTCCCGGCACCCACATCAGTCCAACTTTAGGGGATACAACACCCTCTAGCCTCAGTGGGCATCTCCACACATGTGTTACACATAAACTCATGTGGACACACTCAAATACACTAAAGAAATATTATATAAAATCTATATTCATTTTTTTAAGTCTTACCACAAACCTACCAGAATGGCTAAAACAATAACTACAATACCAAATGCAACTGATGATATGGGGAAAGAGGATCACTTATCCTTAAACTTTTTGGCCACCACATAGCCTAAACTGAACTCCTAGACACTGATACCACAGAAATAAATGCATATTCCCACACAAAGCCACATGAATGTTATAGCAACTTTGTTTATAAAGGCCAAGATTGAGAAACCACTAAAATCTTCTTCACAGGTGAATAGACTGTGGGGCACTCACAAAGAGAAGTAATGCAAAGGGAAAGCTATTGATAAAAGTGACAACCCCATGAGTCTCTAAAGAATTATTTTTAATTCAAATATTTCAGTTATACTGAATTAAAAAGGTCAACACAGAAGCTGGATGCTATGACTTCATTTTTATAACATTCTTGAAATTACAAAATGTAGAAATGGGACCTAGACTAGGGGTTGACAAGTGTTGCAGAAGAGGTAAGAGGCGAGGAGCATGGATGCAGCTATGATAGGACTGCCTTAGATAGCATGTGAAATATCAGTTTTCAGTATTCTGACTGTATTAAAGCCAATCATTAAAACTTTGCAAGACATTGGCTAGGTGTAACGGTACATGCCTTTAATCCCAGCACTTGATAGGCAGGAAGATCTCTGTGAGCTTGAGGGCAGCCTAGTCTACATAGTGAATTCCAGGACAGCAAGAACTATATAGTGAAACCTTGTCTTAAAAAAAATAAAAAACATAATCACTCAAGAGACTGGATGCAGGACCCACACCCTTTCTCCAGACCATTTCTTATAGTTGCATTCAATGCTACAATTTAAAACAATACCTGGCTTTAAAAACTCAGTCATGTATACCAAGTTACCATTTTTTAATCTGTGGCTTCTGATTATCCTGACACATCACTGGGAAACAAATGCCCTAATCTGAGAAACACAAATGTCCTCCGGTTCCAAAACTGAAAATAATTATAGATTGATACTCATCTAAAATGCATATTTCTCTTCCTCTGTGGCCTACTTCCTCCTGTGGCTTCTTTCCATGAACCACTCCATGGCCTACCTCTTCCTGTGGCATCATGCAAACTTTCATAATAAACAAATATCATAATGAGCAAGCATCCTACTTTAAAAATTCCTTAGATTTGGGGATAGTAAGATGGCCCAGTAGGTAAAGGCACTTGCTGCCAAGCCTGAATCAGTCCAATACCCAAAACCTGTATGATAGAAGAATAGACTCTTGCAAGTTGTCCTCTAACCTTCACAGGCATGCTATGGCACTCTCCTCACAAAATGAATATACATAAATTTTTTCTAAATTGTTATTGCTTTAGTATCTGTCAAACATTATTTTTAAACTACTCTTCCTAAAATCTTATAATAAGCCAATATATGAATAGATATGTTAAGAGGCTATTTTTTAAAAAGCTACTGTTAATAGCCAAGACATGGTATCAACTAAGTGTCCAATAGGGATGACTGAGAAAAAAAATGTGGCATTATGTACAAAATGGAACATTATCACTCATAGAGAATGGATACATCCTGATGATTCTTTTTTTTCCCCCTCTCTCTGTATACGTGTGTGTGTGTTTTGCCTACATGTATGTTTATGTACATGTATGCCTGGTGACTTTGGAGGCCAGAAGACAGTGTCAGATCCCCTGGAACTAGACTTAGTAATAGTTATAAACCACTATGTGGGTGCTAGAAACTGAACGCCGACCCTCTTCAAGTATAACAAGTACTCTTAACCACTGAGCCAATTCTCCAGCCCCACATCATGCTGATTCTGTGTAAATTCAAAGGCATACTGAAGAGCAGAGAGCCAATACATGTCAGAATAAGAATTAAGACAAGACTAGGGAAGGAGACCCAAAACACTTCAATGACAATGACAATGGTAGGTGATTGTTTTCTGAGATACAATCATGCTAAAATAGCCCAGGCTGGCCTTGAACTTGCCATCCTCTGGCCTTAGCCCCCAGAGTAAAGTGCATGCATGCTAAATGTTGTTTCTCAAGCTGGATTATAAAGATTGTTTTTCCTAAAACTTCTCTTTAGGTAAGCATTTCCATTCAAGAAACAGTTTACTAAAGAAGGAAAATAGCACTATTAAAAAGAAAGCTGGGGCTGGAGAGATGGAAGGCTGAGTGGTTAAGAGCACTGGATGCTCTTCTAAAGGTACTAAGTTCAATCTCCAGCAACCACATGGTGGTTCACAACCATCTATAATGGGGTCTGATGCACTCGTTTGGCATGCAAGCATTCATGAAGACAAAGCACTCATACATAAATAAATAAAAACCTTTAAAAAAAAAACTTTTTAAAAAGAAGAAAGCTGTTTTTACATAAAACTACTTTAACTCTGCTCTTAAACAGAATATATCCTTCTGAAACTAAGTTTCCAAAGAGACGTCTAAGCTCTAAAGTACAAAAGCACATTGGCAAACACTCAATTCCTGTATTACTACTATGATAAATTTGGAAAATCAAAACTTAGAGAATCTAGCCCTTCAATCTTAACTTTTAGAGAATTAAGACTCCTAACACTTTATCCCAAGATCAGCCACTCATTTGGAGTCATCAATGCCAAATAAGAGATCTAATTTCTACTGTCCTTTCTTTCAGTTTCAGTTTTCATTTCTAGGTTTCTTTTATACCTCAGACACATGAGTTGTTCTTCCATGACCAAACAATTTCGCCTTTATCTCTTCTACTTTTCTCCTGTCATCTTCATTTAATTCTGAAATGGAGTATCCATAGTCATGTCCTAAATTAAACTTTAGATTCCAGGCTGGAGAGAAATTACAAACAATTGGGATTAAAAATTTGTGGAACTGGTATTTTTTTCAATGACTACACAAGCAAAGAAAGCCAGCAATATCTACACCTTACTGCACAACACAAAGTTGAGCAAGCAGGCAAGTATGTGACACATCAGGAGTTCCTAAGAGGTCATTTTATTGAAAAGTCTACCCATCCTCCAAATGCAGGGTGTTTCTATGTAATCCAAGGAAACCCTGAACTCGTGCTCTCTATGCTTCCGCCTCCTAGTGCAGGGATTATGTACTATGAACTAAAAGTCTGAGTTTTTTAAACCATCCTCTACAGATATATCCAAAGAAGCCACTCTAAATATGGTATTTAAATCACTTTATCTTAAAATTCATCCTAATCAAAGAATCTCTTTATCTCCCCTCTTAGTATCTGCTATATTTACTAATGCTTCTATGATACTTAATACTTTAAACTAATAAACATAACTAGGGAGATTCGACCGAATCAAAATATACAAGGAACAGCTCAGGCAGTTAACCTCAAGATTCCGAGTCAGTCCTGAACCACTTATAAGTTACTACCCAAAACACATTTCCTTGTGTCTTAAAGATTGTTGCATTTCCATTACAAAAAAACCTATTAAGAGATTAATGAAGTAAAAGAAAAAAAATCTTTTAGACTTAGACCTCTAACCAAAGTTTTAGTACTAAAGACCTTGATACGTATTTTTCCCCTTATATATTAGATCAGCTCCAAAAATCTCCTTAGAAAACAAAGAGAAAGCATATGTACTTTTAGAATACAAAATAATTTATAGAAGAGCAAATTAAAGATGTTTTTGTCCCCAATAAGGATATTACAATAAGAGAATTAAGGAAGCCCAAACTATTTTTTACCACCCATCTGACATGAGAATCTTCTTCTCCTAAAACCATAAACTCAGACTAATGCTACTGATCATTTATTTACGTAATTGCTTGATTTTGTTTTCCAGATTGCTGAAGGAAAACATAATTATTCTACAATTCTGTAAGAAAATAAATTTAGAACTTCAAATGTCTCATTTTAAACATCTAAGCTGTAATGTTGACACATCTGAATGTGCCTGTATGACAGTCAATCCTTACCTAGGGCTCGGACCCGACACTCCTCTTCCTCTGCATTTTTAAGTATCTGTCTGGCTTGATTCAGTGAGGATTCACACTGCAGAAGATATTTCACATGTGCGGCCAGTGAATCTATATTACCATAGCCATCCTCACTCTCTGACCCCTCCTCTTCTCGGCTATCTGTCATGCTTGTCTTGGGTGAAGTATATGGAAAGAAGTTTAGAAAAACATCAGAAACAGATTCCAAAGACTCCGGTAAATTACTGTCCCAGGAGCAGCAACCGTCACTTAAATCACTACTTGAGTCACTCTTTATGATTGTCATCATAGGAATAATAATTTTATTCCCAATGCCTGTACTGTAACCTTCAGGTTCAGACCTCATTACAGACCTGGCAGCTTCATACTGCCTGAAAGTTTCATCAAATGACACTCTGGCTGTGCCTTCTGCTTCCTGTAGAGGATTTCTAATCGTAGTTGAACTAATTAACTCCCAATTTTCAACACCCCTCGGGCACTTGAGGTTTGTCTGTGTGCCAATGTCCTTCTGTAAACACTCAACGTGCGGGACCTCCTCTGTAAATGGCTCCCTCTGGGTACAAACATCAGTTGTGGAGGGATCTTTAAAGCAAACCACCTTCTTGGATTTTACAAATGAAACATCGTTAACATCTCTGAAAGGGACTAAGGGAGCAGGGAAATTGCATCGTTTCAGTGCTATATTTTCTGCCTCCATTAAAAGAGTCCGAATTTCTTTAAGAGTTTTGGAACCATGATCTATATTCCTGATTTCCTCACAGCTAACATCATCAAATCCTGAAGATTCTGGCTTACATATGATAACTCCATCATCAATCTGCGAATCTAGAGGTGTACTGCTTGAACTGAGACAAGACTCAGGAGAATTCAAATTATCTATCAGCTGTTGGACATGTTCTGAGACAAGTTGGTGCTTCTCACTGTGTGAATAAGTACCAGGAGAAACTGTAGGTAAACCACAAATCTGGTCAGCTTGACCAAGACCACTTGAAACTTTCAGAGTATCTTCAGTTAGATGTCTGTCTGGCAGTTCCCGTGGGCAAATTGTATCTGATTTCTCTCTGTGTGAATAAGAGCCAGACAGAGGTACTGGTAAACCTGTGATTATAACAGTTGGTTCACAGACAGTTGGAACCTTTGGAATATCTTCACTTTGATCTCTATCTGGTAACTCTTTATGAATGAAAATAACAGGTTTTACTTTTTGATAGGAACCAGGAAAAGCTGTTGGTAATGGAGTCGTTTGGTCATCTGATCCAATCACAGTTGAAACTGCACTCTTCTCTCTATGTAAGTAGGACCTATGGGTAACTGTTGGCAACTCAGCCTTCTGGTCATCCGGCAGATCTGGAACTAAAATCTTGTGTTTCTCCTTGTGTGAGTAGGAACCAGATGAGACTACAGGGCTCCTATTCTGGTCAGATAGTCCATGAACAGTTGAAGCCTTCAAAGAACTTTCAGTTAGATCATGATCTGGCGAGGCTTTTTGATAAAAATCACTGAACTTTTCTCTATGAAAGTAGGAACTAGAAGGCCTTATTAGTGCCCCAGGCTTCTGTGCTACAAGTGCAGAACCAGCTGACACTTTCAGAGACTCTTCTGTGAGATGGCTGACAGGGAACTCCTGTGAAGAGAAAGCACCGGCCTCTTTCTGTGGGTAGTAACTTAAAGGTTCTGTTAGTTTCCCAACCTTTTGGGCAACTGGTCCAGGATGAACCTCACCAGTACTTGGCAACTCCTGCACACGAAAACCACTGCGTTTCGCTCTAGTTAAGTAAGAACCAGAGGAAACTATTTGTACCCCAGTCTTCTGACCAGTAGAGCCAGGTCCTACTGCTTTCAAAGATATTTCAGTAATATCTGGTAACTTCTGCTGGTAAGAGATAAGTGTCTCATCGTGTGAGTAAGAAACAGAAGGCACTACACCAGAAACATCTAAAACTTGCAAAGCTTCTTCAGGAAGACTTGGCAACTCCTGCTTGTAAGAAACACTAGGCCTTTCTCTGTGTGAGGGAGTAGAGGACACTATTGGTATTCCAGTTTTCAGTTCAGTAGGTCCAACACCACCTAAAATTTTCAAAGCCTTTTCACTAAGATCTGGAAACTCTTGCTGGTAAGAAACAGTAGGCCTCTCTGTATATGAGTGGGAAGTAGAAGGCACTGTTGGTATCCCAGTCTTCTGGTCAGTTGGTCCAGGAACAACTGAAACTTTCCTAGCGTTTTCAGTTAGATGACTCTCTGACAACTCTAGATTTGAATATGAAGAAGAGATGAGAGGCAGCCCAGTCTTCTGATCAGCTGACCCAGGAACAACTAAAACTTTGTGACCGTTTTTGGTTAGCTGATTATCTGATGGGGCTTGCTGGTAGAAAATTATGGGCTTATCTCCAAAGGAATATGAAGCAGAATATACTGGTGGCTCCCCAGTCTTCAGGTCAACTGTTCCAGGAGAAGCTAAAACGTCCAAAGCTTCTTTAGGAAGATGACCATCTGGCAAGGTCTGTTGGTAGAAAATAATGGACTTTTCTCCAACTGGGTGGGAACCTGGTAGTTCTGTTGGTGTGCTAGTCTTCTGCTGGGTTGAACCAGAAATCCCTAGAACTTTGAAAGACTCTGTGGATAGAGGTTTACCTGCCAAGCCAGGTTGGTAAAAAATAATGGACTCTTCTCCAGGGAGGTAGGAAGTAGGAGATATTGTAGGTGCCCCAGTGTTCTGGTCAGGTGACCCAAGAGCAGCTGAAACTTTCAGAGAATCTCCAGGCAAATGATCACCTGGTAAGGCCTGTTGGTATAAAATCTGAGGCTTCTCTCTTTGTAAGGAGGAAGTAGAGGTTACAGTTGGTATAACAATGCTCTGGTCAACTGGCCTAGGAGTACCTGAAGCTTGCAGAGTCTCTGCAGATAGAGAACCAGCTGGCAGGACCTGTTGGTAGAAAATACTAGGCTTCTCTTTTTGTGAATAAGAAATAGAGGACACTGTTGGTGTCCCTGTCTTCTGTTCTACTGATCCAGTTGCACCCAAAACTTTCTCAGCCTCTTTAGTTAAGTGGCTGTCTGGAACCTTCTGCTGATGAGAAATACTGGGTCTCTCTTTATATGAGTAGGAAGCAGAAGTTAAAGTTGATGTTCCAGATGGCTGGTCAGATGATTTAGAAGAAGATGCTTTGAAAGCATCTTCAGGTAGGTGACTACCTGACAAGGTTGGCTGGTAGGGGAAAACACGCTTCTCTGCATGAGAGGAGGAAGTAGGGGATACTATTGACGGATCTGTCTTCTGGTCAGCAGGCACCAGGATAAATGATTTTGTAGAGTTTTCTGTTGAATGACTATCTGGCAACTCCTGCTGATAGAAAACAGTGGGAATTTCACCATATGGATGAGAAATTCCAGACTTCTGGTCAGCTGGTCCAGATACAAATAAAATTTTCTGAGTCCCTGTAGGTACATGACTGTCTGGCAACTCTTGGTGGTAAGGAATACTAGGTTTCTTTTTGGTCTGGTAGGAACTAGAAGATATTGTTGGAATGTCAGTCTTCTCTTCAGCAGATCCAGAATCAGTGGAAATTTTCACAATATCTTCAGGCAGGTCCTTTTCTCTTTGAGAGTAAGAAACAGATAATTCTGGTGGCAAAGGAGTCTTCTGGTCATCTTGGCCAGGAATAACAGAAACTGGCAATGTTTCTTCATTTAGATGACTGTCTGATAACGTCTGCTGATAGAAAGTTTTAGCTGTCTCTTTATGTGGCTGGGGAGCAGAGGTTACTGTTGGGGACCAGGTCTTCTCAGCTAATCCAGAAACAGCTGAAACATCCAGAGGCTCTTTGCCTGGATGACTGTCTGACAAGGGATGTTGATAAAAAATAGCAGGTTTCATTCCCTTCGAATGAGAACTAGAGTGTACTGTGGGTATCTCAGGCTTCTGGTCAGCTGGCCTAGGAGCAGGTGACACCTTCTGAGTCTCTTTAGTAAGATGCCTATCTGGCAACTCTTCTTGGGGAAAACCACCAGGCTTTATTCCATATGAGTGCGTAGAAGGGACTACTGCTGCTCCAATCTTCTGCTCAACAGATCCAGGAGCAATTGAAACTTTCCGAGCCTGATGACTCAAATAATTTTCTGGCAAAGCTTGGTGATAGAAACTATGAGACTTTTCTCCAGGTAAATGATAAGTAGAGGGCAGTGCAGTTATCCCAATGCTCTGGTCAACTGGTCCAGGAAGAGCTGAACCTTGCACAGTCTCTTCACTTAAATGACTGTCTGGCAACTCTTGTTGGTAGAAAACAGTAGGCCCCTTATATGAGTAGGAAGCAAGGGGTGAAGCTGGAACACCAAACTTCTCGTCAGTTGGCCTAGAAGCAGCTGAAGTTTTCATAATGTCTTCAGGTAAATGACCACCTGTCAAGGCCTGTTGGTAGAAAATATCAGGCTTCTCTCTTTGTGAATAAGAAGGAGGAGTTGTCACTGTTGATAAACCATTCTTCTGGTCAGCTTGCCCAGGAAACTGTAAAACCGTCGGATCCTGACCAATTCGATAACCAACTGGTAAGCCCTCTTGATACAGAATATTATTAGGCTTTTCTCTTTGTGAATAGGAAGCAAGGATTACAGGTAATGTCTCAGTATTTTGGTTAGCTGGTCCAAGATAGGCTGAAGCAGTGGGAGCATCTTCACGTAGATGGCCTTCAGGTACAACCTGTTGACAGAAAATAGCAGGCTTTTCAGGTTTTTCTCTATGTGAGTGGGAAATGGATACTATTGGTATTCCAGTCTTCTGGTCAACCAGTCCAGAAACAACTGAATCTTTCAGAGCCTCCTCAATCAGATGGCTATCTAAAAATTCCTGCTTATAGAAAAGACTGGGCTTTTCTCTCTAAGAGTACAGGAAGTGGGTAATGCTGCTGCCCTGGTCTTCAGGTCAGTGGATATAGTAACAGTGGAAACTGGTTATGACTGGCCCATTAAATGGCCACCTGGAAAAATACTGGGCTTTTCCCTATGTGGGTAGGAAGTAGAAGGTGCTAATAATATCTTTTGGTCAGCTGATTCTGAAATATTTGAAATGTTCAGACTCTCTCCAGAGAGATGACTATCTGCCAATACCTTCTGGTTGACAGTATATGTGTGGTGACCAAGAGTGTTCTCTTGATGAGAACTTACAGCAAACTGAGTTAAATCTTCAAGAGATAAAGGTGAGTGTTTTCCAATATCTGAATCTCCAAGAGTGTTAGTGATATCTGATTTCAACTTGGATTGAGTAATTGCAGCTTTGCCTCCTTTAGAGATGTCTCCTTTAAAAAGAAACAAACAAACAAACAACAATGATTTATTATTATATAAATACATATTTTTCAGTTAAATTTTTTTCATGAGCCAATACTCAGAAGGTAGAGCAATTGCTGAGCAAGTCTGACAACCTGGGTTCAATCCTTAGAACCCACGTAAAGATGGAAGGAGAGAACTAACTCACGAAGTTTTCCTCTAAATTCTATTCACATGCGATAGCATGCACACACACACACACAAACACACACTAAAAAATTTTGGAACTTTAGAGATTCCTTTTAGTATCACAGGCCTTTAAATATTTAAAAATTAATTCCATGAAAATAATCACCAAATGAGACAGATGAACATAAAGACATTAACTATAAAGTAAACTAAAGTTATTTAATTAACAGAATTAGTAGCTTAAAAATAACAGGATATACACTTATGAAATAGGAGTTTTTAAGAAATTTTTAAATTAGATGGAAAAATATTGGGTCTGGGATTTAATTTCTTCATACTTTCAGTCTAAGAGCCTGCTATTATAACATGATACCATGAGTGATGGCAAGAGACATAATGCATCAGTTACAAATATAATAAATTTCATTGTACAACAAACCACCAGCTTATCTTCAAGATTTCTCTGGCTGACCCAGATTCTCTTCCCAGCCCCCACACAGGGCAGTTCACAACCATCTATAACTACAGTACCAGAGGATCTGATGCCCTCTTCTGACTTCTGATGGGCACTAGGCACACATGGTGTAGCTATACATGCAAGACAAATATCCACACACATAAAATAAAATAAATAAATCTAAAAAGTTTTTTAAAAATTTAAAAATTAAAAAAAAAAAAAAATTCCTCTGGCCCTCAAGTCCAACGGAGGCCTTGCACAACAGAGCGAAGGGATGCTATGCGTGTACTGGGTTCAAATTACTTTCCCTCTCTAATACTTTTTAAATAAACAAAACTGTACAAGTCTCTAAGAAGTTTGAACTACATGGCACAAGGAGTTATTGACAGTTTTGATAAGAATTATTCTGCATAAATATGGATTCAAGATGGGTGGAAAGGGAATTTAGACATCTGAGCAGCACAATCTGTAATGACAGAACTGTTCTAGTTCAGTTCAAAATAATAATTTTAAATGAAGTCAGGCCTGAATAGCCATGTAAATAAACCACAACACAAATGTCAAGAGGTCAAGAATCTGACAGATTGTGCAGTCAGTCAATAATTTACTTAAGTATGTTTACTATGTATTCAAACATTGTTCCAAATACAGAATATAAAACAAGAGACAGACAATCCTACTTCACATACTATATATGCTAGCAGCGAAAGTCACAATAAACAGATAAAAACATGATTTGTCAAATGTTGGCAAGAAGGTTATTAAATACAACAAGTATCAACTATATTTTACACACAAGAAAAGTCTCCTCTTTTCAAAAGAACTATATAATGGTGCTTCTAAATGTAGGGCTCTTGCTAACATGTATATTCTTGATTCAGCAGGTCTCAAGGTAAACCTGAAATTCTGTACCTTAAACAGGCTTGACAATGACACCCAAAGTTACTGACCTAAGAGCTGCAATCTAGAGCTAACCTTTCAATTCTAACTGACTTATGGACCCTTTCTATTGCAAATGAATGCCTTTCTCTAAAACTATTGATTAGCTTCAAATGATTGCGGAATGTGAAAAAGGTTAAGAAATGAGTTGTAAAGCAAAGACATAGAAGTGTCAAGAATTAACTTTCAAGAAAACTAAAAGCAAAGGAAAATATGCAATGCACTATTACCTGAGAAGAAAATATGGGGTTATCAATATTTTTGTAAGAAAGTTCAACAAGTTAATAAGCCAGATCAGCTCAACAAAGCAACGTTTTATTTCCCCAAAAGTACTGTAATATGTATTTGAACATATCTCAGATATATTTACTATAAGATCATTGCATTGACTGCCTGAAGCCAACAGGATGGAATTTCTATAGGTGAGCCAGCCTGTGTTATCATGTAAATGGAGTTACTCCCTCTTAGTTTAATGTAAATAAGAGTTACTGATAAAACAGATGTTCTACCAGACCATAGGTGACATTAGACATAGCCTGGTCTCCCCTATTGATCTGTAGTTCTCCCACTGTAAAAGAGGACATAACTCAGATGGGAGAGGGCCTAGCCCATTTTGTGTTGGTGGTACCCCACTATAAACATGGATACACCCCCAGTGGCCAAAGGTTTGGGAGGACATTGTCTCTTTAAGAATACATAATACCATTGTCTCTTTAATCATGCAAATAGACTGCTAAGAAGAGAAAGCTAGGAGAAAGCTTTTAAGATAATAAACTTCCTAGACCCAGAGAAGTTGGAGCTGGAACATAGCCTGGTGTTAGCACTCCTGAGGTCTGTCTGACTTGTATCATTAACCATGTCTCACATGCATATCACCTGGCACAATAATAATTCCTTAACACAAAAGATTTACCAATTTATCTAAGTGTTTACTTCCTTTCAAACATTACAAATTATTGATAACACCATGAAGGAAGCAAATGAGATGAATGCCAAGGAGTGAAGTACCAGACCCAAAAGATGTAGAGGTTTATTAAGATAATGAATGAGCCCTGCGGAGAAAGGAAAAGATAAGTAAAGGAAACTTGGAGGTACAGGGTAAGCTGCTAAAAGAGGAGGAGACTCATGGTGTTAAAGAAGAAATTCCTCTCAGCTCTGCAAATTTATAGGCATCCATGGTCATAAATCTAGTAATTACATTTTAAAGTGTTTGTATAGGTAAAGAATTCATGGTGATGGATGGCATAATTATAAGGTGCTTTTAATTCTCTCAACCCTGGGGAAGAGAAATAAACACACTAATAATTACTACTTAACTCATGAATTCACAAAAATGATTTTAGAACTGGGTTGATTGAAATTTTGATTACAGAATGGGAAGAGCATTGCCAGAAGAAAACATATAGATCACAATTGCTTTCCAGTGTGAATGATGCACCTAATAGTAATGTAATCAACGCTAGAGAGGGTCAGGATAAGCTCAAGATCTCTTCTCAGAAAACCAATGCATATTAACATAGAGGCCTCCTGAGGATACAGAACAGCATATGACGATCTGAAACAGTCTTCGGCCTGAGTTAATAAACATAAAGCAAGTCCTCATTGTTCACAAACAAAATGAGCCATTCTAGACTTCTAATCTACAGGTGACTAAGTTCTGCTTACACGTCATCATTCCAACTCAGTTGCTATCAGTATTAGCATTAACCCACCACAATATATCAACGCATCTCTGAGGGTTGGAGAGGTTAAGAGGACTCACTCGTTGTTCTTATAGGGCCCTTAGTCTGGGCTCAATTCCCAGCAGCCATATGGCAGCTCACAACTGTAACTCCAGTTCCAGGGGATCTAACACCCTCTTAGCCTCTGAAGGCACTAGGTATACTCAGGGTGTGCATACATATATGCATGCAAAACACTCATACATATAAATAAAAATAAGATTTTAGAAAAAAAAATATTTCAAAATATAAATAGCCTAAGACAGTGATTTCAAAAAACTAAAGAACTGTAGGTATTATAGAAAGTTCACACACTGCTCTCAGACATCAAATCTTAGTAGACTAACCCTGGAAAAAACAGAGAGATTAAATGAGATCAGGGAAGTGAAAGCATGGAGGACAGGTACTGTAAACCACACCAAATAACTGAAAGCATTGAGACAGACTTTGTATCTCTACCCAGAAAGAAAAGTGACATATCTGGGAGATGGGAATCAGTCCTTTTTATTTTTAATTTTTGCTATTGCTATTTTTAGCTAATTAATACTTCTATTTCTACTCAATCTCCTTCTGTTTTTTTTAATCTTTGAGATTATAATTACAACATATTTCCCTTCATCTCCTCCCTTATTTCCCTCCCTGCTCTCCTTCAAACTCATGGCCTCTTTTTCCACTAATTGTTATTACATGCATATGCATATATATATATACATATATATTCCTAAATATAACCTGGCTCAGCCCGTGTAATGTTACTTGTACTTATGTTTTCATGGCTGACCATATGGCACTGGACAACCAATTGGTGTGCTTTTCCCAGGGGAAGACCATCTCTCCTGTTTCCAGCTTTCCTTTCTTTGTTAGGGTTGAGGCCTCATGGGCTTTTCCCCATTCAATATGGTATGTCCATTGGTATCATCCATGTTGAGCTTGTAAGAGCAAAAGTTATGCTTTAAATTTTAGCTACTGTGCCTAAGATTTGTCTAAAAGAAAGACAGATAACTTCCTGGAATGTTGGGTGGGGATGTTCAGGAGATGGTCTTCAAATAACCCTTGCCCAAGGATATAACCTGTTGGAATGTTGGGTAGGGAGCGGTTAGATCCCCAAGTTGACCCTACAGCATGGGATGTGCTCCAAATGCACTAGATGCTTGATCACTTACAGGCAGGAGATAACCCACAGGAGGCACATCAGGATAGATGCCTTGCCATTGACTGGATCTGATGGGAAGTATATAGCCTGACAGGTTCTGCCTTTTTAAGCACCTTTGCCACATGACTCGGTGCCATTCTGTGGGAGCTCTAGAGGTAACAGGTTCACTCCATGGGTACCTCAGAAGGGACCCGGTCAGAGTCCATCTTTCTGGCCAGTATTTAATTTAATTAAAACTTGCTTGCTTCAAATTTGGTTCAATTGTGGTGATCTTATCTCAACCAGATTTGGGATTTCCAACTCACATTTGGACAGTCATGTTGGTGAGGCTTCCTTTTTCATTTTATCCTTCTTTCCTATCATAGGCCTTTTGCAGAGATTGGTTTAAGTCATACTAACTAAATCAGACAGAGCAGTTCAAATACAACTCTAATTCATTTTTTTATTTCTCCTTTTCTTTCATTCATTTTTAAAATTGCCTTACTTCATATCTAATTGTTTAGACCAGCTTTATCCTTCCCCTTTTTCTTTCTCCCCCGTTATTATTCCCTTCTGTTTTGGAGACAGGCTCTCCTACAAGACACAGGGTGGTTTAGAGCTGTTGGTCTCCCTGACTGAAGCTCTAGAGTGCTGGGATTGTTTTAGGTTGCCTGATTGTATTTCTTTTTCTCTTTCTCTTCTCATTCTACCTTTCATTGGAGCTGTCTTATCTCCTTTGTTCTGTATTGTTCCTCCTTTCTATTTCTGCTTCTAATTTTCTCTATTGTTCTAATAATCATTGGTTTTACTCTGCTTATTTTTTTTTCTATTCCTAATGTTAATAGTATCCTAGTGAGTACGATCCTGTCCTTGTTCCTTCATTCCCCAAAACTTACTGGCATTGAAAGTTTGATAGTTTTGCTTGGCTACCCTGTATCTTCACAATAGTGTTATCCATCAGCGTTGTGGTTACTTCTGCTGTTAGCAGTCTAGGTCTGCACGTACTGAAGACTGTGTGCTAGAGCATGTGTGCTAGAGGTTTAGCTACAAAGAGTAATGGGCACTGAGTAATTTGGGGAGAAATGACACTTCATCCTTATTATAGTATCCCAGATGAATATTGAAAATACTTGAACTGAAAGAATGCAAGAGATTTTAGAAACCCATCAAATTCTGCACATGCTAATTCCAATACAGAAACATAAGAAATATGAGACCTCATGGACTTTGATTCCTCTAAAAAGTCCCATTTCCACAGCAATAAATTCCAATGAGAATGAAGTAGATAAAACCAGACCAAAAAAAAAAATCTCAAAAACATATTTTACAAATATTCAACAAAATCAAAAAAGACATGAACAAACGCCTGAATGAATTCAAAGAGAATACAAGTAGACAACTAACTAGAATAAGGAAGGCAAACGAGATATAAAAAAAGTAAAGGCGTTCATGACCATTACCAAGTCAGCACTGGACAAGATGCCTGAAGAAATGCTACATACTAAAGAGAAAGATAAACACGGTCACAGTGCCATAGACTAAGAATAAGCTCTGAGGGAAGTACCAAATTTGATAAACAATAAAACCAAAAACAGAATGATACCCCTATTATCGCAATTCTGACACAATAACTCAAGACAGTAATAGTGGGGTCACTTCACTCTTGACAACTCTTGACACTGGCTATCAACCAAACAACAGTTAAATGGACTATAGATCAAGTGAACTTTAAGAGACTTCTACAGAACATCCCACTCAACTTCATAAAGCACATTCTACTTAGTAGCTTCTGAAACTTTCTCCAAAAACATACTTTGGCAATGCAAGTCTTAACAAATACATGAAAATTGAAATGATTTCTTATATTCCATCTGATCACAGTGGAATAAAGCTGGAAACCAGTAAGAAAAACTATGGAAAACATGAAAAACACACTACTGAAAAGTAAATGGGTCAAAAAAAATCAGAAGTGAAATTAAATCCTGGAATTAAATGAAAAGCAAAACAAAACCTCTAAATATATAATAAACTGGGTTCTAAGAAGGAAGTTTATACCCATACCCACATTTAAAAAGTCAGAGCTCTCAAAAAACTTAACCATGGAACTCAAGGTTAGAAAAATAAGAACAAGCCAAACACAAAATCAGTAGACAGGAACAAAGATCAAAACAGAAATTACTGAAATGGAAACACAAAGAACAAAAAAGAATGAAATAAAGAGGTGGTTCTTTGACAAGATAAAGAAGATTGGCCAAAAGAAAGAGAATACCCAAAATAATAAAATTAGAGATGAAAAATGGAGATAGTACAACAGATAAAAAAAATTCAGAGGATCACTAAGGCATATCAATATGAAAATCCCATATACAACTTATAAAAGAAAGCATTTAATTTGGAGTTTACTACTTCAGAGGGTAAAATCCATGATTATCATGGCAGGAAACAAAGTAGTAGGCAGGCAGGAATGTATGACCCTGGAGCAGTAGCAAGACTTGAGTGTCTTGAGACACAACCACAGGGCAGAAAGAGAGCTAATTGAGAATAGTATGGACTTTTGAAACCTAAAAGTCCACTCACAATAACACATCTCCTCCAACAAAGCCACATCTCTTAATCCTTCCCAAAGTTCCACGAACTGTGGACAAAGTATCCACCAAGTATTCAAATATAGGAGTCTATGCGGAGGGTGGAAGGTAGGAGGGGGGCATCTTCATTCAAACCACCACACATGTGAACTACAAAAATTAAACAGAGATATAAATCACTTAACAGATCTACAACGAGACTGAAATAATAAATTTTTTAAAAAAAAGTAAAAACTTCCAGGCCCAGATGGAGTCCATCAGACCCTTTTTAGAATTTTATTTTAATATTTAATTTTACTTAGTGTATGTGTACACAAGTACTAGTTGTGGTGGTCTGAGTAAGAATGGGTCTCATAAACTCATATACTTGAATGCTGAGTCACAAGGAAGTGGAAGTGTGACCTTGTTAGAAGTGTGTCACAGGGGGTGGGCTTTGAGGTTTCAAAAGCCCAGGTTCTCTCCCTGCCTGTGGAGAAGAGTGCAAATGTCTCCTACTACTCCTACTCCTACCCCTGCCTGAGTGCCACCATGCTCCCGCCATGATGATAATGGACTAAGCCTCTGAAACTGTAAGCAAGTCCCCAGTTAAATGCTTCCTTTTATAAGAGTTGCCATGGTCATGGTGTCTCTTCACAGCAACAAAACAGTGACTAAAATACTACTGTAACACGTTGTGCGTTACAGGTCAGGGGACAACATTCAAAAGTCAGTTCTCTCCTTCCAGGGATCAACCCCAAGTTTGCACAGCAAGTGCTTTTGCCCACTAAGCCACCTCTCTGGCCCTCTACCAGAACTTTTTTTCTTTTTAAAAAAAAACATACTTTCAACTCTTTATGTGTATGGATGTTTTGCCTGAATATATGTCTGTGCACCATGTGCATACAGTACCTGCAGAGGCCAGAGAGTGTATGAACTGGTGTGAACTGAAGTTAAAGATGGCTGTTAGCTGCCATGTGGAAGCTGGGAATCAAACCCAGGTCCTCTACAAGAACAGCAAAGTGCTATTTAAACATTAAGTCATCTCTCTAGCCCTTATCAGACCTTTAAAGAAGAGCCAGCAATGGTCCTCAAACTATTCTATATAATAGAAAAGGAAGGAACATTACCAAATCCATTTTATGAAGTCAATATTACCCTGATACCAATGCTGGACAAGGACCCACAAAAAAAAAGAAAATTATTGGTGAGTAAAATAGAAGAACATTAATGCTTAAAATCCCAGTAAAATATCTGCAAACTAAATTCAACGATACATTATAAAGGTCATTTGCCATGAATGGCCAAGTTAACCTCATTCCAGGATGCAAGGATGATTTGGCATATATAAGTCAATAAGCATAACATGCAACATAAACAGACTCACACATAAATCTTCGTAATATATGTAGAAAATACTTTTGACAAAGTCCAACACCCCTTAATGATAAAATCCCTGAAGAAATTAGAAACAGAAGAAACACCTCAATATAATAAAGGCTACATATAAACCAACATTTTCCTAAATGGGAAAAAAAAACTGAAAGTATCTACTTGTTCCACTATGATTAAATATTAAGTCTTACTTAGGATAATAAGAGAAATAAAATGATGCTAATAAAAAAGTACTCTGTTTACATATAATATGATCATATACTTAAGAAATAGGACTTAGTGAGATGGTTCAGCAGGTTACAAGTACCTGATACCCTGATTTCAATTCCAGAACCCATAATGGAAAGAGAAAACCAACTCTCAAAAATTGTCCTCTCAAGTCCATATGCACTAAAGAGACAAAGACAATTGGATTTCTGAAGCGATCTGACCAAGTCAGTCAGCCTGGCAGATGATGGTTTCTAAATATAGTGCTTCTTTCAAAGTACTAGTTTAGTGGTATCATCTAGGTGAAGACTTAATAAAGGAGGCCTTTCTGGTCCAACATATTGAATGCCTGTTCATCTTCGAAAAGAAAGAAGAAAGCCTTAAGTGAAGGTGCTTGAACATTTAGGATTTGACATGGGCCTCTCACAAACAGGATGCCATTGCACTGTGGTCACAGAGGAAGATGGCAAGGGATCACTTCAAGGTCCTTATTTTAACTACCACTAAGAGCCCTTGTGATCGGATTTGGATTATCTTCCAAAGGCTCCACTTCCTAATGCCATCACTCAGAGATCAAGGACTTTCAACACAAAGATTTCATGGGACACAATCTTTCAGACCAAAATGAATCTCCATCTTCAGAACATTTTTAATGACTTGAAAGCAAAAGTAACTAAGCTCAAGAGGAGAGATATAGATGCAAATAATCTTGTACAAAAGAGCATGGGAGATCATTTTGAAGAGGAAAGCAATAAAATCCGTTGAGGGAAGTGCTGAGTGATGGAGACAGATTAAAATCTGAAGAGTGGCCTATTGAAAGCTTAGAATTTTCTGGGCATGGTGGCACACACCTCTAATCCCAGGAAGCAGAGACATCTGTGAGTTCAAGGCCAGCTTTTTCTACACAGTGAGTTCTAGGACAGCCAGGGCTACATAGTGAGACCTTGTCTCAAAACAAGAAAAGAAAAAGAAAAAGAAAACTTAGAAACAGAAATGACTCAAAGGATTAACATGTAATTCTCAGAAGTAAACTGAGAAACTGAGATTGGAGATAAGATTCTATGATATAATCTAAGGAAGCTGATGCCATGCTTCAAAGCCTCAAGATCAATGATGCCAATAGTGTAACTCAGTCCAAGAGGAAGGGCTGAGAAACTGTCTAAAGGCCAAATAACCTAGAGTTCTGATGTTCAAGGGCAGGAAAATGGTATCCTAGTGTGACTTTTTGCTCAAATCCAGGTCTCTATCAATTATACAAACTCACAATGATGAGGAAAATCTTCCTTATTTAGTCTACTTATTCAAACTCTTCCTTAGATACCCTTTTATGTATATCTAGAAATATTGCTTTACCAATTATCTGGTGTGTTGGTTAATTTTTTGTTAACACAAGCTTCAGTCATCTATCTGAAAGGAGGAAACCTCAATTGAGAAAATGGCTCCATAAGGTTGGCCTGTAGGCAAGCTGTGGAGCATTTTTTATTAATGATTGATGTGGGAAAGGAGGGTCCATTCCATTGTGGTTGGTGCCACTCACAGAGTAGGTGTGCCTAGAATATATAAGAAAACAAACTAACTAGTAAGTAGAATTCCTCCAGGGCTTCTGTTTCCGTTCCTGCCTCCAGGTTCCTGCCTTGAATTCCTGCCCTGATTTCCCTCAACTATGGAGTATAAAATGAGAGCTGTTAAATGAAATAAATGCTTCCCTCCTCAAGTTTTTTTTTGGCCATGGTGTTATCACAGAAACAAAAACCCAAACTAAGACATCTGGGCATCTCTAATCCACCCAAACTGCTAGAAAGGAATAGCAAGATAATATTCATGAGCTAGATATAAGGAGGACATTTAATGCCTCCATTTTCTACAAACCTGTTGGCATAGTATCAGGAGATACTCTCAACATTCTGAGATTGGAGGAATGATATTCTGACTTGCTGGTTGGCTCTTGAGGAACAAACGAAGGCAATGGAGATGGAAAAGGCTGGCTGATGCCCAGATTAGAACAGTCTACCTATGAAATGAGGGGGAAAAAAACTCATATCATAAAAATGAACACTTAGGAGCTTTAGTAGTTTTTAATTAGACCTTTAAAATAAAGGTTTATTATTTATTATAAACCATTATTATAAATATGAACACTTAAAAGGTTTAATAATCTTTATTTTAGTTTTTTTACTTAATTACATTTTACATGTATGAGTATTTTGCCCATATGTATGTATGTACACGTGGTAGAGAGTTCAGAGGAAGTTGTTGGACCCCCTGAAACTAGAGTTATAAACAGTTATGAGCTATCATGCAGATACGCTCTTCCAGAGGACCTGAGTTCAATTCCTAGCACCCATATGATGGCTCACAACTGTCTCACTCCAGTCCTGGAGATCCAACGCATGGTTTCTGAGGACACTGAAGCATGTGGTGCGCAGATGCACATGAAGGCAAAACATCCACACACATTAAATGAAAATAAAGTAAATTTTAAGAACAACAAGTGCTCTTAACTGATAAGCTATCTCTTCAGCCCAATACGCTGAGGAGTTTTACCAGTTACGTGTGGTCATATTCCTTCCAGGTGTGGTGGTACATCCCTGAAATCTCAATAGGAAGACTGAGGCAAGAGGATCACCACAAATTTGAGGCCAGTGGAAGTTTGCAGTGGAATCTGGGCCAGTCTAGTATAAGGGTGAGACTCACATTTTCAAGCCATTTGAATTCATATACAGATCACATTTAGTTTGGTGAAAATGCCACTGATGGCTCTGTGGTTTAGAACTTTGCTTATAGGATACCACCTATGAGTAACTAGTAGCATTAAAGCATAAACGTATAAATCTCCACTAAATTCATAGGATACTTAGGCAAAAAATACAGCACTTTTAGGTTTATAAAACAATAGTCTAGTCATGCTTTTTTAGAACATAATCCAAAAATTCACATAAGCATGATTTTTATTTGTATTTATTTATTTATTTATTTATTTATTTATTTATTTGGAGGTAGGGTCTCATGTAGCTTAGTTGACCTCAAAGTCGCCCCTGCATAGCTAAGGCTGGCTTTGAACTCCTGATCCACCTGTCTCCACATTTCATGTCCAAGGAGTACAGGCATATAATATTTATATTTGTTTTGTTGTTAGCTTTTCAGTTTTCAAGAAGTTGGAAGCCAGTGTAGGAATTAATATTCTACCTCTACTTTCCTAAGGACTTTTGCTAAGCCTCCAATCTTGCAAAGAAAAATCTAGCAATGTCAGGAAACATTTTTTACTGTCATAACTGGTGAAATAAGGTAGGGTAGGATAGTTGATGGTACCTAGTGAGTAGTGGCCAGAGAGGCCAGAACAAGCTAAAACACCGGGCTATCTAAATCTAAGAAATTTATAGTCATATTAAGTGCTGAGAAGTCCCAAATTTTTAAGTCAAGAATCCCAGTCCTAAAAGATTTTTTTGGTTTTTTTTTTTTTTTTTTTTTCTTTTGGAGGGGATGGTGTATAGCATGGTGGGGAGCAAGAGTAGGAAGAGGGGAGATATAGGTAGATTCAAGAGAGTAAATTAGTTTTCTCCTACTGCTTCCAAATAAAGAAAAACTATTATAATCTTGACTTCAATAAAAATGTGCTATTATCACACCTTTAAACATGAAGAGCCATAAAAGCAGATAATACCAAAAAAAGTACAGATAACTTCATGGCCTCTTGGTCACAGAAATGAGAAGAGACAATAACATAAAATGAAAAGATGAGAACAGACCAACAGAATTGAAGAACTGTTTGAAAATGAGAGGTCCCAGGAGAAAAGTGTTAAGATTTATTTCCTAGCTTTTAAGTCTATGTGTGTGGTGCTAGGTAATGAACCAGGGCCTTGCATATGCTAGGTAAATCAGGTATCATTAATCTAGGTCTTCAGTCCCTTAACTACCATTATTTTTTAAAGATTTCTTTATATTTTTATGTATGCATGAATGTGTGTAGGTATGCATGTTTGTATGCATATATGTATGTATGTGTGTGTGCATGCTTGTTCCATGTACGTATGTATGTGTATCTGTTTGTTCCACGGATGCAGGTATCCTCAGAGGCCAGAAAGGGTGCTGGATCCCCTGGAGCTTTGGTTATAGGTGGTGGAAAGTCACCTGATGTGGATTCTGGGAACTAAACTCCAGTTCTCTGGAAATTCCCATTTTTTAATCACCAATGAAAAGAGAATAAAAGATGAGTAAGAAACTAGAGAAACGAGAGTCTGCAAGATCAGTCTAATTTAGGGGAAAGTATGTGCTATTTTAATATAAACAAGTTACATTTGAGGTGAGCGTATAGTCATTATAGTCATAAAAAAATTCATTTAAGATATCATAAAGGAGTTAGGCGGCAGTGGTGCACACCTTTAATCCAAGCACTTGGGAGGCAGAGGCAGGCAGATCTCAGTGAGTTCAAGGCCAGCCTGGTCTACAGAGTGAGTTCCAGGACAGGTAGAGTTACAACAGAGAAACCCTCTCTAAAAAAAACAAACAAACAAAAAGATATCATAAAGAGCCTAATTTTGAAAACATTAGCATCTATAGGTACAGATGGTAGTGATCCAGAGAAAATGAAACCTCTTGATGAGAGAAGGGTTAACAATTAGGTAGGAAGCAGTTCATGATACAGTAGTTAAGAACATAATGAGGTTACCTTACTATTGGTATCCTTATGTGTTGAATCATGATCCACAAAGTATTCATTATAAAATGTAAATGAAAATAATCCAGATAAATCCAAGTTGACAGGATAGACTAAGTGAACTGCTGTGAACCTGTGAACCTCTTGGCACTTCACTTGAGCAAAACCATTACTTCCATACCCACTCTCATCAGATTCAAAATTCAAACAAGTGCTTACTTTAAATTACTGAAGAAAACAAAATTAACCCATTGGCCTCTTTGTTGATATTTTCTTACATACTCAACAACCTATAATAAAAGAAAACTCTTCATGCTACCTTTGTTCATCTTCTCATCTTAAACAAGATAGGACACATCAAAAGTGAGACCCAGTCTGGCATTGACAGCATCATACAAACAAAGGTAGAAAGTAGGACTCAAGAAAACTTAAAGCCAAAGTGGTCCAAAGATCCACGCAAATAAAGCCTTATAAAGAAGAATGTAAGTCCCTAGAGTCACCATTTTCTAGTACAGACAAAATGATAATGGTGGCATAAACAGATAGGAGGGAATGTGTACATGCTTATGCTGCTCATTTGAGAAGGAGGCAGTTAGATCCCTTCAAAAGAGTGTCAAGATTGGAGTCTAAGCACTGAAGTATACTTCCCAGGGAAACAATGATGCTTGACATTTTCTTAAATGCATGAAGTCAAAATCTTCAAGAACTTCTAAACATAAATCTCAAGTATAAACATAAATCTCAAGTTCGGTACACTAAAGACCAGAGGGGAAAAAACAATTGAATATCCCCATGAATATGTCTAGTTGTCACGTATTCCAAAGATTCTTGCTGGCCCAACACAAGACAAAAAGTAAAAAGCCTGGAGGGCCAACCAATCCCAGCCTTCAATCCTGGCACTTGAGAGAGAGACAGGAGATTTCTCTGAGTTCAAAGCCAGCTTGGTCTACACAACAAACTCCAGGACAGCCAGGACTACAAAAAGAAACCTGTGTCAACAAATCAAAAATAAAAATAAATAATAAATAAATAGATAGCCTGTACCTCCAAAAGATGTCCTTTTCTAAGACACCACAGAATTTGTTAAGTGTGTGGTCTATGAGACAATCTTTCTGTCAACACTTAGTAGATCATATTAATGGATATGAGATGAAGACCACATTGTGAATCAGAATTGGTATCAAAGGATAAATGAGCCCTTTACTTTCATTACCACTTTTCTTTCAACTAAAATATTCCTTTACCTATCCATTAAAAAATGTCAAGTAGAGTAACTTACAGGCTTTTCAAAATGGCTCTCCTCAGATGATAGTTGGGAAGTAGGTAGCCAAAACAAGGAGCTGTCGCAAAGATCATCAAGCAAATTCACTAAATCTGCAAGCTCCAAGTACTCACCAGTTAAACCTTGAAGGCCCCATGTCTGGGAAACAGTAAAAAGTAAAAAACAAACACTATTTCCTGAATCAGTACTACAAAGGACCGTATTTCTACAACTATGACTTCACTACATCTCACCTCTCTTTCCAGTTCAGCGACTCTTTCACTGTGTACATTCTCATACCGGCTGGAGTACTCAGCATTACCATGCAGAGTAAGGACGCCACACTCGGCCTTCCCCTGCGGGCCCTCTATTTAAAAATAAAAAAAAAGCCATGATGCATAACTCTGTGTACAGTGAAGTTGGACTCAACCCCTACAGGCCAAGGAATTTCACCTTGGCCTTCATCAGCTCCCAGTAACACCTCTTGGCTGACTAACCAGTGATGCGTCACCAGTCAGTGTTAAAGCAAAGCAGGACTTGCATCACATGCTGCCAAGTTTGCTGAAAAGCTGTTCCCTACAGCAGGAGGTAGGACTCTCAATGGGGTTAATACAGTTCACATTCTTACCCAAATTATAGTCTGAGGAATCTCCAACTTCTCCAAAGGTCTGCTGCTTTAAATCTTGTATAACCCAAGAATCTGAAGTTGATACTTTCACTGCAAAAACAATGTTTGAAGATACTACCTTCTCTGTAAGATCAAGATTGTTTTTACCATACTGAAATGAAGGTGACTGTGTTTCCCCAAGACCAACAGCCTGGTTGTAAGCTTTTTCACTTAAAGAAGATGACTTAAGCTCTGGAATGACAGAAGGAGGCTTACTGAGCATGTTCTGAGGAGCATTAGGGGGTAATTTTAAATCTGGACGATACAGAGAGCTAGCAGCATCATCTTCTTTATGCAACAATGGTTTTGAAGCTGCTGGTTCAAACACCCCAGGAGTAGACTTATATTTTGAATCCTTAAGCTTATCAATGAAAGAATGTTCATCGTTAATATTTAATGGGGAAAGATCTGGTTTGGGGGGTTCTCTCTGTTGGCTGTCATTTGCTAATGATTTATTAACGTCACTTTGGGTTTCACTTATAGGACTCTCTTGCTTGGCAGACTCAATTGAGGCAATAACTGCCTCAAAGGCCACACTTTCAGTAGCAGCAACATTTTTCTCACCAAAAGTAGAAGCTGCCTTTTGCTTTCTTTCCTCTTGAAAATATAGTTGTTCTGATGTCTCATCCAAGTTTGATTTAACTGTCTGAAGAGGACCACCAGAAACCTCCAACTTAGAGATATCAAGTCCTCTGGAGAGTATATGTGCTTCTGAAACTTGTTCATGACTATCAAGGACGGTGCCAATAAACTTTATCTCTGGAGATTTTCTAGTCTCCTTTGGCTTAAAAAACTGAGGTAATTCTTTCTGCATATCTTCATTATCTTCATAGTCCTTCAAAGAATCCATCATTTGACTCATCTCATCCTCAGATGGAGCCCTTAAATAAATATTCTCAAGATGGCTATCAGAAGTCAAGGGAGCCCCTTTTCCTCTTTCTAACATACATCGCAGGAAACAAAATGACCTTTCATTAGGAGGAGGAGTAATTTCACATGGGAAAGAAGCCTGGTCCTCACTGGCTTCCTGATTCCAACACTGCACATTTGAACAGGAATGTGTTCCTTTAGCAGCCATGCTTTCATCTCTCCCGTCAGACATGACTGAAGTAGAAACTTGGTCTTTATCAGCCAACTTGCCTTTTGGCTGCTGAATATCCTTTTCTGTCTGCCATGACATATACGAATAAAGGGCATCATAACGATCAGAGTCATTCAGTTCATCAGGAGCATTAGGTGGCGCATTCTCTCCATTATTCTCTTGTTCAGAGGGGAAAAGAGAGCGCTGAGATCCAAAAGTTGTGCTACCTGTAAGTGGATGTTGAGATATGCTAAGGCAACTGTTAAACAAGTCTGAAGATGTTTCTGAAGTGGCCTGGAATAAGGCTTCACTAACTTCTGATGGTCGAGCAAGCCATTCAGTACCCTCAGACTTATCAGGAATCCCTCTGAAAACACAAAGTTAGAAAGAAATAATTAGCTCCTTAATACTTTAATTTTTAAATACCAATACAAAAATACAAACCTGCAGTCACTAAAACTCAGGTTAACTTTAAAGTGCATTTTTATAAGTTCTAATCTTCAATTTCTATAAGGCAGCTAAAGATTAAAAAAAAACAAAAAAATTTTTTTTTGTAACCAGTGAGTGAAATACCACCCTAATACTGCCTCAGCATTCTCCTAAAACAAACAGAATCAATTTCAGCATTACCAAAAAAAAAAAAAAATTTAAAATAGCCTTTACTATTTTAAATGCATGCTACCTACTATGAATTAATATTCATCTAACTTGTATTCCTCTGCTTGCCTTTCAGCTATTGTGCTTATGGTCTACTCCCAAAATATAACAGCTTAATCACTGCTTGACAATCTAATGTGAACCGAGAACTTTGCAACTGTGATTCTAAAGTAATATGCAGCATAATGACAGAGTATACAAGTTTACTTCTAAAGTTTTGAGTTTAAGGTAGAATTTTCTTTCAGTTCTAACATAAAGCCTTTGACAATTTCAAGCGTGTTTTTGAAGAATTTCTAGAATGATCTTCCATTTTAATTAGTCTAAAAAATATCTATTTGAAATGTTAAAAATCAACTTAATATTTCACATATTATAAAGAAAACTAATAGACTGATTCAATAATAGCTGAGCAAATGGAAAGTGCAGACATATTAGTTTCCTAAAATGGCTGCATTTTTGTACAATGAAGGTAGGATGGAGGGGAAAGACTGGGGCGGCATACAGAGAAACTTAGAATAAGGAAACCCAATGTACTGATAACAAAAGTATGCTTAAAGGGCTACACAAAACCATAGGTTATTTCTAAATGAACTGTAGTCATCTGATACATCTCTACCTGTAAAACACTGCACCAATTTAATATGCAAGAATGTACTAAAAATACCTAACACCCCTACTCCCAATTCCACATAATAACTTACGATAAGAGTAGGAAGTTTAGAAGTCAAATTAATGAATCATCCTACCTCAAAGGTGCAAATTCTAGTTCACTTTGTTGAAACAATGATTCAGACTCAAACTCCTGGTCTTGGGTCAAACATGTCAGCAAAGGCAAATCAGGAGTAGCAAAGTTATCTTGTATGACTGCAAAGTTTCAAATGTAAAAAGGCTGAGTAATCTAATGCAATGTTTAGCTTACTAATGCCAAACTTTAAAGCATCCAAACATACTACCATATGGCAGACTCTACAATCATTACAAGAATATAACAGCAGCAGCACTCATCAATGGAACCTGAAAAAGCCCAAGCAATTAACAAACAGTATTTCATTTAATCCATGACAACACTGAAGAGTAAGTACCATTTACTACAGCTACCTAACAGTAAGGAAACATGATTACAAAACTTAATAATATTAAATAATTTCTTCATATGTAAATACGTGCCAGCATTCTAACTTCTTTGCAAATTACTATACAATTTAGGTATTTTTTAATGATTAAAGCATGTTTTTTTTTTATTATTATTACATTTTTATTCTGTGTGAGTGATTAGGTGGGTAGGTAGATCTGAGAGTGCAATGGTGCTCAAATAGTGATCAGGAAACAACTTGCAGTAATTATTTCTCTCCTTCTCCTATGTGGGTCCAAGGAGTCAAAGTTAGGTCTTCAGGTTTGGGAGCAGATGCCTTTACCTAAGTCATCTTGCTGGCTTCTCAATCTTAAATAATATGAAGACTTATATCATTATATCAAAGTGTAATCTAAAGGCTCTGGGGCCCTATGACACTCTTAAAAGATGATGAGGATCAAAATTATATTCAAAATAGTATTGAAACAAGGACTCCCCTTTTGAATAAATATTTTTGTTTTGCAAAATAGTTGTCTAGGAAACTATGTACGATATTAATAATGTAAGTAACAAGACGGCCAGTTTTAGATAAATAAATAAACATTTTTTAAATTTCTGTCTAACTAAGCTCTACTATAAAAAAATACCATCCATGCGGTGGTGGCACACACCTTTGATCCCAGCACTCAGGAGGTAGAGGCAGGTGGATCTCTGAGTTTGAGGCCAGCCTGGTCTATAGAGTGAGTTCTAGGACAGCCAGGGTTACAACAGAGAAATCCTGTCTCAAAAAAACAATAAAACAAAAAAAGGAAAAGAAAAGAAAAGAAAGAAAATACCACAAACACAAATGTTCTTTGGAGTTCTTAGTTCTTAGTTTTGAAATGTATAAAACTCTTTTTTGTACATTACTTAAAGAGTTTTAAAACTTAAAGAAAAAGAAAACTATTGTTTCCTACCAGCTTAAGTAATTCTTTTTTATTACTGTTTTTTTGGAGGGAGGGGTGTTTCTGTTTTTGTTTTTTTGAGACAAGTCTCTCTATGTAGACTTTGGCGGTTCTGGAATTCTTTATGTAAATCGGGTTGGCCTCAAACTCAGAGATCTGCCTGCCTCTGCCTCCCAAGTGCTGGAACTAAAGGCATGCACTATCATGTCCAGCTTCAGTAATTCATATATATATATACACACACACACATATATGAGTATAAAATCCTTCTTCCCTATAGTACTTATACAATTATAAAACAAACATTAAATATTCATAGAAATAAAACTTTTTTTCTAAAACAGCAGCCTACTAAAATTGATTTGAGTGATGTGCTACTAAAAACTAAACTGCTTTTCAACATGAATTTAGTAATTGCTACAGCATACTTTCTTGAGGACTCCACCCTAGCACCAGCCTTCTCCTTGGAATTCTGACAAAGAAAGGCTCACAGTATTCGCTGTCCCTTACTTGGGACCCTAAGGCTCTCTCACTGCTCTGGATTCTGCAAACAGCTGCTCTATCACAGCTATATCCTCAATGACAAATTATCTGCTACACTTAGTAGGTATTCAACTACTGAAACTATTTATTGAATTGGTAAAAATAAAAAATTGATAGTAATTTTCAAAATAAATTTTTAGTCAGTAAGTAAAGTGCTTTCTGCTCAAACATGAAAACCTGGGTTCGGTTCCATGAATGGATATAAAAAAGTTAGGCATGATGTTGCACACTTGCAATCCCACCACTGGAAAGGTAAAAACAGGCAGATATTTGGGGTTTGCTAGTCAGTCAGTGAGTCAAATCAATGAGTTTCAGGCCAGTGAGTGACCCCGTCTCAAAAAAGAAAATGGATGGCTCCTAAGGAACAATCCCTGAGGCTGTTCTCTGGCATGCACACACACAATGTACATGTGAAATTCCCATACGTACCCACACACACATTAAGAAAACCTTTTTAACATCAAATAAGTTTTAATATGATTCATCTTTGGCATTGACTAAGAATATCATTTTTAAACTTTCAAAACAGACAATCTTCACCCCTGGAAGAATAAACAAAGTTTTTAAAAAGAAACTGGAGCTAATACCACAAAGGAGGACTGTGGTGGGTACAAGAAATTTGTTTTCAAATAACTAGATATATTGAGAATTTAAAGGATCTGGTAATCTTTTTAAAAATTACTTATCTAGGTCTAGAGAGATGGCTCAGTGGTTAAGAGAACTGGCTGTTGCTCTTCCTGAGGACTTAAGTTCAATTCCCAGCACCCACAGATGGTGACTTACAGCCATCTATAACTCTGGTATTATGGGATCTGATACCCTCTTCTGGCCTCCGGCACCAGTCATTTGGGTGATGCACATACATATATGCAGGTAAGCATCCACACACATAAAATAATATAAAAACTAAATAACAAAATTAAAAATTAGTCATCCCTAATCAGGTTCCAGAACTTAGGGAATTTTTTATTACCATAAATATTAAGGTATAACCAAAAAATGTAAGTAATAAGTATAAACACCATTTTAGCATCTCCTTAAATTTTTAAAAATATCTGAGTGGAATATGAGAGTTAAACTAAGTAACTAGGAAAATGCTTTTTCTAAAGGAGCAGGCCAGAATTAAACAGTTAATTTTCAAGCACGCCATACATGTGTGTATAAGTGGTGGGAAGGCTGTACAGCTAACTGGCAATGCCTTCATACTTCATATTGTTCTCAACTATTTGTTTCCACACATTTCGACAAATGTTGCCAGGGTGAGTCCCTCCATCACCGGTCATATAATACCTGCTGTCAATGTTTTATTAAAATGCTACTGTTTTCTGAAGCTATAGCTGCCTCAAAGCCTTCTTTGTTTGGGGGCCAACTGTAACTTACTTTTTCAGTCTAAGGAAACTGGCCATCTCTCCCCTGACTTTCTTCTCCCCTCCCTCTTCCCCTCCACAGTCCTCTTTCCCAGCTGCTACTGAGACAAATTCCTAACTTGTAACTTTTTAAATTCCTTTAGCTCTAAAAATTCCTTTAGCTCTAGGAAGGAAAAGAAAGGATTTTTTTTTTTTTTTTTTTTACTGTTCTTTCTGGCTGGCTGTCTAAACCTAGAGAACTGGACTAACTTCTAAATCTTTTATTACATTAACTGCTTTCCCAGGCAACTGTTTGTCTTCTTTCCCTTCTTCATCCTCTGAAGCTAACTGTCTAACTTTCCAACTGACACACTCTCTTAAATAGCCCTCCCAAACTGTTCCCAGAAGTCCAAGCAGCATGTAATCATAAGGCTGCACAGTACAAAAACTTCTTGGCAAAGCATCCTACTACAAATCTGCCATTAGTGAAAGCCTAAGTACCATCTATAAGGACAAAACAGCAGGAATGGCATGACCACTGGCCATAAGATGCAAGAGTCCAGTAGCTTTAAACATCCTACTTTATCTACTGTAAAGGAGAAACTGCAGCAATACAATACATTAGGACACTAGAAATTGCACTGCGTAGTCTCTCATTATAACCTAAAATCTTTCTATTACAGAATTTTTCTGGACACTTTGCCATAACAGAACCTATTTTCTGCTTCTGGTATATTATCTTTTAAAAGATCATATAATGAGTTAAATGCATCCTCTACTTTACATGTCTTTATTTTAACCTCTACACTACAAGTTAGCAAGCATTTTTGGTCAAAGGTCAGAACATAAATATTTTAGGCTTGTTATGACATATGAACTGTCATATACACTTTGTTTTCACAATCTTTTAAAAATTCAAACAGTGGGAGCTCAGCAGTAAAATATTTACCAAGCATGTACAAGGCCCTGGGTTACATCCAGAGCACCAAAATAAAAGTAAAAAGCAAGATGGGTGGTGGTGGCACACCCCTTTAATCCCAGCACTCAGGAGACAGAGGCAGGCGGATCTCTGTGAGTTCGAGGACAGCCTGGTCTACAGAGTGAGTTCCAGGACAGCCAGAGTTACAACAGAGAAACCCTGTCTCAAAAAACAAAAATAAATAAATAAATAAAAATAAAAATAAAAAATGCAGCCAAGCTTGGGAGTACGCACATATATCCCAGCACTCAGGAGGTTGAAGCAAGAAAGCCTCAAGTCTCCAATGTCACAAGACTCTGAGAGCAACTAAATTAAACAAAAATATGGAAAATAGCATTCTTAGAATATGTACTCATAGAGAGTACAAAATCAAGTCTTGGCCTGTGAACTACAGTTTACAGGCTCCTGTTCTTGAGACCATAGTAACATTCATCCCACAATACTGCTGTCTTCTAGTTACAGAAATTTCTTAACAGGAGAGGTAGTGTTCATCTATTTATTCTTGGATAAAACACAATAGGCACTTAAATATGTGTTAAAACAGCCTTCAAACATTTTATCACATCCATCTCCTCCCACCAAGATGAACAGCTTTCTTCAAAAAGAAGCCTGCAACTAACTTTAATGTTCCACACCACATAACATTGCACTAGCACCCTAGCTTGAACATTAGTTTGTTTTGAAAAGAATATGCTCAACTAGGTCTTAGTCTGCTTCTCTACAAAACTCTGTAAAACCATCTTTATGGTTGAATCCCTTGATTTGAAAGGTACTTGAAGTTTATCTTTGGTTGAGAGCTAAGAAAGCCATTATACACTAAAAGAAAAGCAGGAAGATCTATCTCAGACAAATGAGTCAATTTTTATCTTTATTGTTTTGTTCTCAAAGCTGAGGACAGCAATGGCTTAGCATGACTCTAAGAATCATATAAGATAGTAAATATACACAAACCTAGACATATCTAGGAAGAAGGAATCTCAGTTGAGAAATTGCTTCCATCAGATTGCCTGGAGGCAACTGTGAGGCATTTTCATGATCAGTGACTGATATGGAAGGGCTCAGCTCACTGTGGGTAGTGCCACTTGCAGGCAAGTGGTCCTAGACAACCAGGAAGCAACTGAACAAGCCAAGGGAAACTAGTCGGTAAACAGTGTTCCTCCACAGCTTCTGCTTCTTGCGTACCCCCGGCCTTGGTTTCTCTCAATGGGCTGTGATACGGGGTATGTAAGCTAAATAAACACTTTCCTCCCTAAGTTGCTTTTGGTCATGATCTTTATCACAGCAATAGAAAGCAAACTAAGACCTATAGACATTTTTTTTTTTTTAATGAGGAAACACTGAGTCTCCACTGATGAGGAGTCTAAGATGTTATTTTCCCAAAAGCCATTGTGCTATGCAGGACTAAGGACATATATCCATTAGAATGGGAGTGATCATCTTTCAGTCTTCTGTGAGCAATGGGGAATCCCAAAATGAGGATCAATAGCATATAATAGCATAGCTAAGCCAATTAGTCAATGTGGAAAACCAGAATCAATTCTTTTGAGTATAGCCCCACAGATATACTCCACTAAAATGGATTTAGTTAAAAACAAGACTATCAAGTCCCTCTCCCTACACACACACACACACACACACACACACACACACACACCAAGTTTTTAGAAATATAAGCTATTACCTCTAGTTAAAGACACAGAGGCATTGGGGCTGGAGAAATAGCTTGGTAGTTAAGAGCACTGGCAGTCCTTCAAAAGGACCTGGGTTTGATGGCCAGCACCCATAACCATCTATAACTCCAATTCCAGGGAACTGGATATCCTTTTCTGGCCTCCATGGGCACCAGGCACAAACATGGCACACAGACATACATTCAGGTAGAACACAAACACAAACACAAAATAAAATGAATGCTTAAAAGAAAAAAAATACAAAGACATTACCTAGCAATGGAGAACAAAAGAGATCTAGCTTTGGTTCCATTACTGGATGTTCTGACTGAGGCAATTCACCTTCCTCCAGAGAGGAGAAGTCTGTTACTTCTCTTCCTTCTATTCTCATGTCAGTGGTCTGGGATGTATCCAAGGTTTTAGAAGAGTCCCTTTCTTGAGGAAGATGATGCCAAGATTCTGCTCTCTGAATCAATTTTAAAGGGAAAGACGCTGAGTCATTAACTGACAACACATTAGCCCATGATGACTATCTTATCATAGCATATTTAACAATGTTCTCACCAGAGTGGGAAAAGAAAATTGTTCCAGAACTTCTATGCTCCTTATCACTCCATTAACTTCCTTCTAGTCCAGTGATTCTCAACCTTCCTAATACTGCAACCCCTTAATATAGTTCAGTGACCCCAACCATAAAGTTACTTTGTTGTTACCTCATAACTAATTTTGCTACTGAGCAATGTCTCAGTTCCTAAGGGCCATCAGAAACGGGACAGGTATTTCAGAAAATAATTTACCATATTCTTGTAAAGTTAAATATATAACTATCATAATTTAGCTGATCTGCAGAAATGAAGTCATGTTAACTCAAAAACCTGAAAGAATATTATTCAACAATGAAAATTAAAGAACTGATACTTGCAACATAGGCTAATTTCAGAAAGAAATAATCAGAATTTTAAAGTCCACACACTGTAATTCTGAAAAGGCTGTAGAGCCACCAGGGTGCTTCTGTAAGGTCAGAAATAGAGAAGAATGATTAAAATAGCATCCAGAAATTTTGTGCGTAATAGCAATGCTATATGTCCCAAGTACAATGTTATTTACATGACTGTATCTTTCAAAGCTCATCTGACAAACTGTATAACTAAAATAATTCACCTTTCTAAACTGTATTTATACAACAAAAAACTTAGCTATTTAAAATGGAAATAGACACCTTTCCTTTTAAAATATACTATTTATGGTCAGGTAATGAGTTTGCAATTTTGAATATCTTAACTTCTTATATGTTAAATATCCCAAGAGAAAATATACATAAATAAAAGTTCTTTACAATACTTTAAATAGACTATTCAGACCAAAAGAGCAGGGAGTGAGCTTCTGTTCTACAAAAAGTTATATAGTCCTACTAGAACACTGAAATAGTAAAGTAGTTCACCTCTTCACATTCTTCATATCACAGTATTTCTTGTGCAGCTGGCAAAAAAGGAAAGAATGTGCCAGTTCACCACCAGACTTACCTGGTCCTCCCCAGGCCCCCATTGGACTGTTGTTTCCAATGGCATTGCATTGGAGTTGGAAAACTGTACCATAGAATTATCTTGATATGATGACTGCTGCCACACATGGCAAGTCAGTGGAACAACCTGAAAATTAAAACACACTTAAGCAGAGAATTGCTGGGATTGTACAATAAAACAGTGTCAGAATACACTTTTCCATTTTATAGAATGCTTTCACATTGTTATAAAACGCTATTCTCCAAGCCTAACAGTATTACCATCTTCATCAGAAGCAGCTGTAACTACCCATAAGAGACTATCAAGGCGAGGCCTATTGACCTTCCCTCACAGGAGGGTGTGGGAAAAGTCATTATAACACAGGAAATCATAGAAAATCATAGTTTAGTGGCTTAGGACCCTATTTGGTTTGGATTATGGACACACACACACCCTTGTAATAATGCATTTGACAACCTAGCTCCTTTACCTGCATGTACTATGCACACACATCCCTCTCTAAACAATGCACCTAGCAACCTAACCTCAGAACCTATCTGTACTCTCCACCCACATGAACACTTCTCTCTGAACAACAGCATAAGCTTCTCTGCCCCCAACAACAATCAAATTTGTACAGTTTCTATTCAAGTATATTCCCAATGTATCTAGACAGGATGAAAAGAAAGGCTGTTCTGGCCTGAACTGGTTTGTGATGCATGTACAGTAAGATAAACACTGTCATCATTCCAGTGAATTTTTTGGGAGAATTCCTATTTCTGATCTTATGCCTAGGTAAAATTGGGCATGCATATGAATCAAATCGGATACACTATGGGAAGGAATATGTGCAGTAGATAAAATAAATATGTGACCTAATATATCAGAAATAAGAGAATACCCAAACTACACACCTGAGTAATCAACCCATCCTTCCTAAGGCCCTTGAGTACTTACCACGTGACTCTCGCTGATCTCATGCTCCTGTAAGTAAGTTTAATAAATGCATTTGTTCACAAAGCTGGATTTGGAATGTTACTTTGGCTTATCATTGATTCCCTACCTGGGGCCAGTATATGTTTTTTCACAATTCTTCAAGAAAAGTTGACACACACACACACACACATATATACTTACTTTTACTTCACAATCACTACTACCCAAGTTGTTATTTATGTTTACCTAAACACAAACAGGATCAGGGTTGGATAGCTCAGAGGTTAGGAGCCCTGGCTGTTCTTCCTAAGAACTCAGGTTCAATTCTCAGCATCTACATGGCAGCTCACAACTATCTGCAACTCCAGTTCCAGGGTATTCAACACCCTCATACAGACATACAAGCAGGCAAAATACCAATGCATGTGAAATAAAAGTAAATAAAATAAAATAATAATAATTGAGGCCTTAAGGTTAATCAGTTAGGATTAAATATACTTTTCACTAAACCTTTCCAGTTCCTAAGTCTTTTATACCTGCAGTTAAAAGCAGCTAGGAGAAAATACAAACTGTTTTCTAATCTTACTGCTAACAGCTACAAAACTAACTCTAATATCAGGAGCTAAAATCAGCTCATAGCACAAGAAAGACAAGGAAACTTAAGGGAGTGTTGAGGCGGGGAGCATCACCACCAAGACATAACCACCACTCCTTCCAGGTTCAAATGTCTCACTGGCTCAGAGTCCAGAATTAGGACACAATTTAAAAAAAAAGAAAAAAGAAAGAAAAAGAAAATCTCACTGTGATGATCACATATGTAGAGACATTTACCTTTTTCAAGACACATCTCAACAAAACCGTGCTTAAGGCCAGAATGTAAAGTGACCTGTTTTGGTTTTTTTGTTGTTGCTTTGTTTTGTTGAGACAGGGTTTCTGTGTTGTAACTCTGGCTATCCTGGAACTCACTCTGTAGACCAGATCCTCTGCCTCCCAAATGCTAGGATTAAAGGCCTGTACTACCACCATCAGGCTAAGGTGACCTATTTTAATCAGCCAAGTTCTTTTCTCAGCTATAAACCAATACTTTTGAGAAAACCTCCCAGACAAGATGACAAGCAATGTTTATAGTTAAAACATGTCTTCCCGGCCCTCTAACCTATACATAGTAAGAATTCCTTTAACCTGTTTGACTGGTTTTTATCTTATCAGCACTCTTATCTGCAAACCTCTACAAAGCACCCATAAATCACTCATAATCTTGTTAAATACAAATCTTTTAGAGAGCAGGTTATATTCTATCTATATATTATAGATATACTATATTATAGATATATAATATCCATATATACTTAGGAATATATGTGTGTGTATATGTATACATATATATACATACACACACACACATCTATGCATGTAACAATTAATGAAAAATGAGGCCATGAATTCAAAAGAGTCTAAGGAGGGGTACAGGAGAGGATTTGGAGTGGGGAAAGAGATAAAAGAAAAAATAAGCACACCAAAGCACTGTACTTAATCTTTTAAATTGTGATACATATTACATCCTTTGATCAATAAAACTTCAAATTGCTAAGACATTTAGTATGAGTCTCTCTTGAAAAGTTCTCACAAGACCCCAGGTATGTACTGTTTATAATGAATTCTACCTTGGCTTCTCACTGATTTTTTCTAAAATTCTTTTCAGTAGCTTAAAGCCCCTGCTACACCTGAGTGAAGTACTTGGGAGGAGCTTCTCAGGCTGCTGAACTCAACAATGCTGAAAGGCATCTTCTCTGTTGGCTGAAAGATAATATATAAAAGCTACTTTAAAAAAAATTAAGCCAGATGGTGGTGGTGCATGCCTTTAATCCCAGCACTTGGGAGGCAGAGGCAGGTGGATCTCTGTGAGTTGGAGGCCAATCTGGTCTACAGAGTGAGTTCCAGGACAGCCAGAGTCACAACAGAGAACCCTGTCTTCAAACGCCCCCCCCCACCAAAAAAATTTTTTTTTAAAAAGCCAGAAGAGAATCCAAAAAGATCCAAATTCACTTTATCAATTTCTGTCTAGAAGCAAAATAGTTAATCTGCTACAAATTAGCCAGGAAGAGGAAGGAAGCTATGAAATTGACTATTTTATATGCAAATTTGAGTTTATAAGAAAGTAAGAAAAATCAGCAGGATTAAATGGCAAATTGGAAACAAAATCAGAGTAGAACCTCTAGAGTTTCTGCAGTTGGAAGAGTGCTTCCCAGTATATACAAGGCCCTGGGCCCAACCTCAGCAGGTCACCTTTGACTACTGAGTCTGAGGCTAGCCTGGGCTACACGATCCCCTCTCTAAATAATAAGGGGTAAGATGACTCAGCAGGTAAAGACATTTTCAGTTAGCCTGCTCAATCCTGGTACTCACACCCACATAATGGAGCGCTGATTCCCAGAAATTGTCCTCTGACCTCCACATACAAAAGTGTGTACACACAAACACCCAAATACAATAGATTAAATAAAAATAGGGGCTGGATTGTTGCCTCAGCTGTTGAGTGTTTGCTACTCTTCCAATGCATCTGAATTCAATTGCAAGCACCCACAGGCTAAAAAGGTTCTAAGCATCTTTAACTCCAGGTTCAGTGGATCCCACACACTCTTCTGACCTCCATGGTCACCTGTACATACACACACACACACACACACACACACACAAAAGAAAATTTTAAAATGTACTTTCTTAAACATGCCTAATAAGTTACAGTGAACTTAAGACAAGTAAGTAAAAGTCAAGAAAATGATGTCAGAACAAAATGAAAATATCAACAGAGAGCCTGGTGGTAGTGGTACACACCTTTAATCACAGCACTCCGGAGGTAGATGCAGGTAGAGAGTGAGTTCTAGGACAGCCAGAGTTTTACACACACACACACACACACACAAACATACGCATTGTCTCAAAATAAAAAAAAGAAAATATCAATATAGACATAATGATTTTTTTTTTAAGTGACAAAGCCTAGGGGGTTGGAGTAGCTCAATCAGTAAAGTACCTGCCTCATGAGCACAAGAATCTGGGTTCAATCTCTATTATCCACATTAAGAGGGGAAAATAGTTGCCATTAAACTGAAGAGGTGGACACAGGAGGGCTCTGGAGCTAGCTGGCAAGCCAACCAAGTCTAACTGATGAGCTTCAAGCCAATAAGACAGCTGACTTAAAGAAAGCAGATAGCTTTCTACAGGAACCAACATGCAAGGCTGTCCTCTGACCTCCACACATGGGCACACAGGCACCCACATATACATAAACTTGCATGTGCCCACACACACACATAAAAAAATGTTAAGTAACAAATTCTGGAGATGAAAAATAATTAACTGAATTGAAAATATTCACAAGAAAGATTTAACTGCATCTGAAGCAACCATGTCTGGGCAATGAAAAATATTTTTAAAAGAAAACAAAAGTCAATACAATCTAAGGGATTTGTGGAACATAATTTAACATAATTAATGTTAAAGGTTAACATTAATTAACCTGACACTACAGGCATTATGGGAACTCAAGATACAAAAACTGGCAACAAACCTGTGGATGGAGCTCAGTGGTGCTTGCCTACTACAATTGGGGGAAGGGGGGTCCCACTCCGTTAGCTGAAGGTAGTACTCTGTAAGTTACTGTCTAGCCTAGCGATTCCTTGAAGTGTACTCAATAAGAATGTTTTAAACAAATAATACTTTCACTTAGGGGCAAAGGAAGATTGATTGCAAATTCAAGGTCAGCCTAGACTATACAAAAAATCCCTTGTTTCAAAAACAATGAGCCAAACTATGGTGGCATATGCCTTTAATCCCAGCACAGGCAATCAGATCTCTGTGGAGTTCCAGACCAGCCAGGGCTATACAGTGAGATCCTGTCAAAAGTAACAACTTGAACAAAAAAAAAACAAAAAAAAAAACTCAAAACAACAACAAAAATAGTTTAAAACGTGAGCAGACCAGTAACAAAGAAAGTGAATTGGTCAAAAACATCACCACAAAAGAAAATCCAGCTTCACTGGAGAATTCTATGAATCAGCATCAGCCATCTTCAAACTTTCCCTATTCCCCAAAGATAAAGGAATACTGCTAAATTATTCTATGAAGTCATAATTATCTTGACACTAAAGCCAAACAAGGAAAGAAAACTTTAAACCAATATCCCTAATGAATACTGATGTAAAAATTCTCAACAAAATATTAGCAAACAAAATCCAACAATACATTAAGAGGATTATATGTCATGACTAACAGGATTTATTCCTGCAATTCAAGATCCACACAGAAAAACTGATCAATGTAATACATCACATTAACAGAACAAAGGATAAAGAACACATGGTCACCTCAATTAAAATAGAAAAAGTGCTTCACAAAAGCAAACACTGTTTCATGATTAAAGGAAACAAAAAAGAAAAGAAAAAAAACATAGGAATAGAAGAAAACTACCTCATAATAAAGTCCACAATGTAGAAAGCCCACTCAAATATCATACTCAGTGTGAAAGACTTGAGAAAATAATTCTTTAAAGGTTTAGAACAAGGCAAAGGTGACTTCTCTTTCCAGTTCTATTCAATAATTACGAGTCCTAACCAGAGTTGTCAGACAAGAAAAAGGCTAGGACACTCAGGACTTCATGGAGACCTTGTTTCTAAATAAATAAATAAAAGTATATAGGGGCTAGAGAGGGCTCAGTGGTCAAAAGCACTCTCTGCTCTTACAGAGGACCCAGGGTTCAGTTCCCAACACTCAGATGGAGGTTCACAGCCATCTTTAACTTCAGTCCCAGGGGACTCTTCTGGCTTCACAGCCACCAGACATACAAGTGGTACAGATATACATGATATACAGATATACACTGCAACAAATATTCATACACATAAAACAAATAACATTCATACACATAGTAAATTTTAAATACATTAAGACAAATAAATAAAAACATATAAAGAATTCACACAGTTCAATAGTAGAAAAGCCATCTGATTGTGAAAACAGATCACCCTGAATTTGCCTGCTTAGCTTTATCTTGGAAGCTAAGCAAGATTCAGCTTAGTTATTTAGATGAGAGATCTGCTGGCACATGCATAAAGCCCTAGATTTTTAAGTTTGAAACCCAACAGTAAACAGACAAGCCAAATAAAGAATGGACATTTTAAAATCTCTAAATGGACATTTCTGTAAAGTAAATGTATGAATGATCAATAAGCACAAGAAAACATGTTCATCATTAGTTAGACATGGTCAATGGGAACTCTCACACAATGCTAATGAGAATATAAAGTGGCACAGCCACACTGGAAAGCAATCAGGCAAGCCCTTAAAGGGTTATACACAAAATTGCCAAATGTCCAGCAATTCCACTCCCAATTATATAACCATGAACTACAACCCATGAACATTACTTCCTCCCAAAAATATTTTCCTTCAAAATGTAAGCCTCAAAGGAGAGGCATTTGAAATCACTTAAGCTGAAACATCTGTAGGACCAGCAGGAAGACACAGCAGCAGAGGTTCTGAGTCACTGTTCCACCACGTCTTTAAAAAGAGGTAGGGAGAAAGAGGAAAAGGAGCTGACTCAGTATGTAAAGCCTAGTGACCTGAGTTCAATCCCAACATAAAAGGGTAAAAGTGAGTACACAAAATTGTCTTCTGACTTTCACCTATGTGCAATCTTCATTCAGTCCCTGCTCTGGTGGAGGGAGACATGTAGAATCTTAAATTTACTGGTGGCTCAGCCTAACCTTATCCAGTGAGCTCCAGGTTCAGTGACAGATCCTGTCTCAAAAATTAATAGATGGTATGATGGCACACACCGCTAATCCCAGCACTCTGGAGACAAAGGCAAATGGGACCAGCCTGGTCAAATTAAATAAAGTAGGAAGCAATTCAGGCAGAAGTAGAACTTTTACTTCTACATACCCATACATACATGCATATGTGCACACAAACACTACACCACATACAGACAGACCCACAAAACAAACGTATCATTATAACAACCTTACTACTTAGAAAGAGATAGATGACAATGTAATTGAATACTATACAATGAATACATCTAAAAAAAAAAAAAAAACTGAGGGAGGAGCCAGGCATAGTTGTACATGCCTTTAATCCTAGCACTTGAGAGGCAGAGGCAGGTGGAGAGTTCAAGGCTAGCCTGGTCTACCTGGGGAGTGTCAGGACAGCTAGGGCTATAGAATGAGACCCTGGCTGAAGTGGGGTGGGGAGAACCTGGAGGAGGAAGGCTATAGCTCAGAGGCAGAGTTTGCCTAACATGTATCAAGATCAGGATTTGTAGTCCTCATCTTCATAAAACAAACAAAAAAAAGGACCACCTACACCTTCATACAGTCTCTAATGTAAATAACTGACGTAAGAAAAGAAAAAGCAGGCCCAGGCATGATGACCATGCCTATATTACTAGCGTTGGGAGGTAGAGGCAGTCGGATCTCTAATTCCAGGCCAGCCAGGGCTACATAGTGACATCCTCCAAAAAAAAAAAAAAAAAAAAAAAAAAAAAAAAAAAAAAAAAAAAAAAAAAGGGGGGGGTGTTTTCCAGTGGTTAAGAGCACTGTATGCACTTCCAGAGGTCAAGTTCAATTCTTAGCAACCACATGGTGTCTCACAACCATCTATAATGGGATCCGATGCCCTCTTCTGGCATGCAGGCATATGTGCAAATGAAGCATTCACATTCTCTCTTTCTCTCTCTCTCTCTCTCTCTCTCTCTCTCTCTCACACACACACACACACACACACACAAAATACACTAAAAAAAAAAAAAGAAAAGAAAAGAAAAAGACCATCTAGGGCAGGAGAAAGACACCCCAAGCTCTAAAAAGCAGTATTTTTCTATACAATTAGATAGGTAACTGTAATCCAGGAAAACAATTTTCTCATGTTAGGTATGGTAAGAGTTAAAGTGGGCTAATTTAAGAATTCCTCTATTAGGCCTAAATAAGTAAATTTAAATATTCATAGTTATTCAAATAAGTCAGAACAAAGTAAGTTAGGAGACATACTTCAATCGTAAAGCTATAACAATGGTCTAGACATAGCACAGAAGACTTTTCTGATCTTCAAAACCAAATTCAGTCTTAGCACCCACTTAGCCAATTCCTCGCTTGCTCAGAGCCACCAAAGACCTTGCCACATCTCACAATCAGCACAAGCATTTACTCGCTAACACCTGGACACTACCCTCTGCATCCAATCCATTATTAAGTGTGGTGATTTTGCTTTCTAAATGTCAGTGCTGTTCTGGGATGAATGGTTTATGCCAAGTCATCTGATCTCAGAGTTAGGCTGTTTTGGCCTCAAAGCAGGTGGGGCTTCAAAACAAAGCCCCTGCTACCTTCAAGACAGAGCTAGCCCTGGCTGCAATATGATTAAGAGCATCTTGACACCAGTCTCCATCGTTTAATGAACACAATAAACCATTATAAGGCCATTATAGACCATTATAATGACCATAACAGAGCTTTATAAGTCATTATAAGACCCTGAGTGGACCCCTACTTGCCCTACCCAAATAACCAGTGGCAAAAATAATTAATTAATTAATTAATTTAAAAAACAAGAAAGCCCGCCAGATAAGACCTAAACAACCAGGACACCAGGACACTGAAACAATGCCAGCAAAGTCCCCCATTAAAGAGACTTCTTCTTCTGCCTTTTGGTCTTGGGGAATTTACTCACAGCACCATGTCATCAGTCTGTCAATACTGTCCCTAGCATGACAAATATCTCTTGAAATAACTTACTCTTCCCTATTCCCATCAATACTTCCCTGTTCTACGTAGACCAGGCTAGGATTAAAAAGCATACGCCACCACACTGGTTTACCTCCTTGTTCGAAAAAACTTTTTGCCTGACAATATTGCAATGACCTTCTAATTAATGCCCTGCACTTATTCAGGCTACTCTAATCTCTCCCCTACTAGCCCAGCTATCTGCAATACTAGTTATCTTGCTGAGATACAAATCTGAATGTAAACATCCTTCTTTAAAACAGTTTGACTTTCTAAAACTCCAGGGATAAAGCCTCGAAAATCCTTGGCATAACAAACATTAAGCCTTGCAGCCCAGACTCTACAGGCTGGCCTTGGATTCCTTAAAAATGTTAAGCTTTTAATCGGAGCACTCAGAAGGCAGAGGCCAGCCTGGTCTACAGAGTGAGTTCCAGGATAGCCAGAGCTAAACAGAGAAACCCTGTCTCAGGGGAAAAAAAAAAAGGAAGTATTGTGCTTTAAGTGATGTGGCCCAGTGGTAGGATGTTTGCCTAGCATGCCCAAAGGCCAGGGTTCGATCCTAGTCCTACAATAAATTAAAAACATAAGTAAAATGTAAAACTGTCACTCTTGCTAGTCAACAGTGCTTTTCCTTATGCTTCCTCATCTGGGCCTTTTTTTAAACCCTTGTTTAGTTAGGCTTACAGTCTTTAAGATAACTCCCCAGCCTTAATGCCAGGTTAAGGTTACCTATTTTATGCATTCACAGCATTTTAGCATACACCCGTTTTATTTATGAGATCATGTAAATTTTATCTGCCTCCCCCTTTAGAGTGGGAACACTAGGACGGCAGGAGTTTGGTTCACCAAGATTTCCTTAGCATCAAGTACAATGTGTGGCACAAGGTTTTTTTTTTTTCCAGCAATATCTAGCAGACAAACATCATGTACTGTTCTCCAGCGATCACAGTCCATAATACCACTGTGATGATGGAGCTGTTCTATAACTGCCATGTCCAATGTGGCAGCCACTAAAGCATGGCTATCGAGCACTTGAAAAGTGATTAAAACAGGGCCGCTGAATTGCTCTTCATTCTTTCTCCTCAAGTACTAGGGCCTTGTGCACATAAGGCAAAACCTCCACCTCTTACATACACCACCAACAACAACCCTTCTAATTTTACTTATTCCTAACTAATTAATATGCAAAGAGCCACAGGTGGCCGTACATGGTTAGTTTCAAAACGATCTTGGCAGGCCCACTGTAAACTCGACTCTTTTTCCATTTGGTCTTGGTGCTTTCTAATTTTCCAAACTAGAGGTGCCGCACAAGCCGCTTCCAAACCTAGCCACCGGCTAGGGACCCATTAATTGCTTGTCCAGAGAAACACAATAGCTCAATGCAGAGGACATAATCCACACTAATTCCTCTGGGAAGGGGGGGTTCTTCTTGCACTTGAGAAAAATGTAGGCGCTTAAATGTCACTCTGCTAGCTAACTATTCCCTAGGCTCCCTCCCCAGTCACCACCTCCTGCCGAAAAAGCCTTTCTAAATGCACGCTCTGGGAGTACCGGCTCCCTGCGCATCTGTCATTATCTGTCCTAGTTCAAAAGAGCCCGGACCCACTAAGGAGACATAGAAGACACCACAGATGTCATTGCTAGGAAGAACCCAAGACTGCGTGCGAGGAGTTTGCCAGTCCCACCGGCGGCGTCTCGGGTCCGTAGGCACGGCGACCCACAGCGAGCAGGCTCGGAGACCCCGGACCGATTTCTGGAGCTCAAGCTCCTCAACTGGTGGCTCTCCGGCCTAGGCCCCCTCCTCCCCACAGCGCCGCTCCGCACCTCGGCCTTGCTCAAGTGGTCCGCCGGAATGTACAGGTGCCGCGGGGGCGGGGGTGGAGGGAAAACCCTGCAGGGGAGGCAGGGGTGCGCCTCCAGCCATGCCTTCGCCATCTCGTCTTCCTCATCGTCCGTGCTCTCCCGCGGCTGGGACTCGCTGTAGTCCACCTCGTGCCCCGCCTCTTCAGACTCGGCTTCTTCCACCCTCACAGTCTCCTCAGAGACTCGGGGCTCCACGGTGTCCAGGGTCGGCGCCGACGACGCGTCCGCCACCTCCTCCTCCTCCTCCTTCTCCTCCTCCTCCTCCAGCTCGCCCGGCCAGGGTAGGTCCTCCGGCTCCATGTTGGCGTCGCGCTCGGGGCGGCTGCGGAGGAGGAGGGGAGGGGAGGGGGGCGGGGAAGGGAGAGGAAGCGAGGTGACTGGCGGTTGCCGCTGCGCGCAGGCGCACTTGCCGCCACCGCCTCACGTGGGGCGGGGCTGTGACTGAGAGCGCGCGTTGCTAGGGACGCCCTGCGTAGAGCGCGGGAAGAGTGCAGAAAAGGAGGGTCCTGAACAGCTACGTCCTTTTTCGTCACCAGACTTTGCTCATAGTACTGTATGCTCATAATAAACTAGCCTGGGCTCTTCTGGGGGCGCTAGAGGCCTTGCACAGTTCACCCCGGTTTTTTGTCTCTTGCCTTCAGACACTAGGATAAACTTATAATAATCACATTCGCAAGTTATTACCGATTTTTAAAGGGTTAGCGTTACCACCTCAAGTGGCAGTCTACAGCTGGCACTTGAACCTAGTAGTGGTGAAGTGTAATAGGATGAGTAGGGAGTTAAAAAAAAAAAAAAAAATGGACGCTGACATCGGAAACATGCAGCGGTGTGAGACCGAGCAGGGCTGGCTAGGTGGTTCTACCAGTAAGGAATCAATCAATGCACAAGCCTAAGAACCCAGAGTTCGATCCCCTAGAAACACATAAAGAGGGGAGAGAACCAACTCCCCTGCGTTGTCCGTATTGTGCGCATGCACAATGGTAATCATGTGGAGGAGGGGAAGCAGCAGAGGTGGTGGCACAGGCACCTTTAATCAGAGCACTTGGTGAGTTCGAAGACAGCCAGCGCTTACACAGAGAAACCCTGTCTCGAAAAAAACAAAAACAAAACACATCAGCATCCTATAACTAAACCACTTTGTATGAAACAAAATTACAAGGAACATGAAGCTGCGTAACTCAAAACAGTACATACCTGCAATTTATACGCATAATCTAAGGAGCAACGCAATAATCCCAAGACTCCTCATTTTTGCAACTGGACACAAGCGATAGAATATCTCCTCAACCTTGTTGATGTCTACTTCCTCACAGTCTTTTATCTACTAGGTCACCCCAAAGTCCATACCTAAGTTTTACCTTCATAAGCGCAGGCACCTACCCTCTTCTTCTTCCTTCAGTGGGTGTGCTACCACCTGCCTCACCCACACCTGTGTTCCTCCGGCAATCTAGTCTGCCCAGGCCTAACACAAGTTACTGGGGGAAGAGGGGGTATCTCTCCTGCTGGATGACAGCTGAGGGGCTGAAGTTCTGCCAGCTCAGCGGGCCTTGAAGGAGCTAGCTGAGTCTCTCCACATTGAGAGGGAAGACTAAACCCGCCTCTGGCCATGGGCAGACTGCAGTGAGGACTGGGTTACTGGCTGAATGGCACCACAGGCAGTCACCATTTTCTTCCACTGAACAAACCAGACCTTTCCCCAGATGCCTAGGCCCTCCTGCTGCCCTCTGCCTCTCAGGGCTACTGCTCAGCTCCCTAGGCTTCCGTGCTGGGGACCCCAGCCGCTGCCCCCTACAACCAGCATGAGCCCCAAAGGCCAAAAACCACTGTGAAATGTAAACCCCAAATCCAGTTGAGAATAAGACCACCACAGCTGAGCCAAATTTTTAGCCAGCAAGCTTAAATTAAATTGACTAAATACTGGCCAGGAAGATGGACTCTGACCAGGTCCATTCTGAGGTACCCACGGTATGAACCCACCACCTCCGGAGCTCCCACAGAATGGCCCCAAATCACTCGGCACAGGTGCTTAAAAAAGCAGAATCTGTAAGGCTATGTACTTCCCACCAGGTCCAGTCATTGTCAAGCATCTATCCTGATGTACTTCCTGTCTGGGTTATCTCCTACCTGCAAGTGACCAAGCACATTCAGTGCATTTGGAGCACATCCTGTGCAGTAGGATCACCTTGGGATCTAACCACTCCCTACCCAATAATCCAAGAGGTTGTGTCCTTATTCAGGGACTATTTTACCTGAATACAGCCCTGCTTAGCACTCCAAGAAGTTATGTCCTAGTTCCATAGAATTACTTAGGCAGAGTAATTAAAATTTAAAGCATAACTTTTGGTCTTACAAGAGCCACTGAAGAACCACTGGGGAGCCTGCACATTTCCCCTTTGTGGAAGTCTGGTTCTGCTGGGCAGGGGAGCTCTGAGGCTTGGGACCTCCTCAAGAAAGTTCCCCCCAAGATACTATCAGGGATCCCACTCCCTGCTGGCTATGGGGTCCCGCAACCTGACAGAGCAGAGCAGAAGAAGCCCCACCTAATAATACATTTAGCCCTGAGTGGGGAACTCCCAGCTGAGAGCCCCCTAATCCATCCCTACTATTCAAATAGGGTGAAAAAAAATCCCCTAATCCCAGGCCACCCTGGAAAGCTCTGACCCCCAACACTATATTAAAGAACACATTCTGCTCAGTTAACACAGGTTCTGCTGTTGTCTTCCTCCTGAGCAGATGCAGCCATGCCCACTAAATCTCTTTTGTGAGATTTGCAGCATGAAGCTGTTTTTGTCTTCAAGCTGAAGTGAATGGAAGAGGTGAAGACCGCCTCAGCTCAGCTGGGGATACTTCCCCCTCAGAGCTGCAACACAAGGGAAATTTTTCCCCTCGGAGCAGAGTGGAGCTATTACAGTGTAACACTACAGCTCAGCTGGGGATGGATGCCTTCTCCACCTCAGAGCTGTGTGGTTCCATGGGTCCCTACTGCCAGGGCACCTTTCGGACAGATGGTCTGATCTGGAAAAAACACTAACAATAGGGTGGTTCTTGTCTTCCATTACATGATATTGCTAGATATGCCATTCTTAGAGAATGCCCCAGAAGATCACCTATATTCCAGACATATTCCTTTTAAAATATTTTTTAAATTTATTTATTAATGTATATAAGTGTTTTGTCTGCATTTATGTATCAGTACCATGTGTGTACCTGGTACCTGAGGAGCTCAAAGCAGGGTGTGGAATCCCTTAGAACTATAGTTACAGGTGGTTGTGAGCCACTACCTGGGTCCTAGAACCACTGCAAAAACAAGTACTCTTAACCAATAAGACAACTCTCTCCAGATGTATTCTCTCTTCGCTCTATTTTGTAGCACTCTCTCTAGTTCTCTTTGATAATCAGAATCCGTTACCCTTGCCAAATAGAAAGCCCCTTTCTAGCCTATTAAGCCAGGTCCATGAAATGGTCCTTGAAAACATCAGGTGACAGTTTCAACTTCCAGTTCAGTGGAGCCCTTGTGTCCATGTTGGGAACTAATTCTATCAATCCAGAGACCCAGAGACAAAAATGGCAAAAATTCAAAAGACAATGAAGAAACATTTTGCATTAAAAATTAACAACTACTTTTTTTTTTCATTTGGTTCCCAGGTCCATGAATTCTGACTGTGGAAGAAATTCCACTATTTCTGAAATGGTAATATTTTAGAAGTGGTAAGGTACCCACACCCTCCCCTAACTTCTTTGGTTATTTCATGTCTGGCTTAGTAACAGTCTGAACAACCCACACTAAATGATCCTGTACGCTTAAGGTAAAGAAAGTCATAAGACCTGCAATGTCTGTGGTTTTCTTCTTTCTTAGTCAGTGTACTAGGCAAAGTGAGGAGTGTTTATATAGAGATAGATGCAAAAGATGTTACAGAATCATTATAAAAATTGCGTTACATGGCTATGGAGCCTGAAAGGTCCCACAACAGGCTGGAGACTCAGGGATCTTTATCCAAGTAATCTTATATATAACATTTTTTTCTTTTATGTTAGTATCTTATACATAACTTTCTTCTCATTTCATTTTTTGCTTTTAGGTGTTTCAAGACAGGGTTTCTTCGTGTAGCCCTGACTGTCCTGGAACTTACTCTGTAGACCAGGCTGGCTTCAAATTCAGAGATCCGCCTGCCTCTGCCTCCCAAGTGATGGGATTAAAGGAGTGTTCCACCACTGCCCCACAAAAATAACTTTCAGTCTGAAGCTTAAGAACTCAAGAATCTGATGCAATCCAAAGAGTTCTGTGGCTCAAGAGCAAGAACAAAAAGTATCTGGGTTCCACAAAAGACAGAGTTCTACCCAGACTCTCAGCTGATTGGATAATGTCAACCCACACAGAGAAAAGATCTTTCTTACTCAGTCCACTCTAGAAAGACTCCCTTAAGCTCAGGTGGTAGCATATGCCTTTAATTCCAGCACTTGGGAAGCAGAGGTAGACAGATCTCTGAATTCAAGGCCAGTCTTCTTTCTACATACGAAGTTCCAAGCCATTAAGGACTACATAGTGAGACCCTGTCTCAAAAGAAACAAACAGACAAACAAAACCTCCCAATAGATTATAATTTTAATAGGAACAGGAATTACTGAGTACTTCCATTAAGCCCTTTCTACCGCAACAGACAATCTTTAGGGTCGGGAACAATGTGTATTTTTCAGTCAGTAGCTGGATATCACTACTTCAACTGTAAACCTCAAAAACTAGGAAAATTATCACAGGATATATTTGAAGATCCATTGGGCCACTGCAGGAAAAAAAATGTTAAGGAGGTGGGAAGATGGCTCAGTGAGTAAAGTACTTGCTACACAAGCACCAAGACTTGAGTTGATTCCCCTCATCCATGTAAAAGCCGGTGTGGTAGCAAGTTCCTGTAGTCCTAGGGCTGGGGTAGAGGACACAGGAGCATCCCTGGGGCTCATTGGCCAGCCAGTCTAGCTGAGCTCCAGACTCAGTGAAATACATTTTCTCAAAAAATTAGATGTACAGGGTAGAGAAAAGGCTCAGTGGTTAAGAGCACTTGCTGATCTTCCCAGCATCCACCTTGTGGCTCACAACTACCTGTAACTCCAGTTCCAGGAAATGTGATTCAAATTCTTCTGACCTTCACGGGCACCAGACAGCCACTTGGTGCACATATGTACATGCAGGCAGAATACTCATGCCATAAAATATAAATGTAAATAAAAGAAAAAATAAGACAGACAACAACTAGGGAAGACACCTGATATTGACCTCTGGACACTTGTGCCCATTTGTACACATACACACTTTTACACACACAAAGAATATCAACCCAAGAGTAAGCACCTAGCTCTCCAGAGTCCCACCCTAAACAATGTCCCACAGTGAACTCAATCAAGCTCTGTTGGTAGATCAGCTTTGGTTTTGAGCCAGTTACAATTCCTGGGAGGTCTGCTTATTTTTCTTTCCCCAGGTTCAGTTACCATGGTAAGTAGATATGTGTCCCTTTGGGAAAGACAAAGAGTAAGAGTTACTGTGTGTTTCTAGGTGACATCAGGGGACCTGATCACTTTCACTCAAAGTCCTGACTCAGAAATGGGAAAGGGAGGAGAAGCCATAATTTTTGTTTTGCTAGCTTAAGTCAGGACTCTTCACACACTTTTTGGACCCTCCTCTTCATCACCCTCCTCCTCCTCCTCCTCCTCCTCCTCCTCCTCCTCCTCCTCCTCCTCCTCCTCTTCCTCCTCCTCTTCCTCCTCCTCCTCCTCTTCCTCCTCCTCCTTTTTTTAGTTTTACCATTTAAGTAGAATCTCAGCGCATTGTCCATTTGACCCTCTGTGCACACAGAGATGATATCAAAGTTTTCTGTGGCTCAACTATTTTGATTATCATCTATTTTGAACCCATCAGGTAGTCAAACCCACTTTTGCTCCATTAAGAGTCACTTTGTGGCCTCTGCTTCTTGTGATATGATCATCTGTACAGCAAATTCAAAGAGCACATTTCAATAGACTACCATGAGCTCCCTCTTTTCTTCCATTTCCTTTTTAAGATTTATTTTTATTTTATGTGTATGAGTATTTTACATGTATGTCTGTGTGCCACTCATATGCCTGGTGCCTGTGGAAGCAGAAAATGGCATCTGATCTGGAAACTAGAGCTACAGACATTGTAAGCCACTAAGTAGGTGCTGGGAACCAAACACAGGTCTCTCAGAGAACAGCAAATGTCCTTAACTTCTGAGGCATCTCTCCAGTCTTGTTTCCATTTTTCTAAGTCCAGATAAAGGGAACATTCTTCGATCCTTTTCAGGTAAGTCACTTAGCAAAGGAGTAAGGGATACATACACTGGATAAATACAAATTACACTTGTCTCTGGGTTTCTCTGTTTAACACTGTGGTTCCTTTCCAGTACATATTTTTATTTCTCAACTATACATTGTATAAACTACCTTCCCCACTACAGCCATGCAGCCAGACTCTCTAAAATTAAATAAATTGAAGGCAGTGTAAAAGTATGTTTCTGGCACCAAAGAACTGGCTCAACTGTTAAGAGCGTTTGCTGCTCTTCCAGGGAACCCAGGTTCAGTTCCTAGTACCCACGTTGGGTGATTCACAACCACCAGTAACTCCAGAACCCCTCTCTGCACATACATATACTCACACACACACACATACATATAAAACAAAAATAATAAATATTTGTAAACTTTTTTTAAAGCATGTTGCTAATTTTTTGGACTTGATGTTCACATACATTATCTATGTCTGTTGAAATAAATTACCAAAAAAAAACCCCTTGCATTTCATTTGCTAAATAGGCTTTGACTTCATAATTAACCCCCTGAGAGATGAGACTATTTGGCTCTATTTAAATATTTTGATATAATGAGAGGAAGTAAAAAGAGGCAGCCTAAGGGTTGGCATCCTCTTGCAAGCAAACCATGAAAGAAAGACAGGAAAGGGATTCTGCCCAAGAACAGTTACATCAGGTAAGGTGGGTGGAGAAATCTTCTGCTAGCAAGAAAAATTCAGTGACATTTTAAGGTATCTCCTGATATTAAATATATTGTTACAGTTTTTACCACAACCATGATGGATGACCAATCCCACCTTCCCGTTCCATGAGCAATGTAGTGACAGCTGGTTTAATTTTAACCAACAAACTTTATAAGCCTATATTAATGAAAATATATTTATTATAGAGCACTATCTTTTTTGTTGATTGGTTGGTTGGCTTTTGTTTTGTTTTTGAGATAGGGTCTCACTGTGTAGTCCTGATTGACCTGGAACTCACTATGTAGACCAGGCTGGCCTTCAAGTCACAGCGATCTACCTGCCTCTACCTCCTGAGTGCTGGGATGAAAGCTTGCACAACCACACCAATGTTTTTCCCCTCTGAGACTAAAAAAAGGCATCAGATTTCCAAGAACTAGAATTACAGATGTTTTGAGCCCTTGTGTGGGTGCTGGGAACTGAACACAGGTCCTCCATAAGAGCAGTAAGCACTATTAACCATTGAGTTATCTCTCCATCTCCTAGAAGTCTTTTGTGTATGTGTGTGCATGCACATACATGTATACACGCATATGGTGTGTGTTCACACATATAGAGGACAAAGGTTGATCTAGGTGTCTTTCTCAACTGCTCTACATCTTTTTTGTTTTGTTTCATTTTAGTTTGGTTTTGGTTTTCTTTGGTTTGGTTTGCTAAAACAGGGTTCCCTCTATGTAGCCCTGATAGTTCTGGAACTCACAGAGATCCACCTGCCTCTGCTTCTGGAGTGCTGGAATTAAAGGCATGCACCACCACACCTTGCTCTCCACCTTATTTTTTATTTTAGGATTTATTTATGTGTATATGTGTGCATCTGTACATGTGAGTATCTGGAATGCCAGAACAGAGCATTGGATCATCTGGAGTTGGAGTTACAGGGGGTTAAAGCAGTCGAACATGGGTGCTGAGACTCAGACTCTGGTCCTTTGCAAGAGTAAAAAGCATTATTAGCTGATAATCCTCCTCTCTACTCTTTACCCTAGTTTGTCGTTGTTGTTTGTTTGTTGTTTTTTCAGACAGGGTCTTTCATTGAGAACCCCAATTTAGCTACACTGGCTAGTCAGCAAGCCAAAAGATCCAGTTTCCACCTCCTTAGTGCTAGGTTTTCAAGCACATTCTGGCGCACTTGGTTTTTTTATGTGGGCTCTAGGGAAACAAAGTCAGGTTCTCATATTGTCACAGAAAATGTTTTACCAACTGAGCCATCTTCTAGCCCCTAAAATACTGTCTTTAAATTTTCAGAACAACTTAGGGTTATAAGGAAGCCAAGAGAAACACCTGTCCTCACAAAAGATCCTATGTGACACCCACAGCCTTCACTACCTTTTTCAGACTCACATGAGGCTAAGGACAAGACAGTAAAAAGAAAGCTCGTCACAGCCACCACTCTCCCCTAAAGAGCCAGTGCTTTCTGCTTATGAGAGCACGGCTACTGTTCATGTGGTTCGTATGGTTTGGCTGAGTCCTGAGCAGGTGTACAACCCAAGGCTGGGATTTAGCATTTTATACAGTCCACTCTCTCTTCTATAGGAAAGCGTGCTAGCAAAGGGATGAAATGGATGTTCGAAGTGCAATGGGAACTCAAATCATTACCACAACAATCAGAAACACCAGCGGTAACTGTCAGGAGTCTCCCATGGAAATAAAGCCCCTCTCGTGTGTAAAAATATAATGGAAGGCTATTTATTGCAGATACTTTGAAACAGTAAATTCTATTAACTAAGGGTAGGCCAACACTAAAAACCTGGTTGAATTTATATAGCCCAGAGAGACCTCCATGTGTTATTGAAAAGAAGAAAGGTCCATATAGTATCTTGAAAGGATTTTTTTTTATGTTGCTAAGAAGAGCAAGGTGAAGAAAAATGTACTACATGAAGTTATTTGAGTTTTTTTTAATTAACAGAAAATTATATATACATATACAATCATGTGAATACAATTAGAAAAATAGATACTAGGTTTAGAACATGTGTTAACTGAGCAGATACAAGCGGTAGGCACTCTTGTATACAAGACAGGAGAGAAGGGAGGAAATGCATAAAGGAAGGTGTTAAAATAAAGTTATGGCACTTTAATGGAGAGTCCAGCGTTGAATTTTCCAATGCTCTTTATTAATCACAAACCATGTCAAATCTCAGGGAATTCTATACACGGGTGGCTAGGCAGAGTCTTCATCTTTCTTCCCCCCAAAAAACCTCTCCTCCTCTTCCTGCCTTAGCCCTTTTTAACTTTTCCCCACCCCCTCTATCTTTTAGGCCTTCATTACAACACAATGATACTAGGCTGGGGGTGATCAGAGTCTTTGCTCGTGATCTCCTGGTGACCTGCTCGTGACCTGCTCGTGATCTGTCACCTTCATTTGTCTATCTGTTCAGATCTCAAGGCTAGCACAAGGGTGTGACTAGGTAGGAAGCAAGGCCTGTACTGCTGCAAGGCATCTGGCTTCCTAGCTACAAGGTATCAAAACCAAAACAGCACACAATAGTAAAGTATCCCACAACAGAAGGAAGAGGGGCAGAGACAAATGTAAGAATGCAAAGCATTTGACAACTACATAATGATTCTGGGTAGCCACAGTCTAATTTTTCAGTAGCTACAAATCCCCCATAAAAAAAAAAAAAAAACAGAACCACTAGATAACAAAATAAAAAACATGGGAAATATTCATGATTAGGCGTTCCAGAGTCATAAAGATACAAGATGCTCAGTTCAATTCAAATTTCAAAACCAAGAGTGGTGGCCCATGCCTATAATCCTAGCACTTGAGAGGTAGAGGCTGGAGGATCAGAAGTTTGAGGTCACCCTCAGCTATGTGAAATCCTGTCTCAAAAAAAAAAAAAATCCAAGCAAACATACAAACAAAAAAATCATTTCAGAAAAAGGACATTATAAACAAATAGAAAAACTAGATATGAACTGGGGAGAGGAGCAGTGGCATAAAATCCCAGGAAGAAAGCAAGCCATGTTTTTAACACTACACAAAAACAACAGAAGAGGGAGCTCTGTGAAGTTAGAAAGGCTTTCCTAGCCATGGCCTGAGTTTTGTCTTTTCTCCCTTCTTTCTTTCCTTCCTTCCTTCCTTTCTTTTTTTCTTTCTTTTTTAATTGACACATAAACACACATCCTTATGGAGTAAAATATGATATTTTGACCCATGTATACTTTTAGAAAGGTCAGAACAAGTGACATATCCGTCTCCTTAAACATCTTTTAGATGTATGCATTTAATTTTTTTGTCTGTGATCATTTTGCCTGTGTATATATGTGCCTAGTGCCCTCAGAAATCAGAAAAAACATAGATCCCCTAGACCTGGAGTTACACATGATTGTGAGCCATCACATAGATGTCAGGAACTAAATCCAGGTCCTCTGCAAGAGTAGCAAATGCTATTAACCAGTGAGACATCTCTCCAGCGCTGGTGATGGAACATTCAAAATCCTATCAGATAGCTATTTTAAAAGAGTGCACTGTCCTTAAGTGTAACCACACTGCTGTGTAGAATGTATTCCTTCTTATCTAACAAATGAAGCCTGATATAGAAAGTTCAGAAGCAGGTAAAATGGGCAACTGATTCCTGAAGAGAAATTTCTGAACAGAAAAACAGGGAAAAATTGAAGTAAAGAAGAAATTCAGAGTGATAGAAAGAAGGACATCAAAAATGACTCAGCTAGGAAAGGGCTTGCTATGCAAACCTAATGACCTGAGTTCAATCCCTGGGCCCTCAGGCCTATTTTCCATCCTCTTTACCCTATCCCTTTCCTCCTCCAGGAACCATTGTGCAACCTCAACTTTGTGTGTGTGTGTGTATGTGTGTGTGTGTCTGTGTGAGTGTGTGTATGTGTCTGTCTGTCTGTCTCTTTCTCTGTCTCTGTATCTGTCTACGTGTGTGTCTGTATGTCTGTGTGTATGTTTGGGTTTATGAGTATGTATGTATCTTTGTAGGTCAAAGGGCAACCTCAGGTATTGGTCCTCATGTGCCTTCCACCAATTGTTTGCTTGGGGCAGTACTGGAAAACTAACTTAAGACCTAATTTGTGATCACTCTACCACTGAACCCCAGTCCCAGCCCTCCTGATTTTGTTTTAGGCAGAGTCTCTCATTGGCCTGAAGCTTCACCAGTAAGCCAGGCTGTCTCTTTTGATCAGTGCCAAGAATTTCACTATTCTGGGTACAATCACAGGCCACCATGATGGTTTCTCAGCTGGATTCTGGGAATCTCAACTCAGATGCTCAAACTTGTGGCTGGTACCTTACTGACTCACCAATTGAATAATCTCTCCAATCCCTCCTTTTTAAAGATTCTCCATGTGGGTGACATCCTTTAGCACTTGTCTTTAAGTGGCTGGCTCATTTCATTTAACACAATGTTCTATGGGTCCATCCACACTGGCACATTTTTTGAGGTCCAAAAAAACTAATTCACCCCCCCCAAGAAAATACTGCCAAAATCAAATCCCACGCAAAATTATTATAAGAAAAAAGGAGAGACTGTGGAATTACATCCCCAAGCAACAAAAGCAAGCCGAATAAAAATGTGCCCACAAAATAGTTGAAATTGTGACCTGCTATTTCAAGATAAGCTAGAAGACAGTAAGAGAATAACATAAACCAGAATAGAACTCAGAAATCGGGTGACAGAACTCAAGATGGGATAAAAATCCAAAGGAAAAATGGTCACAGAAAAGTGTTTACAAAAGAAGACTGAAGTAGAAAAAGACTGAAATCAGGAAAGGGGACAGCTAATTCCTGAAGACAAATTTCTAAAAAGTAAAAACAGGAAAAGTTCTGAAGTAAAGAAGAAATTGAGAGTAATAAAAAGAGGACCAGCAAAGCGGCTCAGCAGGGAAAGGGGTTGCTGTGCAAGCCTAACGACCTAAGTTCAATCCCTGGGACTCTCAAAAGGGTGGGAGATGAGAACAAAGCCCACAGGTTTGTCCTTTGACTGCCACACTTATGCCATGGCAGACATAGACACAATAACATTACATTTCTTAAAATTTAAAGTGACAAAATGAAAGAGAAAAGTCTTCACACAGCCATGTAATAGAAATCTCTAAAGGAAAGAAACGAGGCAAGAATACAGAATAGATGTTAATTCCTGCCAGGTATGCTAGTGTGGACCTGTACCCGCAGCTACTCTGGAGGCTGAGGGAGAATAATGGAGGCCTAAGGCCAGCCTGAGCTACATAGTGAGCTCTAAACCAACTTGGAACACATAGCCATACCCCACCTCAAACAAACAAACTTTTCTGAAAATGAAAAAGATTTGGAAGTGTCTGTGTAAAGAGAGAACTGAGTAGATGAAGTTACTCACCCCAAACATCCAACACCCAACATATTCATTGGACATATGTTATTGGACATTAAGGAAAAATTTTAAAAAATCTCTGAGCATCTAAAAGGCATAATGTGACTTCTTAAAAATTACATTTTACGTATTTATTTATTTTGTGGTGGTATGCACATGTACCAAGGCACACATGATGGGGCCAGAGGACACCTTTCAGGAGTCCGTTCTCTTCTACTGTGTTGGCCTTAGGACCAAACTCTGGTCATCAGGCTTTGTAGCAGGTGCCTTTACATACTGAGCCATCTCTATGGTCCTCATTTGACTTTTAAAAAGTACCATTTAATTTACTTTATATGTATTTGTGAGCGTGTATGTACATGTACCACATTCTGCAGTGCCCACAAAGGCCAGAGGTGGGAATCATCAGATCCTTGGGAACTGGATTTACAAGTGTCAACTGCAGGAAATCAAACCTAGGTCTTCTGGAAGAGCAACAAACTGCAGAGCCATTTCTCCATCCTCTCCACCTTCCCTATGTGACTTTTAAGAAAATTAAAATTAGGGTATCAGGGTGGTTGAGTGGTTAAGGCAACAGAGTCAAGAATCTGCTGTGAGAGTGTGTTTCCAAGAAATAAAAGGGAAACTTCATCCACAATTCCTCAGTAATATGGCTGCCTAAACAGACCTAAACAGGTACAATAGTAGGCATCCTAGCATGGACGAAGGAAATCTATTGGGGCCCCACTCCTAGATAAAGAACCATAGGCATCTAAGGAATACCAAGAATTGCCTACTCCAGGGACAAATCCCGTAATTGATTTTCTAATATTAAATGGTAAGCCCTGAAATCATATACATACAAGTAACACTAAATGACTGAGCAGATTGTATTTATATGTTTATGCATATATATATAATGATAACAATTAATAAAAAGAGGCCATGAATTCAAAAGAGGGGTAGTAATATGAAAGGCATTAGAGGAATAAAGGGGGGAAGTGATGCAATTATATTTTAATTTTTTAAATTAAAGTTAAAATTTAAAAAAAGAAAAGGAAAATAAGATTTTCATCAGACAGGTTTTTACAATGCTTTATGCTAGGAAGAAAAATGGGAAGAAGAGCATGAATAAGAAAAGAAAGCACAGAATAAGAATATATACAACAGATTTCACCTTTTTTTGTTTTTGTTTTGTTTTGTTTTTTTCTAGACAGGGTTTCTCTGCTGTAACTCTGGCTGTCCTGGAACTCACTCTGTAGACCAGGCTGGTCTCGAACTCACAAAGATCTGCCTGCCTCTGCCTCCCAAGTGCTGGGATTAAAGACATGCACAACCACCACCTGGCCAGATTTCACTTTTTAGTATAGGGATAAAATCGGTTACCTACATGTAAGAAACTAGAATATTATTGTGAGCCTAAATTTAATTGAGAATGAGCTTCAAATCATAAAAATGACTTCAGAGACATGTATTCAAGGACAGATAATAGTCTCTCAATGAATAATTTTCTGTAGAGTCACAAACATGGAGGGCTGAAATGTACTATATTCATAATTGCTATGTGCCCTGATAGTTTGCAGTGCAGTTCTTTTTGAGACAGGGTTTCACTATGTGGTACCAGCTGACCTGGAACTCCCTATGAAAACTTGGCTGATACTGGACTCAAAGAGATCTGTCTCCAAAGTACTCTAGCCTACAGAGTAGAGGGTGATTGCCACCAAGTCTGACAACCTGAGTTAAATCCCCAGAACCCACATGGTAGAAGGAGAGAACCAACTCCTGTAAGCTGTCTTCTGATTTCCATATACACAGCATATAATGGCGTGTGCCACTCTACCTCCTGCCACTCACAAATAAATGTTTAAAAATAGTTTAATTGTTTTAGACCTTATCTTTTTATCTGTCATTGATCTGGAGTTCACAAGTCAGACTAGGCTATCTGCCCAGGGAGCACCAAAGATCCCCCTGTCTCTTCTCTGGTACTCATGCTACAAGCCAGCTTTTACCTGGAAAATCAAACTGGAAATCCAACGCAGATCCTCATACTTACAGAGCAAGCACTTTACCAACTGAAAGCTAGCTACTGGGTACCTGAAAGATACACATTTTAATAGGCAAGAGTAAACTATAGTGTAAAGATGCACATTTGGGTGAAAATTATAAGAAAAATGCAAGAAAGTGAGAGGTGTAATAGGATGGCACTTACGTTTGGAAAAAGGGGAAGTTGGAATTTGTTTATCCACAGGAGCATCCAGCCTGTCTATCAGTTTAATTGTTTCAATCTGGATGGAGTGCACCTTTAAATAATTCACCAAGCCACGAATTTGTTTGTCTAGGGCTATGCTATGGCATCTTGTTTTATTGTTCTTGTTGTTGTTTGAGACAAGCCCTAACTTTTTAATTTTTTATTAGATTTATTAATTTTATGTGTGACTGTTTTGCCTGCATGTATGTATGTGCACCATGTGTGTGCATGGTGCCCATGGAGATCAGAGTTATGGATGGTTGTGAGCTACCATGTGGGTGCTGGGAGTTGAACATGGGTTCTTTGCAAGAGTAACAAGTGCTCTTGATAGCTGAGCCAACTCTTTAGCTCCCAAAAGGGTCTATCTTCTCCAGGCTGTCCTTGAGCTCCTGATCCTCCTGCTTCAGCCTCTCAAGTGCTGAGATTACAGCTGTGAGTCACCACACCTATCTAAGAATGAACTAAATCTTCATTTAATTCATTTATATATAAACATCTCATATATACTATTAGTATATAATACACTAATGTAACATATATTAATATATACTTTCAGTGTTGAGGATTCACTGTGCATAGAATGCATGAGGCTCTGGGTTCTATCCTTGGGGCTGAAAAAAAAAACATGGTGAGCAATAAAGCTCTCAGCTGACTCCAACAGGCGGCTGGGCTTGGAGAGCAGCATCTAAGTATGTTAAAGGTCTTTACTGTGCCTGATGCCTCTATGACTGTGGTACCTTCATGGATTTGAGGAACTGTCACACAGCAGCTATGTATGGGTCAAAGGTGCTTAGATTCTAGCCCTCCACTGAGGAACTGGTAGGAGCCTGGCCCCTCCCCTTTGCAGCCTCTGACAACCACAAGCCACAGCAAAACTCCACCCCCTCCCAAAAGGCAGGTGAGTTAGGCAGAATTGCTTACCTAAGTCCCAGTATCCCTGTCTTAACCAATAGCCTCCATCCCTGGGTACCAAAGACCCTCCTTGCCCCTACACTATAAATGTAACTGAAAGGACAAGACAAAAGCAGCCAAACTTTAGTCAGGCTTCTAAGAGCACCAAAATTGTGTAGGCCCAAGACAGGAGCACCGTGACCCAAAACAGTTCCCAGAGTTAAAGAAAAACAATTTCTAAGACAAACAAGACGGCCTTGGGCTAAAAGAGTTTCCCCACGTAGACAGCCCATGGCCTCGGGCTAAGGGTCTTCCCCTCACCCACATTGACTAAGACCCTAAAGTTTACATTTTCTAGGAGCCCACAACCTTGCTATATGCCAGCACCAATCAGTTTAAAGGTTAACTGGCCCCTACCTATCAAAATGGGAAAACAATTTGGGGACCAATCAACTTGTCCCAACTCGGTTTGTGCCTAGCAACCGTTTCAACTGTATAAAAAGCTTCACCATTTGCTCCTCGTGGTCGCTTCTATCCTGTGTGTTAGAACGGCCCCAGTATACTGGAATAAGTCCTCTTGCTATTTGCATCGATATCTCGTCTGTGAGTCTCTGTGGGGGTGCAGCGTTCCGGTTTGGGCCCTGGGGGTCCCAGTTTGGATCTCTGAGGTCCAACAGTAACAACCCTTGCATTAAACAGACATTCCTCTGACAATGCTCCCAAAGGTCCTGGTGTTATTCTCGGTGGCTCATGAGCTCCAAACAAAGGCGGAATGGGTACTCCGTAAGAACCATGCCAAAGAATCATGCCACCCCACCACCCCCACCACCATGGCTTCCCCGCCCTGGGAGCTGCTACAGCTACTGGTCAGCTGCAGCTGCCTCACAAGACAGGGAGGCTGTGGGCAGGGCGAGGATATGTTTTTATTTTATTACAACACACGGCCATCATGGAAACTGGCATCACGTTGCTGCCATGCTATCGCTGAAATGACTCACTTGCAAGGAGAAAGGTTTTGCTTTGACTCACAGTTTTTGAGGTTCTAGTCCAAGATCAGACAACTGTTTTGATCTGGGTCTAGGAATGTTGGATGGTGTCCTGGTTAGTTTTGCTGTCAACTTGACACACCCAGGAAAAAGGAACCTCAGTTGGAAATCTCCTCCATCAGATTGACCTGTAGGCACATCTGTGGGACATTTTCTTGATTGCTAATTGATGTAGGAGGGCCCAGCCCCTATGGGTGATGCCATCCCTAGGTAAATGGGCTTCAGATAGCTGACCTGGAAGCAGCCAGTAAGTGGCTCATCCACAGACTCTTCTTGGGTTCCTGTCCTCAGGTCTCTACCTTGAACCCCTGCTCCGGCTTCCCTCAGTGATGGACTGTGACCTGTAACCAAACATGCTCTTTCTTTTTTCAAGTTGCTTTTGGCCAATGTTTTATCACCACAACAGAAGGCAACGAGGACAGGTGGCAAGGACAAGGAGCATGCCATAGAGCAAACCACTCAGCCCATAAAGGAGAGAACAAAAAAAGAAGAGACTGAGGCCTCACAATCCCTTTGAAGGCACACCCCAAAATGTAACCCAAGACCTCCCTCCAGACCCCACTTTCCAAACATTTCACAGCACCTGTCAGTAGTACCACTGTAGAATGCTTGCCTAGCAGGTATGAAGCCCTGGGTTAGATCCCCAGCTCTGCATAAATGGGGCATGGAGGCTCACGCCCATAATGCCAATACTGAGAGGAGGCGGCAGGCGGATCAGGAGCTCAGGGTCATCCTGAACTACGTCAAGAGTTATAGGTCAGTCTGGGGTATATGAGACCTATCTCAAAAAGCAAACTGTATGGTTTCATCCTATAAAAGTTTTGAACAATTGCATATGTGGGCCATCTACCTCATACCCCTCCTCCCACAGCTTAGGGATCACTGCAGAAGAAATGGTGGAAAGAGAGAAAGAGCCAGGGGTGAATGTAAGGAAATGGTATTTTCCAGACACAGTGGCAGAGGCAGTGCACATATGAACTCACAGAAGTTGTGACATCAAGCACAAGACCTGTGCACACTCAAGTCAGACAAAATTCCATCATGGAGATGGGAGATGCATAAAGATTCACCCCTAGCTGAGAAACTATTGGCAGCTGATAACTTCTGGGAAAGGGGGAATCAGGGTTGGTGTATTATAGATATTTTATCTTTGTGATTGTCTGTTCTGTATACTACATCCATGCCTAGTGCCCTTAGAGGTCAGAAGAGGGCATTGGATCCCCTGCAACTGGAGTTCCAAACAGTTGTGAACCATCATGTGGGTCCGGGGAACTGAATCTAGGTCCTCTGCAAGAGCAGCAAGTGCTCTTAAAAACTGGGCCATCTCTCTAGCCCTGAGAGTCAGTTTTCTTAAAGTCAGTCAGTTCCTGGTGGGCTAACCATGCTCCAGTGGAGGACCATTCATCCAAGAGTATATGAGCAGCACAAATTGAACTTGAGGGCTTTAAAAAAAAAAAAAAAAAAAGAGGACACGAAGTTGAGTGGGTAGAGAAAGGGAGTGAATCTAGGAGGAGTGGGAGCAGGAAGTAAATATCAAAATACATGGTATGAAATTCTCAAAAAAACTAATAAAAAATCTGGGCAGTGGTGACATACACCTCCCAGCCTTGGGAGGCAGAGAAGGGCAAATCTCTGAGTTTGAGGCCAGCCTGGTCTACAGATTAAGTTTCAGAGCAGACAGGACTATACAGAGAAAACCTGTCTTGAAACAAAACAAAACCTTAAAAAAAAAAAAAAAAAAAAAAACTGTAACAGGGCCCTAGACCTTAGTAGGCCTCAGATCTTAGCACAACTGACTCTATGATGGAAATGTCATTCAGGCTGTAAAACTCAACATGTAGACAGCACCACCAGTAAAATGAAAACATACACCTAATCCTTCCAAGTCCATATAGTTCTAGGAAAGTCTCAAAATATACTAACCTTGCTTTTTAACTTTTGTAGTTCCACTTATGGCTAGCTGTTCTTCTTAACTGAAGTATGTCAAACCAGAATATGGCTTTTGTGCTTAAAACCTCATCTTAAGAAAGGCTTGGGGCTACACTGGGATCCTGAACACCCCGTGTAGTCACCAACTGGCTAATAAAGACTTTCTATTGGCTCAAGCCCATGTCTGAGAAGTCTTCTCTGGTAAGTAGCACACAACAAAACCAACACTTAAAAATAAAAAAATAAGCACAGGAACTGGAGAGATGACTCAGCAGTTTAGAGCACTGGCTGTTCTTCCAGAGGACCTAGGTTCTCAGCACCCACAAGGTAGCGCACAGCTGTCTCTTGTATTCTTCTGCCTCTGGTTACCAGGCACACACACAAACATTCAGGCACAACCCCTATACATATAAAATAAAGTAAAAATAATTTTTAAAATAATTTCATATATGATGTGATCACCTACGTGCATATGAAAAGTTTGCATGTATACACATATTACTCAGGGTCTCGACATGAAACAGAATTACCATATATGGTTCCATGAGAAAGTGAAGGAATAACTTGTACAAAGAGATATGGGCGGGATTATAACGCTCACAGGCTCTACACAGTGAGAAGCTTTTACCACTGCTAAACCTGTAACATGAAGGAAAGAAACGTGGTTTTGGCACCAGGGGAGACCTGAAGCTATAAAGAGCCCCCTAACAAGAGCTGTAGATAGAGAGGGACATGGCCTTTCATACTGAGTCCCCATACTGCTATGACTGTGTGCTTTGATCCGTTCTATGGTTTATGAACACTGAGTTATTTTTAGAGTTTCTTTCTTTCTTTCTCTTCTTTCTTTCTTTCTTTCTTTCTTTCTTTCTTTCTTTCTTTCTTTCTTTCTTTCTTTTTGTTGTTGTTGTTGACAGGGTCTCACTATGTAACCCTGGCTAGCCTGGAACTCTGGTATGTAAACCAGACTAACCTTCAATTCACAGAGTTTCACCTGCCTCTGCCCCTTGAGTGCTGAGATTAAAAGTGTCTGCCACCATGACTAGCTTCAGATTTATTTCTTTAAAAATAATGCTGAGCAGGGTGGTTCATCACTGAGAGAAGTTAGAGGGGAAACTCAATCAAGGCAAGAACCAGGAAGCAGAAGCCATGGAGGAAGGCTGCTTACTGGCATGGTTCTATGGCTTGTTCAGCCTGCTTACTTATTCAATTCAGGATCACCTGCCCAGGGATGGCAGCACCCTCCCTCATGGACTAGGCATACCCATATGAGTCACAAATCAAGACAGTTCCCTACAGACTTGCCTATAGGCAATCTAGATGAAGCATTCTCTTCAGCCCAGGGTCCTCTTCCCAGGTAACACTAGCTTGCCTCAGGTTAACAACAGCAACAACAACAAGACAAAAACGAAAACAAAGCAAAAAACAAGACAGACCCTATTTCACAAAACAAAATGAAGGTCAAGATGCTAGTTACCGAAGACCTGAGTTCAATCCCCAGGACCCATATGGTGCAAGAATAAAAGTAACCCCTGCAAATTGTCCTCTGATCTCCACATGCATGCCTATATGTTGCAGGAATTAAGCCAGCTAGGGTTTAATAAAAACAAGGAGACGTTTTCATCAATACAAGCCTGCCAGACCTCAGCGGGAGAAACTCATCTCGGCAAGCGCCACCTTCGACCGCCAGCGCTGACTCCTTGTCCTCGGGAGTTTTATTTACTCAGAGCTCCTCCTTCCTGATCCAAAGGTCTATTTGCATGATTAAAGAAATCTCAGCTTGACTCATCCGCAGCCCTTCAGCAGCTGAGCTGTGTCGCCTTTATGGTGGGGGAGCTCAAAGCCAACGGGAAAATTCACTCCCATTGTTGCCTGAGACTGGGGTGAGGGCCATGAGACGTCCTCAACAACTTGAGAATGGAGCTTCAAGTACTCTGTTCACAACTTCTGCACAGGTATAGGAATCAGTCTTTTAACAGAAAGCAGCAGCCACTTCCATTTATTTGTAAAGCAGGCCTTTTCAGCTATAGAAATCACACATCCCACCAGCACCTCAAGCTGCAGGTACAGTGAGTACCTTTAAAGGTTCAGGAACACAAGCACAGCAATCAGTAAATACAATATCTAGAGATATATTCAAATATTCCCCAACACCCATGCATGTACACGCACACACACACACACACACACAAAGATATCAGTATTTTATTTGTCAAATTACAGTTACTGAGCTAGGTGTGATGATGCAGTCTCAGCACTTGGGAGGTTAGGAGTTCAAGCTCTTGGCTGTATACTGAATTCAAGGACAACTTGGGCAGTTTGAATCTGTCTCTCTCACTATAATGACAGAGACAAAAGGTGTGGGGTGAAGAACACAAATTAATGAAGAAAAGCAAAGTCCAGAAATGGTCTCACACATATTTGGACACTTAATTAACTAGTGGCAAAGTTGCCCCTGCAATCTTTTCAGCAAACAGTTCTGAATACCCCGCCCCCAAATGAGACCAAGCTCACCTCACATCACACCTAAGTGTTAATTCCAGGAAAATGCCAGGTCTAAATGTGAAAGGTAAGTAATCAAGTTAAGAGTAAAAATAAATAACATAGAGATAAATAGATCATACAATAATAGAGAGCTGCTTGAGACCTGGCCTTACACATGCATACAAAATCAGGTTGGAGGCCGGACAGATAGCTCTGGGGTTAAGAGCATGTACTCCTCCTCCAAAGGACCCGAGTTTGGTTCCTAACACCCATGTCAGTCCAGCATCTTACAACAGCCTATAGGGGGTCTGACATCCTTGTCTGGCCTCCAACGGCAAACACTCATGAACAAACACCCACACACATGCATGCACAAAAATAAATCTTAACCTTTTTTTAAAAATCAGGTTATAATGCACTATATTCAATGCAAGTCCATTTGTTAGAATATGTGTACGTGGTATGTTTTCAGAGAGAATTGAAACTAACTTAAAGGATTTGCTTCAAAATATCAATAATGGTTGTCTCTGTGAAGTGTGATTACTAGGTTCGTGGGTTTTTTTTTTCTCTTCTGAATTATTTGATTTTTTTCTACAATAAACATGTTCTACTTGTACAAAAAATGTCTTAAAAAAGAAAATCTATGCAAGCTTTGTTGGTGCTCCATTAAATACTCTTGTCTATATTCTCTAATTCTATCAAAGCAATCTTTTTTATTCTTCCCATGGTCTGTGAATCAGACAGAATGGCAGAATCAATTCACCCTGTATAAGCATTAAACTAAATTCTGAAATGGCACAGTCCTCAGCTTGCCTGTGGTGTGGTCTTGTTTCTCACATCTGATCTCTCTATACTCCATATTCCTCTCCCAGTGGCTTGACTCAGCTTGGATTTAATACCATCCTATCTCTCTGTATTTTTTCTCCATCATTTAAAGAAAGAAACTTAGCCATGAATTCAGATACAAAGCAGGTTAGGTAACTCATTGTTCTGGTTTCATTTCTGTAGTGACAAATATCCCAGAAAGGGGCAACATAGGGAGGGAAAGGCTTGTTTGGCTTGATTCCAGGTCATGGTCCATATGTCAGGGAAGTCAAAGCAAGAAGTCAAGTTGCTAGTTGTATCACATCCACAGTGAAGAGCAAGGAGAATGAGTGCATGGATGCTTGCTTGCTCCCTCTAAGCTAGCCTTCTCTTCTCTTGCACTGTTTAGCCCCCTCTCTAGCAAACAGTGCCACACACAATACACTGGGTCTTCCTATATCAATTAACAATTATGACAATTCCCCACAGACTTGTCCACAGACCATTCTCATCTAGCTATTTCCTCATCAGGACTCTCTTCCCTAGTTGAGTGTGGAGACACACGCCTTTACCCCAGCACTCAGTGTGTTGAGGCAGGTAGATCTGTCAGTTTGAGACAAACCTGATTTACATAGAGAGTCCCAGGCAATCCAGGGCTAGATAGTAAGACCCTGTAACAAAAGAAGAAAAGAAAAGAAAAAGAAAGCGAGAGAAAAGAAAAGAAATTCAAAGCTATCTTCAGTTACTCAGCAAGATCAAGGTCAGCCTGGTTTACATGATAAATTACAGGCCTATCTGGGCTATAGGAGACACTGCTCCAAAACAAACAAAAGTGCAACTTGTCCAGACACCAGCATGTTTTTCAGTAAGAACTGTATAACTGCCATTAGCCTTGAACTCTTACTTTGAACAGCAAATGAAGTAGTTGTCCCGTTTTTAGAAACCACATTGACAATGAAGAGAGAGGGCTTTTTAGGATGTTAGGCTCAGACAGTAAGAGATTCAGGGCCCTGAGTCAGTCTAGGAGATGGTACCTCCGGGGTTCCCACCACATCCTCTCTCCCCATACATTCTCAAGCTGAGAGGCAGTCAGGCAACTATGCTATTTCAGTTCTGCTTTCTCTCCTGTTTTCATCCCCCACCACCATCCCAGACTGTAGAACCAAATTTAAATAAGTTAAAAACATGAATTATGTGATACCACTATTTTAGAAATGAGAGAATGAGTGTGCTTAAATAATTGGAGGCTGTGATCTGTGTAAGTCATGAGAGTTGAAGATTTCAAAGGTTCAGAAGGTCAATGAGGTCAAAGGCTGCAGATCTGAATAGTTGTCATTATCCATCAATATATTGTCCCCAAAAATCTCTGATCACCACCCTCCCTTCCAGTTTGAATTCTCTTATAGACATTTTTTTTTTTGACCGGTTGAGATTCCCTAATCTGCCAGCCCTATCCTCACTAACCTCTGTTCCCACACTTCTTCCAGGTATGCAAACTTGTCCACAAGAAATATTCATTTCATTGCAACAGGGTCTCCCATGTAGCCCGGCTAGTCTGGAGCTAACTAGGTAGACCAGGCTGGCCATGAACTGTCAGAGACTGGCCTGAGTCTGGGATTAAAGACTTATGCCACCATGCCCAGTCATTACTTTCTTTTGAGCCAGGGTCTTGCTGTATAGTCCAGGCTGGCCACAGTGTAGCCCAGGCTGGCCTTGATCTTGTAGTTTTCCTGCCTCTACCTCCCAAGTGCAACATTTTTTTTTAATTCGTTTATTTGTGAGATGGTATCTCACATAGCTGGATTGGTTATTAGCCTCCACTTCCAGAGTGCTGAGTTTATAGGCTTACATCACCGCACTTGGTTTATATAATACTGGGGATCAAACTCAGGGCTTTGGGCATGCAAGGCAAGCACTCAATCACCTGAGCACATCCCCCGTCCCTTATCTTAACTTCTTAACCCTGTCTTCTTCCCCGACACTTGCCATGTCATGTTCAGATCTAACTGTGCATCATGGTGTTGAAAACTGTGGTCTAAGCCAGTTCTTTCCATCGTTTCTTATCTTACTACTTGGATGGGTTTCATTTTAAATTTTACATACAAATCTCAATAGGATAGGAGGTACCTGATGGTCCCACAGCTCTCTATTGAGGGGGAGATGTTCTGGAGACATCTACTCTAAGGTATCTCTTGTCTCCTCAAACCTTCAACACCATTCCTACCCCTTCCCTCAGCTGAAGACCTTGTGTTGTATGCTGCCAATCATTATAACAACCACGAAGGCTGTCACCGTCCCATCACCTGACCTGCCGTCTCCTCCTGTCTGTATCTGTTCACTGACATTCGTTGTCTACTAACAGTCAGACCCCTACCCTAAGCCTACTCCCCCACTGAGATCTAATCTCTCCCTCCTTTTACACTATGGTTTTGTGTTTGCAACTATTATAAATCTCCCATTCTTCTGAGACCTTCCATTGCTGTGCAAACATGCCTCAGAATTCTTCAAATATCCTGTCTTAAAAAACCCTCTGTATCTTCCTCCAGCTTCTGCCGTATCTTTCTATCTTTCTTCAGAGCAAAGAGTAAAACTTTTCAAATTGCCTTACCCATCCCTACTAGCCTTTCATTTTGTACTCTCCTCATTCTTCCCCAACTCTACTTCATCACACCAGTCCACTGAAACTAGTTTTATCTAGGACATCATCAACCTCCATCTGGCCAAATAGTGGCGGCTTATTCAATCTCATACCATCTAACCTCTTAACAACTTTTAACACAGATACTATGATGTTTCATTTCTATTGTCAGCTTGACTTGATTTAGAATCACCTCCTCTAAGCTTGTGTGTGAGGACATTCCAAGGCAGGTTTAAAAGAGAAGAGTTGACCCATCCGAAATGTTCAGGTGTGCCTCTCCATGAGACCTGAGCTCCCTCACAATATAGTGCAGGCTTTCAAGGACAGAGGGAGAGAGAGAGAGAGAGAGAGAGAGAGGGGAAGAGAGACAGACAGACAGATAGATGTCTCCACGAGAAGAGAGGAGAGGGAAGGGAAGGGAGAGGTGTACAGACTTTCAAGGACAGGAGGAGGGAGAAAAGGAAAGAGAGACACACAGATGAATGTCCTCCAGGAGAAAAGAGGTGAGAGGAGGGGGGAGGGGAGAAAGGATAATGAGAGACAGAGGAGAAGGAAGGGAGGGAGGCAGGGGGGAGAGGAAAAGAAAGAGGGATAATATTACTTAGTATGGTGGTTAATGTTCCTTGCCAACCCTGCTGTCTTTGAAATCACATAAGAGACACACCTCTAAGTACGCCTAAGAGGGCATTTTCAGAGAGATTTAACTGAGGAAGGAAGACCTACCCTGAATTTAGGCTGTACCAACCCATGAGCTGGAGTCCTGCACTGAAACAAAAAGGAGAAAGTGAGCTGAAGATCAGCATCGATCTCTCCGCATGCTTCCTGACTACGGACACAGTATGACTAGTCACTTTGCATTCCCACTGCCAAGCCTTCCTCACCAGGATGGACTATATCCCCTCAAACTGTGAGCCAAATAAATGGTTCCTTAAGTTGCTTTTGTTAGGTATTTTATCATAATGCCATTCCTTCTTTCTTGCTTCTTAGGGTGTTCTAGTCTCTTGTTCTCTGATCTCTCTGGCTACTTCTTTCCCCTTCCAGTCAATGGCTACATGATGGCGGAATCTTGTGCTCAGTCTGAGTCCTCCTTTTTCTTACCTCACATTCTCTGTAAGAACTTATCCAGTTTCATGCTTTAAATGTCATCCTCTGATGACTCCCCAAACAATATTCTAGTTCTGCCTCTCCCTGAAGCTCCAGGGTTACATTTCTAATTGCCTGCTTGACATCTTACTCAGATAGCTAATAGGAAGCTAAAATTTAGCATGACAAAAACAGAATGTTCACTCCATACAATGTTTCTAACCATTTCTCCTTTGGTTTGGGTTATTTTTTGGTATACAAAAATACTTTGACCTTCCAGGATATGTTGTTTTCCTATGGCTATATATCAAAACACTAAGTCTTAGTAGCTTCAAACAATACAGGTATTTCTGTGGAGTTTCCTCAAAAGTCTAGATGTAGCCTGCCTGGGTTTTCTGTCTTGTGGCCTCACCAACTTACAGGGCAGATGTGAGCTGAGGCTGAAGCCTTCTTGGAGCATGCCTGTAAAAGGATCAGCTGCCAGGCTCCCAACTTAAGTTAGAAGAAGTCATTTCCTTGCAGCTCCAGAATTAAGGTTTTAGTTTCTCATATAGGTTTTCCTCAGGGCCAGGAGACTACCCAGAATTCTTTATCACCTAGCCACTTCTGTTATGTCAGCTTACGTCTTCAAAATGAGGAGAGGGGCGTGTGTGTGTGTGAGTGTGAATGTGTGTGTGTGTGTGTGAGAGAGAGACAGAGACAGAGAGAGAAACAGAGAGACAGAGAGAGAGAGAAGGAACAAAAAGGAATTTCTGATCCTCTTGCCTCTACTTCTCACAGGCTGGGATCATAGGCATGAGCACTATGCTTGACTCAGCCACCTACCCCTTTATACTCGTAGCTTAGTTACAAAGAGCCACCTTTAGGTTCGTCCTTTCTCTTTACCCTTGGCCTAATTAAACTCTTAGTCCAGGCTGACCCTCTCTCTATTCCTGACAGAGAAGAGGATGAGAAAGGGCAATTCTTCTTATAATTACATAAGCAGTTCCCTCTTGATTGACATTTTAAATAATCTTGGCTTCCTTTTCTAAATCCGTACTCCCTCTGTCGTGGTCATAAGTGTTTTGCTATTTTGATGCATCCCAAGCTTGTTTTAGAAGTAGGTACACTGAAAGTAACCAAGTAAAATCAAATAAGCATCTCAATGTGTAGCGTAGTCTCCGCCCCCCCAACCCCCCAGTCTTAGATGCTAAAGCTGAACAGGAACAGAGTAACAATGAGATGAGGTCTGGCACTCAGTTGCTAGAGTGCTTGCCTACCATACAGGATGTTCCCAGAAACTGGATGCAGTGGTACAGCAGTAACTCCTCAGCACTCGGGAAGTAGAGGCAGGAATATCAGAGGTTCAAGGGCATCCTCAGCTACAAAGGGAGTTCAAGGCCTGGGCTGCCTGAGACCCTTTGTTAAAAAACAAAAATATATGAATTGATACCTAAGCTGGTTAAAGAATTGATAGAGTGTGTTGTTAGAGGAAGTGTGCTTGTTAGTTCCATGTCAACTGAACATCTTGAGAAAATGACCTCACCAGATTGGCCTGTGGATAAGTGTGTGGGAAGTTTTCTTAATTAATGACTGATATATGAGGACCCAGCCCATTGTGGGTGATTCCACCCTGGGTGGATGGTCCTGGAGGCATATAAGAAAGCAAACTGAGAAAGCCATGAGGAGCAAGTCAATAAGCAATACTCCTTGGCCTTGGCCTCTGCATCAGCTCCTGCCCTGACTTCCCTCAGTGATGGACTGTTAGCTGGAAGCACAAGATAAAACAAATTCTTTCCTCCCTGGGTCATGACATTTTATCACAGCAATAGAAACCTTAAGGCAGGGAGCATGATGGAAAGACAGAAGGTATTAATCAGAATACTTCTAAGACAGAAGGCTATAAAAATCCATGGTGACATATGGCCTTTGACTTTTGCCTTTTGACCTCATAGGCTCTTAATTTAGTCTTGCTTCAATAGAAGTCACATAAAGCTGTTTAGTTTACTTTTTGTTTTGTTTATAGATATTTTTATTTTATGAGTATGAATGTTTTGCTGGCATATATGTCTATGTCTATGCAGTACATGCAAGCCTAGTGGCTATGGAGTCCAGAAGAGAATAACAGAGCCCCTGGAAAAGGAGTGGGTGCTGGGAACTGAACCCTGATCCTCTGGAAGAACAGCAAATGTTCTTAAATACTGAGCCATCTCTCTGGCCCCTCAATTCATGTTATCTTTATCATATTCCATATATTCTGGTGACCAACGCATATTTTCTCTGAGACAGGTTCTTAAAAGGAAAGTGTCCACAATGAAGTATTGATGGGGATTTGTAAGAGCTGAAGATATCTCTAAAAGAAAAACACTGATAACTTCCTGGAGTGCTAGGTGGGGCAGATGAGATATCAGATGAGATAATCTTGAATTCCCCTTGCCCAAGGACACAATCTCTTGAATTGTTGGGTAGGGAGTGGCTAGATCCCAAATTGATCCTACTGTACCAGCACCAGCTGTGCTTGGTCACTTGTAGGCAGGAGATAACCCAGAAAGGAAGCACATCAGGATAGATGCTTGTACCTTGTGGGAAGCACATAGTCTTATGGGTTTTTAAGCACCTGTGCCACATGATTGGGGCCAATCTGTGGGAGCTCTGGAAGTAGTAGGTTCACTCCATGGGTACCTCAGAATGGACCTGCTCAGAGTCCATCTCCCTGGCCAGTATTTAATGAAAGCTTGCTTGCTTCAAATTTAGCTCAATTGTGGTGGTCTTATTCTGGATTGGATTTGGGATTTACAGATTCTGAGGGTCTTCCCAGATAACGTTTGGAGTGGCAGTAGTTGTTTTTCTCCCATGGCACTATGCAACTTCTTACCTCCCACTCACCCCGCAGTCGTGTGCTGGCACAGAACAGGGTTAGAACCATTATGATGATGTTAAAGGCACCTCTCATTGGGTCCCTTGAACAATTCAAGAGAAAGTGCCTGGAAGAAAATTAGAACTCTAATTATGGATTGGCCTGCTGAGATAATGTCTGCAGGCATACTTTGCCATGATTAAATCAGAGGCAACCATGGAAAGGAGATATTCCTGTTCTTGCCTTTTTGAAAGTGACTTTTCTATCACTGAATTATCTGTCCTAACTGATCTTGAGTTCAGTAAAATTGCATCGTGGGGAGTCTTTATTTGAAAATTACTCAGCTTAAGAGAACATAAAAATGAAGTTATATTTCTAATTGTAACCATGCTAATAAAGTTTTCATGTTCTTTCTTCTCTGTCCATATTCACACGTATGCACGTGGATGGGTGTGTATACATGTCGGGAGGCCAAGGTCAACAATTACTCCCGAGCCTTTTTTTTAAAGCAGGGACTCTGGCTGAAGTTGGAGCTCTCTGATTTGGCTAGACTGGCTGATCAATGAGCTCCAAGGATCCTTGCATTTCTTCTTGCACAAGCTGGGGTTAAAGATACATGTCATCACGTCCAGTTGTTTCACAAGGCTCCTGGGGATGGAAACTCAGGCCTTCACTCTCATACAGCAGGCACTTTACCAACCGAGCCATCTCCTCAAACCCAAGTTTGAATTATTTAATAAGCATAGTGTCATCTGACAACAGCCCTAAGACACAACTTTAATTTCAGCACTGGGGAGGCATGTGGATCTCTGAGTCTGAGGCCAGCCTGGTCTATAGAGTAAGTTCCAGGACAGCCAAGGCTACACAGAGAAACTCTGTCTCAGTGCCCACCCCCACCCCCAAAAAAGCCAGGTATTATGGAGCATGCCTTTAATTCCAGAACTTAGGAGGCAGAGGCAGGCAGATCTCTGTAAGTTCAAGGCCAGCCTGGTCTATATATGGATTCCTAGCCCAGCCAAGGCTACAAAGTGAGATCTGCTATAAAACAATGATAAATAACAATAATAACCACAACAAATCCATGTGGAAATGGAGATAGGGCTCATGGGTGAAGAGTATACGTGGCTCTGCAGAGGACCTGGGCACAGTGCTCAGGACCAGTGTCCAGCCTCTCACAGCTGCCTGTAACTCCAGCTCCAGGGGGTCCATCATCCTCTCCTGAACTCTGAGGGCACAGCATCCATGTGTGCATATTCACACACACACACACACACACACACACACACTGTTTTTAAATTCCAAGCGATTCATAAAAGTAACAAATCATCTCAAATGTACATGATTAATGAAGATCATTCTAGGTATATTGCTGAGGTGCAAAATTTTAACTGTTTTAAGCTAAAATTCACAAGATAGGCAGTTCACCTATCTGAAGTGTTCATAATTCAGTTGTTTTTGCCCTCAAAACTATACAACCATCACAGCTACCTAAGCTCAGAACATTTTTATTGCCCCCAACAGAACCCCCCCAGCTATTAGTGGTCATCCTCCATTCTCCATTACCAGTCAGCAGCAGATAGGCATTCTACTTTTCAATTTGAGTGTTCTATCTGCATGTACACCTGCATGCCAGAAAAGGGCATCTGATCCCATTATAGATGGTTATGAGTCACCATGTGGTTGCTGGGAATAGAACTTAGGACCTCTGGAAGAGCAATCAGTGCTCTTAACCACTGAGCCATCTCTCAAGCCCAGATTATCTCTTAAAAAACATTTGTAGGGGCTGGAGAGATGACTCAGATGTTAAGAACACTGCCGGGCTCTTCAAGAGGATGTAGGTTCAGTCCTCAGCATCCCCAAGGCAGCATACAAGTGTCTGTTCTTCTGGAATCTGTAGGCAGCTAGCATGTATATAATACACAGATAAACATGCAGTCAGAAAACCCATACAAATAAAATAAATTTAAAAAGAAGAACTGCTACATACAGGATTTGTGCAGAAATGTCCAGCTCTAGTCCACACAGGGTTCCTCAGTCTCCACGAAGGTGTATAAACAATGAAGTTATGGCGAGTGACCACAGTAATTCACTCCTGTGGCGTCTAACGTTTTATGGCCCCTAAATGACAAGTGAACGCAGTATACTTGCTACAATAAAAGAGGGCAGGCATTCAGGGGTGAATTATCTATTTGCCTTTTTAAGCTTGCTGACATACTGTCTAGACTTCGTTTCTGATCTTGACTATGGCTTTGTCTCTATGGGAAGGTCAGTTTTACTAAGAATAATTTTTTATATATCTACAGAAAGCATGAATAGTATTCACTCATGCCAAAAACTTGAAGGCCAGTTAAGACTGTTACAATTACTTAGAGTTGAGATGGCAGTGTTCCTCTCCCAACCAGCCCAGGAATTGATTTGAGTTTTCACTATAAGGCCAAAATAGACAATATATTGATGAGAGGCTATTGTCACCATACAGTAAAGATGAGAAAGGGGCAAAGCAGGTGGTGGGCCTCAGACTCCTAGCAAAGGGAAAAACCAGCATCTTTGTCAAGCTGGTTACGTCCACAGCCTGGGTATCATTGGCCCTAAACGTGTGTGTGTGTGTTTAAATTAAATAACTACAAGTGGAATTGCTGGGTCATACAGTGTCCTAGTTTTATTTCCATTGCTATGATAAAATACCCCAACAAAAAGTACTTCAGGAGAGAAAGATGTTTATTTAAGCTCACAATCCCAGGCTGTAATTGTGGGGAAGCCAGGACAAGAAATTCAAACTAGTCACATCACATCCAGTGGCAAGAGCAGAGAGAAGTGGATTCATGTATTCAATTGCTTGCTTGCCTGTTCTCAGTTCATTTCCTCCACTCTCACAGTTTAGGACCCTGAGCTTGTGGAATGGTGCCACCCAAGGTGTGCTAGATGACATCAGTCTACTTAATTAAGACAATTCCCCTCAGACATGCTCATAGGCCAACCCAATGTTGACAGTACTTCACTGAGACTCTTCCCAGGTGATTCTAGGTTGTGTCAAGTTGACAATTAAGCTAACCATCACACAGTAATTCCATATTAATCTTTTTAATTGCTTAAAATGTACACAGCATAACATTAACCATTTTAATCCATTTTAACTGCACAGCACAATGTTATTAAGCCCATCCTCACCAGCATGCAGCTATCACCACTACTATCTAATCTCCAGAATACTCCATCCTATAAAACAGAAACTCAGTCTTCATTCTACACTGCTTGTCCTCCCCCACTGTTTTACTGTTGCAAAGAACTTGATTATGTTCAAATTTTGTTTGTTTGCTTGTTTGTTTTTTGAGGCAGGGTTTTTCTGTTGTGACTTCGGCTGTCTTTAAAACTCACTGTAGACCAGGCTGGCCTCGAACTCACAGAGATCCGCCTGCCTCTGTCTCCCGAGTGCTGGAATTAAAGGCATGCACCACCACCAGTCTTCTGTGTTTAACTTTTTTAAATATTTATTTATTTTATTTAATATATATGGGTGTTTTGTCTGCACATATGTATGTGCACCATATAGAGAGAAAAGGACATTGATTTCCTGGAACTGGAGTTACAAATAGTTGTGAACTACTATGTAGGTGCTGGGAATTGAACTCCAGTCCTCCGGAAGAGTAGCCAGTGCTCTTAACAGCTAAGCCATCCCTAGCTGAAATTAAGTTTAACTTTGTTCAATATACATATACCTGTGTTAGAGGCAGACGGAAGGAGACCCCTGAGAAATCACCAGGACTCAAGATCGATGCAAAAGCAAGAGGTTTATTTCCAATGCATTGGGGTCACCCTCACAGGGCGACCCCCCCGCGTTGGGGTCCACCCTCACAGGGCGACCCCTAGCACACTCTAAGTTTTGCTTATATAGGAATTTCAAAGGCAGAACTTAGCAACAGATTATCAGGCATCTTTCTATTGGTTACATAGTGATGTGAGTATTAACCTTTAAACTGATTGGTGCTGGTATATGGCAAGGTCGCGGGCACTAGAAAATGTAAACTTAGGGTCTTAGTCAATGTGGGTCAGGGGAGATCCTTAGCCCAAGGCCATTAGTCAGTAGTCCATATCTTGTTTGTCTTAGAAATTGTTTTTCTTACTTTAGTTCTGGGAACTGTTCTGAGTCACATTGCCCCTGCCTTGGGCCTACACAGTTTTGGTGCCTCTAGAAGCCTGACTAAAGTTTGGCTGCTTTGGTCTTGTCCTTTCAATCTACCTGCATACAAATATCTTTATATATGTAACCTGGTACCTCATACAAAGAATACCTGCCAGTGAGGAAAAAAATAAAGTTGTGTTGTTTTTTTTTAATGAAAGTATACAACAGGGTGTTGGTTGGGTTCGCCTCATCGATCACACTGTCCTTCGTGCCCAGTTTGGTGCTTGTCTTAGTTATTGTGACCAAGGCAACTTATAAAGGAAAGGATTTAATTTAGGGGCTTGCAGTTCCAGAGAGTTAAAATCCATGACCAAGGCAAGAAGCATGGTATCAAGCATGCTGCTGAGAATTGACATCTGATCTACAAGCATGAAACAGTAAAAGAGCATGGACTCCTGGAACCTCAAAACCCACCCCCAGTGACACACCTCCTAACCCTTCCAAAACAATGCCACCAACTGGGTACCAAGTATTCAACTACAGGGGCCTATCAGGGCCATATACATTCAAACCACCATGGTGCTAAGAACTGAACCAGGGCTTTGTGCAAAATAGGCAAGCACTATACAACTGAGCCACATTCCCAGCTCCGTAAAAGAACTCCTTTAAACTGATCTTCTGAGCCACTCCTTAGTGAGTCTGTCCTGGTGCTCATTTCAGCTAGCGGTTCAGCTGTTGTACTCATACCTGATGTGCTCACTCTTTGCATTCATATGACTTATTTTCCTTTACTCATGGTAAAGGAAGTAATTCCTGCCTGTCACTTTTCTCCATCTTTCTTTATTTCTTCTCCTCTTCTCAAGAATAATAATTTTAGGAGCTGGAGAGATGGCTCAATGTGTAAAGCCAGATTACAAAGCCAGATAACTTTAGTTCGATCACCAGGACCCTTGTGGAGGAAGAAGAGACTCAACTCCTACAAACTGCCCCATGACCTCCACAAGCTTGCCCCAACATACGCACACACAATGAATTAGCAAAATATTTTATTTGCTTGTTTATTTACTCTGTTTTTCAGACAGGGTCTCATTATGTAGCCCTGACTGGTCTAGAACCCGCTCTGTAGACCAGGCTGGCCTCAAACTCCCTGAGACCCACCTGCCTCTACCTTGCAAGTGCTAGTATTAAAGGTGTGCACCAGCACACCTGGATAATACAATACTTTTAAAGAATAATAATTTTTGGCTGTAGAGATTGTTCCATGGTTAAGAATACTGACTGTTCTTCCAGAGGACTCAGATTTGGTTTCTAGCACCCACATGGTAGCTAACAACCATCTGTTACTCTGCTTTCATGGAAGACAACACCTACTTCTAGCTTCCATGGGCACCGATCACTCAAGTGGTACTCAGACATACATTCAGGCAAAATTTACCTATACACATAAAATAAAATAAAATAAAATATTTTTTTGAAACAGAATTTCTTTCTGTAACAGCCCTGGTTGTTCTGGAACTCATTTTGTAGACGAGGCTGGCCTTGAACTCATAGAAATTCACCTATCTCTGCCTTCTGGGTGCTGGAACTAAAGGTGTATGCCACCACTACCCTGCAATAAAATAATTTTTTTAAAAAAGAAAAATTTGCAGGGCAGTGGTAGCACACACCTTTAATCCCAGCACTCAGAGGCAGAGGCAGGCAGATCTGAGTTTGCCAGGGAGGGATGGGTGCATGACCGACTGAAGAACTGGCAGACAGCACTGAAAAGCAGAGCAGCACACATGGAAGACTGCAAGTGATACCAAGGTGGCACATGCATTTAATTCCAGCACTCTGTGAGGCAGAAGCAGGAGGATATCTATGAGTTCCACAGCAGCTAGAGCTAGTGAGACCGTGACTTTAAAAAAAGAAAAAAGCTACTGTTCTTGGTAGTGGATTAACAGGCCAACTAAAAAATGGATAGAATTAAAATAGTTAAGTCGGGCGGGCAGTGGTGACGTATGCCTTTAACCCTAGCACTCAGGAGGCAGAGACAGGAGGATCTCTGAATTCAAGGCCAGTCTGGTCTACAGAGTGAGTTCCAGGACAATCAGAGTTACAAAAAAAAAAAAAACATGTCTCAGGAAAAAAAAAAAAGATAGTTAATATGGGAGGTGGTGCAAGGGGGGCTGGGGAGATGGCTCGGCGGTTAAGAGCCCTGGCTGCTCTTTCAGTTGACCTGAGTTTGGTTCCCATCACACATGGCAGCTCACAACCATCTGTAACTCTAGGTCCAGGGGAGCCAGTGCCCTCTTCTCACCACCTAGGCTCCAGGAACATATGTGGTGCATAGACATATGTGCGGACAAACATGGATACACATAAAATAAAAATAAATAAGTCTTTAAAAAAAAAAAAGATAGTTACCGAGTGTGGGTGACACACCTGTAATCCCAGCACTCAGGAGGCTGAGACAGGAAGATGAGGAATTTAAGTACAGTTCAAGGGGGCTGAACCGCATGACATTCTATCTTAAACTATTAAAAAGGGGATTGGAGCAATGGCTCAGTGGTTAAGAACACATCCTACTCTTGCAGAGGACCCTGGGTTCAACTCCCAGTGTGGAGGTCCCACCTTAAGATTCAGGTCCCTAGTATAGAAAAAGACCAAAGCAGCCAACTTTAGTCAGGCTTCTAAGAGCACCAAAATTGTGTAGGCCCAAGCCAGGAGCACCGTGACCCAAAACAGTTCCCAGAGTTAAAGAAAAACACTTTCTAAGACAAACAAGACGGCCTTGGGCTAAAAGAGTTTCCCCACGTAGACAGCCCATGGCCTCGGGCTAAGAATCTTCCCCCCACCCACATTGACTAAGACCCTAAAGTTTACAATTTCTAGGAGCCCGCAACCTTGCTATATACCAGCACCAATCAGTTTAAAGGTTAACTGGCCCCTACCTATCAAAATGGGAAAACAATTTGGGGACCAATCAACTTGTCCCAACTCGGTTTGTGCCTAGCAACCGTTTCAACGGTAAATAAAAAGGCTTGCTTTCTGCCCCTTGGGGTCGGTTCTATCCTGCGTGTTAGAACGGCCCCAGTATACTGGAATAAATCCTCTTGCTATTTGCATCGATATCCCGTCTGTGAGTCTCTGTGGGGATGCGGCATTCCGGTTTGGGCCCTGGGGGTCCCAGTTTGGATCTCTGAAGTCCAACACCAGCACCCACATGGCTGCCCACAACCCCCTTTAACTCCAGTTCCAGAGGACCCAATACCGTCTTCTGGCCTCCAGGGTTCCTGCATACATGTGATGCATCTACAGACAAGCAAGCACACACACACACACACACACACACACACACACACACACACACACATAAGCAATCTTTTTTTTTAAATCTTCTCTGCTGTGTTCTACAGACACAAGTAAAACAAATGAGCATTCGTACCTGTCCCTGCATTCTGAGTTTTCACGCCTGCTACCTTAATTTTCGTTGTTTATAGCATGTGCATTTCATTCTATAGCTTCATGTTCTATAACATTTTTTTGCAAGTAACACTTCTAAATAGCATTTGTGGTTCTTGTTTTGATCCTCAGCTTGAATCTATAATTAGCAGTATTTTTAAAGCAAGCCTTCAACTTGAACAGCAACAACCACTACAATGATAACAGAACAAACCGTCTTAACTTTGCTTCAGCTCCTGGATGCTAGCTGTGCTCAGACACTCCAAATTATCTCATTTAGCCCTCAAAACAACCATATGTCTCAAATGTTTATTACTCCTATTTTATAGTTCCTTATTCCTTAAACACAGTAATTTTGCTTTCTTCTAGCTTCTACATCTAAGATTGTATATTCCCTCCACACCCAGCGTTAAATTGTACCCCCAAGAATTACACTAAAGATGACTATTTAAACTTAGCACAAACCAAAGACCCCACCACCATGAAAGGACAGTAGGAGTTAAAAATAATAGCAATATTTTGTTCCACCATACTCCGGAGTCCCACAGAGTGCACCCTGAAAATCTGACTTTGAGAATTCTTCATTCAGTTTGCCATGAAAGGAGAGGTTGAAAAAGAAGCTTATTGCTGAAAGCAGTGTTTCTTTACATAGTCAGAAAGAATGTATAGCCAAAAGAAAGACCATACCACGACCTATAAAGTACTCAAGGCCATAAAAGAACCAAGTAAGGATGGCTTTATCTGAAATTACAATTCTGAAGAGAAGAAATGGAATGAGTATTGTTTTCAAAATGATTGGCTCAGGCTAGGGATGTGGTTAGTAGGTAGAAAGCTTGCCTACTGTGCACAAAGTCCTGAGTTAGATTCCAGTACCAAGTAAACTGAGTGTGGGAGTACATACCTATAATCTCAGTGCTTGGGAGTTAGAACAGGAGGATCAGAATTTCAAGGTCACAATTAGACACATAGGGAGTTCAAGGCTAGCCTTGGATACATGAGACCTTGTCTAAAGAAGGGGGCAGTAATATGGACCACTGGATAAATGCTCTTGCTGCCAAGCTGCCAAGCCTGGTAACCTAAGTTCTAACCTAAGCCACATGGTAGAAGGAGAAAACTGACTCTTGTAGTTGTCCTCTGACCTTAACATAAGCCCTCCTCGAACATAAATAAGTAAATATTTAAAATTCTTTACATTGTTGGTTGTTTGGATCATCCACAAATCACTGATATTCTCCCAATTGAGGTCTTGATGAAGAAAGGACCAAATTTACATGAGGATTAGCAGAGCTATGACCATATTTCTGTGTTGCTTCCAGAGTATTTGATGATTGGATAATTACCCTCCACTTTTCCTTTCCTTTAAAGTACTAGTTATGACAAAGTTCCTGCTCTCTCCAGTTTCTACTTCTCACTATTGTAAGTGGATATGTAGGTGGTAGTTAAATTTATCATCTGTTCCATACCTTGAGGAACACTAGAATTATGATAGACTAGAAGAGGAATGGATATCGCCTGGAAATGGCAGTCTCTAAAACAGCTAATGCTATGATGATGAGACAGGAACAGGGCAGATGATGAAGAGCAGTCGATTCGAGAGACACAGACCTTTACTTCCCATGCTATTTGACTGTCCTTGGGAGGGTTGAAGGAGGTAGCACTTAGCAATAGACTTTCAATTTTTCCTGGTCTGCAGTATTTGCTCAAGAAAAACAACAGGGAAAGTGGCCACTAGTTAGGTATTCGTGCTCCAGTGAATGGCCCCATAACCCATGCACATACAGGTGACATTAAAATAAAAGAGAAAGGACTGGAGAGATGGCTCAGTGGTTAAGAGCAGTGGCTGCTCTTCCAGAGGACCCAGGTTCAATTCCCAGCAGCCACAGGGCAGCTCACAACTTTCTATAGCTCCTGTTCCAGAAGATCTGACACTCTCATACAGACATACATGCAGCCAAACACCAATTTAAATAAAATAAATGAGGATGTGAGGTTAAGAAAGGAACATGGGGGAATATGTGTAGACAAGGAAATTTAGATGTTATGGCCATAACCATATGACATTAAGAAAGGAGCTAGAGAGATAGCCCCGTGGTTAAGAGCACTTACTGTTATTGCAGAGGACCTGGGTTCAGTTCCTACCACCCACATGGCAGCTCACCAACCACCTGTAATTCAGGAATCTGGAATTCTTCTGGGCTGCCTGAGCAGGAGGCATGTCATACACAGTCATATTTGCAGGCAACATTCATGCACATTAAAAACAAATAAAAATAGTTAAAGGGCTAAGTTGGTAGCATGCTTGCCTAGGATACAGTAATCCCTGGATTCTATTATCCTCACACTGCATAACCCAGGAATGCTGGTGTTCACCTGTAATCCCAGCACTTGGTAGGTGGAGACAGGAGGATAAGGAGGTCAAAGTCACTCTTGGCTGTAGATCGAGTTCAAGGCCAGTCTGACTTGAGAGAGACACAGAGACAGAGACAGAGACAGAGACAGAGACAGAGACAGAGAGACAGCAAAAATTTAAGTTGAAAGCTTATTTTTCCTCTCGTGAAAGAAGTTTTGTTATTTTGGTTTCTTTAAAAGTGCAAAATGGTGTTTGGACAATGTTTCTCTCCCCTCCCAGGTTAGGGGGATGATGATGAGCTTGATTTGAATGCTCATTGCCAGTGGCTATACTTTGGTTATGTGCAGCTGTTTTGCCATGTGTAGCTTGTCCTTATGATTGCATTGCCACTTGGTTTCTGGGAACTTTTGCTTACAGTGTATAAGAGTTGAAGCCCTGAGAGCTGAGGTGGGTTGCTGGCTGCTGGTGGCTCGTCGTTGATTTGTTGGTTATTGGTTATTGCTTAGAAAAACATCAGTTGGAGAGATTGGATGGGTGGATAGTGAACTGACACACTAGTCTGGCTCACTGTCAGCTCCTGCTCTCCAAGCTTAGGACAGCCTAAAGGGCTGTGAAGACTTCTACCTTTCTTTCTCTCTCCATCAAGGCCACCTGAAGGAGCAATGAAGATTTCTTTCTATCCTTCCTTTCTCTTTCCATAAATTGAGGGTAAAAGATTGTAGCAAACTGCTCCACCATCCACCCAAGAATTCTCAAGTAGGAGGCTCCTGTCTTTACATGGAATTTATCTCTTTGATTTGCTCTTTCCCCACAAGTCTTTAAATACATAGTATGTTCATTCACAGCTTTGGGTTCTCTAGAACCTTTGGTACGTTGTCCATCAGATTGGAGACTGGGTCAGGGATGCTACAGAGTTAAAGAGCTCCACTTGGGTGCGTGATCTCCCAGCCTCCAACCCTAGTGGTCTGCTACCACTCTTCAGCCCCAGGAAGAGATTTCTGTTCATAAAATACAGCAAAGTTAGCAGGTGAAAAGAAGAAAAGGAAATGGATGGGGAAAGACCTAGAAGATATGGAGAGGTATAATTCAGTGGGATCCCCATACTGCACAGATTGACAAATGTCTTGGATGATGGCTGCTACATAAGCAGGGTCCATGCTGCATTTCAGAGCTGGCGTCCTCAACAGATTGGGTCTGTTTTCGTCCTGTTTTAAAAAGTGCAATGGGGGTGGGGGTGGCAAGGAACAACCAAACAGACTGAAAAAGAAGCCATTTGATTCCCTCTTATGCAGCTGCTGGAACCCACTCAAGTGGTAAGACATCCTTTTCCAGGGAAGAGAAATGTATTTCATTACTTGACAATAAACTGGATTTGCTGTTTATCAGCATCTTTTCCAACACCCAGGCACCTCCTGGAATGGTGGAGAGGTTGATCAACACTGATGGGGAAACATTTAAGAACTTTCATAAATTCATGTTTCCTATGCAGAGCACCAGCAATCTGGAGACGTAATGACGATAGCAAAATCTGGGTTTAGGGATTCCTTTGAAAGCGGGCCAGGCTTGTCAGTGCCTCTCTGGAGCATATGGCTACAGGCAGCAATGATATTAAGAACCCAGGGAGGCACAGCTCAATCACTCTGTTGTAGTGCCCCTTCCTTGCTTCTCTGCTACCTCATCACATGCTCTCCAGGTCATTGACAGGAAGTCTATAAATGCCAAGGTGAAGAGGATCTGGTGTTACAATAGCAGGCAACACTAATTTGTCCCCCATCTCCCTCTCCTTTAAAAACAAACATCTTGGCAAGATACCTGAGACTCTGGAACTGGCCGCCAAAACCCAGCAGGATTCCAGATGGTTGAGATTCCGGCTCCTGGTGCCCTGATGTCTCCTCTCCCTCCTCTCTGAGATATTTTCATTTTTGTTCTCATCAGAGATAAATATTTTTATGTGAACCAGCCTCAATATAGGTCATTATTGAAGAACCTAAGGATGAAGTTGCTCAGTTGTAGATATCATGAACTTCTGCCCGATTCACACCAGCCTCCTGCCCCTCTCAATGTCCTCCTCCCTCCTGATCCTGCAGAGGTGTCCTGTGCAGACCTGACCTACTAATGCTCTCTCTTTCTCCCTCCATGAATTTGGCTTCTCCCAAAGAGGTGCTGAAGCATTACCAGGGTGCCCTGTGAGTATCTGCCATCTCCCTAGACCCTTCTCTGGGATTCTGCAGCACCCACATTGTCCTCTGTCACACAGACCCTGCACAGAACACTTGGTACAGTCTCTGGTTCTGCATCTCACTGCTTCATCGCTGTGAAGAGACACCACAATCATGGCAACTCTTAGGAAGTATTTATTTAATTGGAGCTTGCTTATAGTTTCAAGGGTTTAGTCCATTATCATCATGCAGGGGTGAACTGCAGCAGTGAGCATGTCAGCAGGCAGGAAGACAGGTGTGGTGCTGGGCAAGTAGCTAAAAGCTACATCTGGTCTGTAGGCAGACAGAGAGAGAGACTGGGCTTGGCATGGGCTTTTGACACTTTAAAACCCACCCCTAGTGACACACTTCCTCCAATACGGACACACCTCCTAATCCTTATAATCCTTTTAAATAGTCCCACTCCCTGGTGATTAAGCATTCAACTATATGAGCCTATGGGGACCGTTCTTAGTCAAACCAGCACACCACACAAGCATGAGTTAAATTCTCAGAACACATCTATAAAGCTAGGAGTGATGGTGCATACTTGTAATGACAATGCTAGTGGAGACAGGCAGATGATCCCTGGGACTCCATGGCCAGCCCGCTTAGCTTAACTGGCAAGCTCCAGGCCAGTGAGAGAGTCCGTCTCAAAATAAAGGTGGACGTTATCTTAACAGGAATAACATCTGAGATCAACTTTGGCCTCCACAGGAACATACACATATACAAGTGTATGTAAACAGAGAGAGAGAGGGAGAGAAAGAGAGAGGGGAAACTGTCAGGTTCTGACTAGAAAATATATGCAAGTGTTCTACTTCAAAGTACACAGTGCTGAGCTTAGCATGTAGTTCCCTTGTAGCTTGCTTGCCTAGCACTCACAAAGCCCTGGGTTTAATCCCCAACACCATATAAAGCTCCGAGAATGGAGAAGAGAAAAGTATAGTGTCTAAGACTGTACATACCATCAAGTCTCAGGCAGGAAGAGTTGAATCCCAGCCTGGGAACTGGGGTAAATAGACTTAGCAGCCAACTGGTTTGTGCTGCAATCCCTAAGTCAGTGAGCAACCCAGTATGCCAGGACGGTGGGAGAAATCTTAAGGCTTACGTTCCTATCTTCTTATTTAGAGACGTAGAGGTTCAGGCCCAGAAGGTTTATCAACCTCTACGCTGCCCACACTTTTCAGTGAAGTAAGCCGACAAGCCTCAGCTTCTGTGACATAGGAAAACTAAGTGAATTCCCGAGGGCCAGAGTTCTTAGTGCTTTAGAACCATAACAGATGCGTGATGTACCTAGCGTCTTAATTTACTCTCTGTCGCTAAGATGAAACACTCTGACTAAAAACAGCTTAGGGGAAGAAAGGATTTATTAGGCTTACACTTCTAGGTCACAGTCCAACATCAAGAAGTCAAGCAGGAACCCAAAATATAAATCATGGAGTACGATGTTGACTGGCTCTCAGGCTCATTCTCAAGCTCATCAGGCTCAGCTAGTTTTCTTATACAGCTTAAAAGCACCCGTCTAGGGATTGTGCCACCCACTGTGGACTGGGCCTTCCTACATCAATTAACAATCACGATAATTCTCCCCACCCCAGATATGCCCACAGACCAATCTGATCTAGGCAGTTCCTCAACTGAGGTTTTCCTCGAAGATGACTCTGAGCTGTGGCAAGGTGACAACTAAAGCTTACTATGACATCTCGCATGCATGAACCCCAGGGTTCTATCCTTAGCAATGAATTAAACTGGACACTGTGGTTCATGTATGCCTACAATCCGAGCACCCAGGAGGTCAAGGTCATCTATGGTTACAGTGTTATGGCTAATCTTCTTTGTCAACTTTACTACATCTGGAATCAACTAAAACTCAAGCAGCTGGGCATTCCTGTGAGAGATTTTTTTCTTGATTAGATCATTTGAGGTTAGAAAACCCATCCTAAATCTGGACCACACTACATTCTGGTAGAGGCCTATATAAAAGGATGTGGAAGAAGGCAGATTTTCCTGTTTGCCTGCTTGTTTCCACTCTCACTGGCTAGTTCATCTATTCCATTGCTGAGGCATTCCTTCAGTGGTATTAGAGCCTACTCTTCAGGATTCCAAAGTAGACTGAGGACCAGCTGAGACATCCAAACCGGACAACTACTTGATCTCGGCCTTTTGATCAGGAGACAGCTGTTGTTGGGCTAGTTGGACCACAGCCTGTAAGCCATCCTAATAAACCCCCTTTGGGATGTAAACATGCATATTCTATTAATTCTGTTCCTCTAGAGAACCCTAACTGACATACACAGTGAGTTTGAGGATAGCTTGAGATAAATGAGACCCTATTTCAAAAAAAAAAGTTTGAAAGAAGGAAGCATGATCTCCAGGACCGGCTCAGAGATAGTACTCCAGTCTCAACAAGACACAGACAGAAAAGCACAAATTCCAGCTCCCACATCTCCAGCTAAATCCATGCCTGCAAGATGGTCAGGCACAACAGGAATTCTTTGCTTCAATCTATGACTTCTAAAGGAGAGGAGAGTCTCAGAAGTGCCAGGAGGCCTGAGAGTCCATGCTACAGATCCAACTGGAGCTGTACAAACAGAGCAGGAATGTAGCTACTGGAATACGCTGGGGTGCCTCACCAAAGAAGACAACAAGGAGACATATTCATAACTGCAAACCCTGCCAGGCCTCAGCAGAGGGAACCACCATCATGACCAGTGCCACACTCACAGTGGAACCCTGAGCGTCTGAGCTCAGGTGTTTTCATTGATTCAGAACTCCTCAGGTGGAGATCATAAGCAATCAAGCATCCCCCTACAGAAATCCAACACCTGCAAACAATACAGAACGCTAAGATGTTGGCTAACCCCTCACCCAACAGTGCATAAAACATTTTTATACGTAACTAAAAATAAACTTCCACAACACAGGAAGGCTTTCTTGGTGTATCTGGCTCTAGGCCCTAAAATCCCACCACCCTGGTGAATTCAACAGTAGAAGCAGAAATGAAGAGTTCCAGACGCCATTTAGCAAGACCCAGACTTAGAAGCCACGAAATTTCTTGGCTCATTTTGGGGATATGGAAGATTCAATTTAACAGCTGTTTACTGAGAACAAACGTATCAAGAGTTGGAGGGAAAGGGAGAAAAAGTAAGGTCTGGGAAGTACCCTCCAGAGGGTGCATTACACAGATAGCTCAGGAAAGTGAGACTCAGACCATGAAAGGATGAACTGGAAACCTGAGACACTGTGGGGTTGTGAGTCGACACAGGTTCTCAGGGGGAAAGAAGGCTAGAATAGTCCAGGGAAACTACAGACGCAGGCAGTAGTTGTAGCCTGAAAGACCACGTCTCCAATGTAGAAAAATGAGCAGAAACAACCAGCTGGTCTGTACTAGAGGAACTGGCCTTAGATCACCATCATTCAGGGAATTATAAGTTCCTGGCCAGGCCCAATTCATAGTCAGCCATGCTGAGGGGAGGCACCTTCCCAGAGACTCACTAAGGGAACAGAGCCCTAAGTGCAGCCCATGTTCTGTGACTTCCTTTCTCATTTCCCCTCTGTCTGTATGACGGGTGACTCTCCAGCATGAAATATCAGAGCAGAGTTTTGTGGCTCTGGAGCAATGACAACAATGAGAGTTTTTCCCACTGCTTACAGTAATATTAATGAGACTAATTAAGTGGATGAAATAAAATCAAGAGGGCTGTAGAGAGTAGGCAAAGTGATTACTGTACAAGCATACAACCTGAATGCTGAAACCCCACCACCACCCATGTAAAAGGCAGACATGGCAGCATGTATCTGTAGTCTAGCACTACGGGGGTGGGGAGAGGTGGGGGCAGACAGATTCCCAAGGCTTGCTGGCCAGGCAATCTGGCCAATCTATGAACTCTGATGACAGTGAGAAATGGTCTCAAAAACCTGAGGTGGAGACTCTGCAGATATGGCTCAGAGATTAAGAGCTCTTGCTGCTCTTATACAGGACCCTGTACAGTTCCAGCACTCACATTGAACAGCTTACAACATTCCAGCTCCAGGGAAACTGACACCCTCTTTTGGACTCCACAGAAACCTACACACACACATGTGCTTGCATTCCTGCATATGAGTGCAAGCGCCCGCACACGCACGCACGCACGCACAAACACACACACACACAAACACAAAAGCTAATCTTTTTTTTTTTTTTTTTTTTTTAAGTTGGAAGCTGGGCACACTGGTGCACAGTGTCCAGAAGGCAGAGGCAGATGGGTTTCTGTGAGTTCAAGGACAGTCAAGTCTACAGAACAAGTTCTAAGACAGCCAGAGCTACATGGTGAAACACTGTCTCAAAATAATAAAAATAAATAAATGAATGAATAATAGAAAATTTAAAAGGTGGAAAAATCTATTTGAGGAAGACATTTGTCCTTGACCCCGATTTCCACACACACCTACATGCACACATGCACATGGACCTGCACACACACACACAAAATAAAACAGCAGAATCAATAAACAAAACAAATCACTACCATTATTACTGTTGAAGATAGTGTATAGAAACCAGTTTAGCTTGAAACCCTAATGGCTACTATAAAACAGAAGTCTGTCCTTTGCCCACAACACACACACACACACACACACACACACACACACCAGCCACAACTCTTTTGAGAATACTGCAGGACCAAGTCCCTAAAATGAACAAGGTAGACAGTGTTTTAACTAAACCCCAAACTAGGCCAGCTTCTCTAAGCTGAGAGTTCATTCTTTTATTTCCCATTAAAAATAATTGCTGTCTATGTCTAACATAGTCTGCCACAGTTCTAGCACTTAGACTACACAAGAATATTGGAATTCAGGGATGAAGAGATGGCTCAGTAGTTAGGAGCACTGGCTGCTCTTCCAGACCAGCACCCATACAGTAGCACAGCTCCAGGGGACCCAGTGCCCTCTTCTGGCCTCCAAAGGCACCTGGCATGCATATGGTGCACATACATGCAAGGCAAAATACACATAGTCCTAAATTTTTTAAATCTAAACATAATTTTTAAAAAATATACCCTTTTAACAATGTTTAAGAATACTCAGAGGCATGCTTAGTGGTCGAGTGTTTCCCTAGCATTGTGAGAGGTGCTAGGTTCCATCTTTACCCCTGCAAAGAGCAAAATAAAAACAAAAACAGAACTGCTATTAACTATAGTCACCATGTTATACGACCGATCTCTTGAACATACTCCTATCTAAATAGAAGTTTGTATCCTTTGATCTTTGCCCACTAAACCGACACCACCCTTCAGATCCTGGTGACTTCTATTCTCTGCTTCAATGTATTGGACTTTGGAGATTCCATATGTAATTAGATTGTGTAGTATTTATTTTTTGTGCTTAATTTATTTCACGCAACACAATGCCCTTCAGCTTCATCCAAACTACCATGAAATGACAAGATTTCTTTCTCTTTTAAGGTTAAGTAATATTCCATATTTGTGTGTGTGTGTACTGTATTTTTATTTTTACTCATTCACCTTTTGATGGATATTTAAGTTGACTCCCTATCTTGACTATCATTAACGATGCTACAATGAACATGGAAGTGCACACATCCCTGCAATTTCCTGATTTCAGTTCTTTTGGCTATATACTTAGTAAGGAGACTGCCGGATCATATGGTGGTTCTATTTTTAATTTTTTGAGGAACATCCTTACTCGTTTCCATAATGGCTAAGCTAATTTACATTCCCATTAACAGCACAGTACACTTTTTCAAGAGTCCTGGGATGTAAAAGGACATTTAAGAAAGGACAACATATGGCCCCACAGTCACCAAGATTTTAAGTGGATGGCCCCTCCCATTCCCAGAGAGAGCAGTTACTATTGTTCCCGAAACTTAGTACTGTGTGTTTCAAAGGCCCCAATAGACACGGGGGAGCATGAGACCAACCTGGAGAGATGGAGAATGTCCCCTTTGTTCTGGTCTCACTGGGTGCTGTACTATGCAGTTATCCATAAACTAAATCTCAAGAGCCTTGAGTCTTGGAATCAACCAAGGGAAATGGCCTACTTAATCTGAGGGTCTTCTATGTGGAAGATCTACTTACCTATAACCCACTTACTTCTATCCTCTTCTCAGCTGTCCTGAGCCCAGGTTCCCTGGCAGAGAAAATGAAGCAAAACTTCATGACAATGCTGTCATGAAGGGAGCCAGCTCCGAGGAAGCAAGAATAAAGAGAGTGCAGACTGGGGCAAGGAAGAAAGAATCAAAGTTAAGTAGACCTGGTTGTGGAGCAGTTTCCTCTGAGTTGTAAGATTCTTGGAGGGAAACACCTCAAGACTCTGGAAGTTCTAAAGGGAATTTGTTAAGAGAAGGCTCAAGGCAGGCAGGGTGGGTCCATGCCTTCAATCCACTCAGGAAGCAGAAGCAGGTGGATCTGAGTTCAAATTCATCCTGATCTATAGAGTGAGTTCCAGATCAACCAGGGCTATGTCCTGAGACCCCCCCATCTCAAAAAAACAAAAACCCACCACTAACAACAAAGAGATGGCTCAACAGGTCAAGGTGCTCCTGCCTGGCCTCCTGAGTGTAATCCCTACAAAATGAAAGGAGAGAGCCAACTCCTGTAAATTGTCTTTTGACTTGCCCGCTTGTATCATGGCACATGTTGGACATAAACGCACACTAAATATATGCAATAAAAATGGTTAAAAATAAATTCATAAAAAACAACTCACGAGCCTAAGACTGTCCCTAAAACTGACCAGATGCACAAGCCTCTTCCCTCCCCAGGTTATGGAAGCATTAAGGACTGCTAAGGAGACAGAGAGCAGCCAAGCTGCCTGGAAGAATCTCAGATCAGTTGTGCTACTTAGAGGAGGCTTAGGGTGATGGCTGCTGATGTAAGTAACATCTCACCCATACTCCTGTAAGTAACCCCAAAAAACTCATTGGTTTACCAAGTTAAACTCTGGTGATATTATTAATTTGGTTTGTCATTAGTTCCCCATCTGGAATAGACATTTGTGCATGTCTCCTAGTGTCACACAATAGCCCACAGCCAGCCAGGCATCACCCACAATCACTTCTGATTACCCCTCCATGTGAAGTGTCTTCCAGGTTAGCCACATGGACCCTCTCTGCCCTAATATACTCCTTTAGTGAAGAGGCAGGGAGCTAGAAATCCATTTTCTAGTAAGTTCTTAGGGGGTTCTATTTACGTCCAAGTTAAAACACTGTGGGAGCCATAAGTGCTCTTAACTACTAAGCCATCTCTCCACCCCACCTCACCCCATTCCACAGTTTTTCTCTTGAGACAGTCTGTATCTCACCAACCAGCCTAAGCTGGCCCCAGGAACCTGTCTATCTCTGCCTCCTCCGCTCCAGGGTCACAGAACACCCCTGCTGGGCCTGGCTATTTTTGTGTAGGTGCTGGGGATTGAATACAGGCCCTCATGTTTTCAAGGTAAGCACTCATCAACAGACCATCTCCCCAACCCTTGCTACAATGTCTGTATCTATCTCAAAGGTCGGTCAAATTCTCTATGGAAGGATCACAAATACCAGGAAGTAAGAGGGGATGGTTGAGTTATTTGGGGGGAAGACTTTACAATTTCCCATGAGTTTCTACAGCTTATACATCACCAGATAAAACACCATTTCATGGGGCTGGAGAGATGGCTCAGAGGTTTAGAGCACTGACTGCTTTTCAGAAGTCCTGAGTTCAGTATCCAGCAACCACATGGTTGCTCATAACCATCTTGACTATTACAAGCCTAGAGTCAAATCGCCTCAGGCCATCTTCAGCCTCTTCACCAACCATCTGTAGCCCTCTTCTTCCTCTGTATGCGGCCTAACACCTTGTGACCCTTAGTAAAGCCTTCAAAGAGCACAAACAGAACCTTAGCTTCCATCAACAAAAGGGCTAAAAATGTCATCAGATTCCACCAGATCCCCTCTTTACCTCAGCCTGCCTACCTGATGTCCCCGCCAATGCATTTTAAAAGAGCCTTGATTTACGACTTTCTCTGTTTTGTCATTACGAAAACATCACCAAATTGTCACTCTGTTGGATCATGGAATTTGGGGTTACCTGAATCTGTGGTCACAAACCAACAGTACTAATATTTGAGTCCGGAATAAACTATGTCTTACTCCCTTTTGAGGGGAGAGCTGTGTTTTTGCATTGATACTGGCAAGATGAAACCTAAGAGGGATTACAATCAGGAGTATAAATGACAGCAGGAGGGCTGAGATACCAAACTATGATTAATAGTTAGTAGCTAAAAATATAAATGAAGACGTTCAAGCAAACAAAAGCAATCCTGTTACATTCACTGAGAGCACACAATTCACTGTTGTCAAAGATAGAAAAATAGATAAAAGGCCTACGTAGAGAAATATAAAGAAATTAAAGAAAACAACAAAGTAATAAAATTTGAAGTCTGACAACTGAGTTTAAACGCACTGGCTGCTCTTGTAGAAGGTCATAGTTCAGCACTCATTTTTAGGCTACCTGTAACTCCAGCTGTATAGGATCTCGCGCCCCCTACTGGCCACCCCAGGCACTGGACTAACATTGACAACACAGAAGACACTCACAAATGAAAACAAAAAATAAAATAAAATAAAAATTAAAGGAAAGTTTTTCTTTTCTTTATCACTTTAACGGGAAATGGGGGAGGGGACCGATTCCCCTGGAGCTGGAGTTGCAGGCACTTGTGAGCCTTTGGATGTAGATGCTAGGAATCAAACTCCTGTCTTCTGATAGAGCAAAGCAGAACATGCTCTTAACCACTGAACCATCTATCCAGCTCCTCGGTCACCTCTTATAGAGTCTAGGACCACTAAGAAACAAACTTAGTGCTGCGCCAGGTGACTAACAGCAGCCATGTATCCCTTCACCCACCAGCCGCTAAACTATGAGACTGGAAGGAAAACTCCGGAGCCCTTAAACCCCTAGGCGGAACTTCCGGATTAAATACTCACCAGTACCGAGGAGGAGGTGGGCCGGCTTGGGTGGGGATTCTCTTAGTCAGCCTAAGAGTCCTGGTAGAATTTCCAGAATGTGTAGAAGGAAGTTATATTCAAGTTGGTGGGTGATGGCTTCAAGATGAATAATATCTCAGCTATATTTGAACTCTTCTTAAACATAGAAAAATTTTGCTACAAGAAATAGCATTTAATCTGAACGCTCCTCTCTGCCAAGTGAGGCCATTTAAGGATCTGCTAAATGTTAAACCTGCTGGAGCTGATTTGCCCTATTGGTACAGAACAGTTAGACGAGAAGGCGACATCACAGAACAGGCCTGACTTGAACATATAAAAAGTCATCTTAAGTGAGGAACTACGCTGGGTGGGGCTTGGACTATATAGTGATCTGTGGGTTACTACCAAAACCTCTGTTGAACGATTTGCTTGGAAGAGCTTATTGCATTATTAAAATTAATTAAATAAAAGTTATACATAAGGATGAGGTGTGGGGTGGGAAATCAGGAAATCTCGAGTATCTTCATGTTCTTTTAAATATTCTTTTAAACAGGATATTCATTTGTTTTTAATTTTACTGTGTGCCTGTGTGTCCATCCGTGTGCCACAGTGTGTATGTATGTGGAGGTCAGATGACATCTTATCTCCTTCCACAACGTGGGTTTTTGGAATTAAAATGAGGTCATCTGGCTTAGCAACAGAGAGAGCCATCTCACCAGTCCATATTTTTAGCTTTTTTTAAGAAAGAGTATGTAGCCCAGGCTGGCTTTGAACTTTCTGTGTAGCCAAGAATAACCCTGAACTTCTGAATCTCCTGCCTCCACGTGCCAAGTCTGAGATTATATGTGGGTACCATCATGCCCAACTAAATGGGATATTTTTTCAATTTAAAAAATATTAGCTACACAGAAAAAAAAAAAAAACCACGCCTCTTCAAGTCTGGTGTGTCTTGGATGTGTAAAGTGTCTAACACCTCTAAGTCTCAGAAGTGATGTTAGAAAGCTTGAGGTGGACACCCTCTCAACGATGAGATGATGATGTAAAAGGAAGTTCCAGAGAATGCGAATGTGCTCAACATATAATATATACTTGTATAAAACACAAAATAAATAATTTCTTTAAAAAAAAAAAAAAAGAGGACACTCTGTGTGGAGGGAACCAGCCTTTCCCACAAATGGGTTCAGGGAAACTCTACGCAGGAGGGAGTACGAGCGCAGGAAAAATGGAAGAATGACAGACGAACAGGGTAGTTCGTTCTTTTATGGGACCCGAGGAAATGACACGCATGATCACACTTTAAAATGACACGTGGAGCACACTTTAGAAGTAAAACGCAGGAGCGTGTTTAATAGGGGAATTAACAGTGTACATGTTAAGAAAAGAGAGGGGCAAGAGGGAGAGACTGACAATGCAATGCGCCTTGTCAGTAGAAAAACCACACCAAGAAGAGAAGGAGGGAGAGGCTGACAATATACATTACCAGGGAAAGGGCCACACCAGAAAGAGAGAAAATTGCTCTGGGAAGAGGTTTAAAAAGCCAAATAGTTTTTTGATATGCAGATGTTGCTCAGGCCTTCACAGGTTTCCTATGTAGATGCAGTCACGCCCAGGGTGGGGGTTGGGAGTCCTTCCTCCTGCGACTTATCTTGTTTGCTAAGAAAGAACATTTGACTTAATACTGTTAGCTGAATAAGATCTCCATCTGCCCCAAACAGAGCAGAGTGCCATGTAGGCAAGGAAGGTTTTTATTTTATAGTTTTTAGCTGTTTGGTGCATATTTATTTTTTCTCTATCTAGGCCCCCTTTGCTTCTATCTGTTACTATCAATATGGATAGGTAGCTTTACGCATGCCAGGACTCAGAAGCCTGCAAGATATTTTACAATGACAATTACTTTTGAGTAAAAAATGGCCGCTTCTCCTTCTCAGCTAACACCAGCCAGCTAAGGTATTACTAGGCCACTCAGACATAATGAAAGACTTTTGTCGCCATTACAGCAAAGGGGAGGAAGGGGCAGAATGGCTCGTAAGCCGAAATTCCTCACTGGGGAGTCTGGAACCTTGTCGACAGACTTCAACCTCGTTGCCAGGGTATTCGGGCTCCAGCATCTTTGGCCTCACCTTCCCCCCACGCTAAGTTCATTTGGTAAAAATATCCCTTTAAAGGGGCTGGAGAGATGGCTCTGTAGTTAAGAGCACTGGCTGCTCTTCCAGAAGACATGGGTTTGATTCCCAGCATCCACATAACAGCTCACAACCATCTGTAATTCCAATCCTAGCAGGTATGATGCCCTCCCTCTTCTGGCCTTCACCGGACTCTATGTTTGTGGTGCAAAGACATACATGCAGGTAAATCACCCATACACATACATAAAACTAAAGGTTCCAAATATCCCTTACAATATCTTTAAAGGTGTTTCTATGACATGGGGCCATGCGATAAACAGTGTGAGGTGAACAGGCCCTGGTTCTGCAATTCCTATAGACTTATAACTTACAAATGAGGAGGAGAGGCTGCATCCAGACCATCCTTAAAGCACCAGGTCGTGTTTGATCTCAGAAGCCACGCCTGACTAACACTTGAATGGAAGAAATGACTACGAAAAGCTGAGAACCCAAGGGATAGTTTGGTTTTTATTTTTGAGACTGTTAGGGCAAGCCGGGCGGGTTTCTAAGGAACCACGAGACACGGACCGCTGTAACATACATGAAGCATTTATTGATTACCGGCGCGCTCCGGGTCCCGCCTATCCCACGCAGGAGATGAGCATGGCGGGCCCGATCCCTTCCCCGCCAGCCCTTTTATCGGGTTAGGGCAAAGGGGTCTGGGGATGGGGGCTCGTGCAGCTGATTGGCTCCGAGCTCTCTATGTTAGACTAATTGGTCGGGAGTTTCGCGCGCGTGGGATCCAGGGGGGGCGTGGTCAACCTGTGCCCTTGGACTAGCCCCTTGGGACAGGGTGGCTCCTGGTATGCTGGGGAACGACGAATCCTGCTGATAAGCTTAATGGTCATTTCCCTGTGGGTGGGGAGGAGACTGAAGAGTACTGTTAATGGCCGTACTTGGGAAGGCATTTCCCCCTATATGTGATTACATTTCTATGTTTCATATTTCTTAAACCCTTTCAAGACAAGGTCTCACATTGTAAACACAGGATGGCCTGGAACTCACAGGAATCCTCCCACTGTCGTGCTGAAATTATAGATATTATCTACCATGCCCGTGTGGGCGTGTGTGTGTGTGTGTGTGTGTGTGTGTGTGTGTGTGTATGTATGTATGTATGTGTGCGTGTATGTGTGTATGTGTGTGTGTGTGTGTGTGTGTGTGTATGTATCTGTGTGTGCATGCGTGCATTTGTTTGGAGGAGTACATGTTTAAAGGTTATTTTATTTTGTTTGATTGTTTTTGTTTTTAGAGATTTCACTGCTGTAACTCTGGCTGTCCTGGAACTCACTCTGTAGACCAGGCTGACCTCCAACTCACAGAGATCCACCTGTTTCTGCCTCCGGAGTGCTGGGATTAAAAGCATGCACCACCACTGTCTGACTGAGTTGTTTTGCTTTTAATTGTATGTATGTGCATATGTGTCTATGTGGGAGTCTACTGGGGAGCCTCGGAAGCCAGAAGAAGGTGCTAATCACCTGGATCTGAAGTTACAATCTGGTTTGATCCACTCCTTGTGGGTGCTGGGAACTAAACTAAGTTCCTCTACAAGAGCAGTATGTGCTCTTAACTTTCGAGCCATCTTTTCAGCACCAGGGGGATACATGTTTGAACGTGTGTGTGTATCTGTGCATGTAGAGGTCAGAGGACAATTTTGGGTGTCATTCCTCTAGTTTTCCCATCTTATTTTTGGTGACAGGATCTCTCCCTGACTTGGCGCTGTCACATAGGCTAAGCTGGCTGACCAGCAAGCCCCAGGGATGCTTCTATGTCCACTTCCCCATCACTGGTACCACACCTAGCTTTCTATGTGGGTTCTGAAGACTGAACTCAGGTTCTCATGTTTGCAACTCACTTTATTGGCAGATATATCTCCCCCGTCATGAGTTTTAATATATAAATGTAAAAAGATCACTTTTACCTTATAGATCCAAAATACTCTTGAACAGTGTCTTAGTTAGGGTTGCTATTGCTGTGAAAAGATACCATGACCAAAACCAAATTGGAGAGGAAAGGGTTTATTTGGCTTATACTTCCAGGTATTTCCAGGTCCATCACTGAAGAAAGTCAGGATAGAAACTCAAACAGGGCAGGAACCTGGAGGCAGGAGCTGATGCAGAGGCCATGGAGGGGTGCTGCTTACTGGCTTGCTCTTCATGGCTTGTTCATCTGCTTTCTTAGAGAACTCACAATGGGTTGGGTCCTCCACCATCAATTACTAATTAAGAAAATGTCTTACAGTAGTGGTGCATGCCTTTCTTTAATCCCAGCACTCCAGGATGCAGAGGTAAACGGATCTCTGTGAGTTTGAGGCCAGCCTGGTCTACAGAATGAGTTCCAGGACAGCCAGAGTTAAAGGAAAATGCCTTACAGGTCTGCCTACAACTCTATCTTACAGAAGCAATATTCTTAATTGAAGTTCCGTCTTTTCAGATGACCCCAGCCTGTGTCAAGTTGACATAAAAATATCCAGCACAAGCAAGAAGAGCAAAAATTAGAGACATCACACTTGCTGATTTCCAAATCAGCATAAGGACCTGAGTTCAGATCCTAGCGGCCACATAAAAATCCAGGCATGGTCTGTACCTCTAGGACAGGGAAGATGAAGACAGGTGGATCCTTGGTGCTCTCTGACCAAACAACAGTCTAGCCAATCAGTGAGTGTTGGGTTCGCTGAGAGACCCTGTCTAAAATGATAGTGTGGAAAGTGATTGAGGAAGACAACTCTGTTGACTTCTGACCTGCACATGTATGCCCTTTACACATACTCAGACGCTTACACACATGTACATATACACAAACACTATGTGCATTCCCACACACACAGTAACAAAAAGCAGTAAGCTACTAGCATAAAAACAGACAAATGGTTGGCAGAACAGAACAGAAAGCCCACAGACGAACCCACACATCTCAGGCCAACTGATCTCCAACAAAGATACCCCCCCCCAAAAAAAAACCCACAAAAAACACAATGAAGAAAGAAGGCTTGTTCAGTAGATACCGCTGGGGAAACTGGTATCCACACAGTAAAGAATGAAACTGGACCTTAAGTTCACAATATAGACAAAAATGCAAAACCCAACTCGAAACAAATGGAAGGCTTACTTTAAGACCTGAAACCTTCAATCACTAGAAGGCAGTGTAAAGCGAAGAGCTTCTTGTCACAGGTCTGAGTGACAGTTTTGACATGATGTCAAAAGCACAGGCAACAGAAGCAGAGACAGCCAAGGGAAGTCATACAAGTGGACAGCACCCATGCTGGGATGTAGCTCAATGAGAGGGCACTAACCCAGCATTTGAGAGGTCCTGGGTTCAACCTCCGGTATTGAAAAGGAAGAAGGGAGGAAGAAAAGGGGACGAGGGAGGGGGCAACAGAATGGAGAGACAACCTTTGTTGAAAAACCTATCTTCATAGCATATCTTTAACAAGAAATTAAAACCTAAAAATATTTTATAAACTAGTAATTTCAGTAACAACAATAAATCTAACCTAGGACTGGAGAGTATGACCCTTAAACTTCACACTCCTCAGATTCCTCCCTATAAATGTGGACTACCTGCCTCTCAGGTACAGTGAACCCAAAGGGAGTTTAAAAGGCTGGTGAGTCTTCTGCAGCTGTGTCCTCCAAATTGAAACATTCTTTTAAAGGCTCAAGAAGTAAACAGAATTTACAAATTTTAGAAAGTTCCTGAAATTTACAAGATTCAAATAACATTTGCCCCACTACTACCACCACCAAGATTATACAAGCAGTAACAACTGCTGAGAAGACCAGATACTGCCTGCAAATTTTACAGGGAGCTCCGGAGATGAGCTCTTGTGAGTGCTCACCCAGGGAGGATAGGCTTCTCCAAGGTGTAGCTGCCTTTGAGTGATGTCTCCCATCCCCTGCCACTCTTGTGAGGAACCCCTCATCCTTACTGGAACAATAGCTAAGAGTTTACTTCTTGATCCACAGTCACAGGCAGAGAGAGCTAACTGGGGATGATGTGGGCTTTTGAATCCTCAAAGTCTACCCAGTGATACACCTTCCCCCAACAAAGCAATGCCTCCTAATCATTCTCAGATAGTTCCATCAACTGGGAGATAGGGTATAGCTTGAACAGTATCTGCTCAAATCAGTGTTCATAGGGGTTGTTCTCTGTCCCTGAAAGCCAAACCCTGTGCTGTGAGGAAGCCAGACACTCCTGGACTAACACCTGACATATCTGGAAGCCCCAGCCCTCTTGGAAACAGTTGTGTTCAGCCTTCTTCAGGATACTTCACTCTTTCAAAGGCTTGACCCTTACTTGCTGAGACTTGCCCAAATTGCAAATTTTTTTGTCTCTTTGTTTTGAGAAAAAGCCATACTGGGTAACCTTAGTTGGCTTGGAACTCACTCTGTGAATCAGAATTGTCTCAAAGTTTTGGCAAGCCTCCTGCCTCAGTCTCCCAAGTGCTGGGGTACAATCGAACCACCGCATCAGGCTCTCATACTGATGCATTTACAATAGACGCTTCTATCCAAGAACGCATCTCCTTGCTGAATCTATTTTAAATTGCCCTTCAGGAAAAAAAATTTACTTTTCTTCATATTTGCCTTGCACATTCTCAAACTTATTACTAGATTGTAAAAGTGGCTAAAGTAAATGAGCTTTTGGTGCTGGCAAGATGGCTCGGTGGGTAAAGGTGCTTGCCACCTGTAGTGGTTTGAATGAGATTCCCTCCATAAGTTTCAGGCACTTGAATACTTGGTTCCCAGTTGATAGCTATTTGGATAGGATTGAGAGGTGTGGCCTTGTTAGAGGAGTTGTGTCACTGCGGACAGTCTTGAGGTTTCGAAAGGCCCCCTGCATTCACCATCCCCAGTGTACTCTCTAAGCTCCCTGCTTGTGGATCAGAATGTGAGCCCTTAGCTGTTGCTCAAGTACCATGCCAGCTTGCTGGCTGCCATGCTCCTTGCCATGATGGTGATGGACCCCTGTCCTTCTGGAACCATGAGCCCCAAATAAACTCTTCCCTCTGTGTTGCCTCGGTAATAGTGTTTTATCATAGGGATTGGAAATTAACTATAAAGACACCACCAAACCTAATGACCTCAGTTTAATCCCTGGAACCCGCATAGTGAAAGGAGATAACCTACTGTTGCAGGTTTTCCTCTGACTTCTACACATATGCCATGGAATATGTATGTATACACACACGCACACACACACACACACGCACACACAAGCTCAAATAAAATAATTAAAAAGGAAGAGAGAGAGAGAGAGAGTAATGAATGAAGACCAAAGAAATGAAGGTGGGACGGTACTAGGCATATTGAATCCTTCCATTTATAGATGATTCAAGAATATGCAAAACAAGGTGGGGAAAGATGGTCCCGTGGTTAAGAACACTTGCTGGTTTTGCAGAAGACCCAGGTTTCCTTCCCAGATTCTCATGGCAGCACATGCGGCCTGTAACTCCAGCTCCAGGGGATCAGTACTCTCTTCTGGCCTCCTCAGGCACTGGTGCACATGTGCATATGACCACACACAAGCACATAATTTAAGTTTTTTAAAAATATGCAAAACTAATCTTTGCTGATAGAATTGAGGAAAGTGGTTACTTGGAGAGGTGTCTAATGGCTAGAAGGGAGCACAAGAGTACCTTTCTGGGGACAGAGATGTTTTATATCTTGATTTGGGGAAAAAGTCATCAAGCCATACACTAAAGAATCGCTTCGTGTCCTGTATGTGTTAGAGCTCCATAAATAAACACAGTGTGTGTGGGTGGGGAGATTTTGCTGCTCCTGCTGGCTCTCTACCTAAATAAGTACCTATCCCACTGTCAAAAACAGAACCCAAGAACTCAGCTCCCTCTGCCCAAGAAGAGTGAATCAATTCCCTGTGTCCTTTCTAGGATGGCTTCTGAGCAGCCGCAGCTGGGTGGTAAGCACTTGCCCTGCATGTGAGGATCTGGGTGAGGGCGGGAGCTGCTAAATGGATGGGGCTATGAACCTTCTCTTTTCCTGCTGCCACCACAGGGTGCAGGGCTGTGGTCTTCTCAACTGGATTCTGCCCAGCCTCCTTGCTGATTTCCCTTTGGGACATCTTCCTTGCCATAGTCACACTGATCTTTCTAAATTTAAAAAACTGTCACCAGCTGGATGTGGTGGCACACACCTTTAATCCCAGCACTTGGGAGGCTGAGGTAGGCAGATCTCTATGAGTTTGAAACCAGTCTGGTCTACATAGTGAGTTTCAGGCCAGCCAAGTCTGCAAGGTAAGATTCTATCTCAAAACAAAACAAACAAGCAAAAAACACAAAAACTGGTGTCACCTATACAGCTTGGTTTTTCCTGAGACCTCTGACTACTCAGTGAGTGCTAAGGTCCAGATACCTAAGCCAACTTTAAAAAGATCCACATCGGGGCAGGCAAAGGAACTTGCTGACAAGTCTGACTATCTGAGGTCAATGTCCAGGACCCACTTGATAGAAGGAAAGAGCTGACTCCTGCAATCTGCCCTCTGAGTTCCACACATGTGCTGTGGTATACACATGCACAGTAAATGTAACAAACAGTATTTTAAAAGTAAAGGTTCTCTGTGGCCCTAAGCTTGTCCATCTCTGCAGCGAACACCTTCTTCTTTCTAGCCCCTTCCGCCCCTTATTCTCCAGCCTTAGAAAACTTTCTTCAGAGCTTTGAATTTAACCTCTTTGTCTCTGACTTTGTACACACTGTGTCTTTTGCCTCTCACATACCCCTATCTCAAACTTTCTCCTTTCCTTGGATAACTCCTATCAACCTTCTGATTGAGGAATTGAGTATCAGTCCCTTGGAGAATCACCCCTGAGTATCTTGACTGGATGACTACTTCCTGCCTCCCCTTAGGATCTTAAACCATCCAGTTCCACCACTGTCAGTGTCAGACATTTTCCGTGATAAGTCAATGAACTGGATGAAATATTAAGTATTCAATAAATATTTAGATGGGTGGATCAATGAATGAAGGAGAGAAAATTGGAAGATGGTGATGAAATCAAGTCATGATGCTCAATTCTGTCTACCCCATTTAAAAAGGTGCCAGAAAGCCAGGTATGGCGGCATATACCTTTAATCTCATGCTCCTCTAATTGGAAGGCAGAGGCAGAGGCAGAGGCAGAGGCAGAGGCAGAGGCAGAGGCAGAGGCAGATGGATCTTTGTGAGTTTAAGGGTTATGAGCTACAAGAGCAGCAAGTGCTCTTACCTGCTAAGCCAGATATCTTTCCAGCCCCTGGCTATCTTTTCTTAACCAGATATATTGTTTCTCACATTGTCTCTTGTTATATCAAGTACTTGAGCTTCAACTAATTATTTTGTTGATGCTAACTCCTTTTTTGTTTCACCTTTGTGATCAGTTTGGAGATAATATCTCATGTAACCAAGGCTGGCCCGAATTTCCAATGTAGCCAAGGCTGTGACTAATCTTCCTGCATCCACTTCCTATGTGGTGAAATTAGCACCACACCTGGTATGTATGGTGCAGGGGGTCAAACCCGGGGCTTTATGCGTTATCAGGTAAGGTACCAACGTTGCTACATTATGTCCCCAGTTGTGTTTTGCTTTGTATAGAGGGTCTTACTATGTAGTGTTGGTTGAGCTAGCTGAGTCTTAAGTGCTAGGGTTACAGACTTGTGACACCAAGCCTTAATTCTAACTTTTTTCCAATTCTTGCTCTTTATTGTGAGTGTACATAGAGAGGAAAAGCTTCACACCCCTGTGTCACTGGTAGCACAGGAAAGGCTAGTCACGTGTTCAAGGTTACAGAACATGATAGCTGTAGAGTGAGTTTAACTCACTTGCCCTGGCTCCCAGCTTGATGTCTGTACTCCTTCACTGGTGTTTCTGTCTCCCTGCAGAACATACATCCTTAACAAACTTAGGAGTCGCTGGTTCAGCCTTTGTGAGAGCTGGCATTTGAATTCCTATTGGAATTCTTTCTTCTCCCTGGCTACCTACCCTGTTCCAGAAACATACTGCTCAGCATTGAGCAAACCAGCTCCGTTCTCAGCCCCTGCTTGCTGCTGCCTGGGTGGTGACCACAGGCCCTCTTCTTGAGCCTTGACTGAACAGAAGTCCCTGTTGGAACACGGCATGAACGTGTGGGACCCACTGGTTGCCAAGCCAAATGTAGCTCTCGATTATTCTAGGAAACAAATAAGTTGTTTTGCTCTGGATTGCAGGAATTGCTAATTGGGGATTTTTATTTTGGGCAGTGTTCCTTAGAGCTGGCAGACAGATGGAGGAGGTAACTTGTTCCAGGGGTAATGGTATGCAGAGGGAACTACTGATCTGCCCTGGGGTATAAAAAGTGCCTGGGCCTGTAGTGGCCCAGCTCTTGTCTTCAGGGACTGAGGCTGGGGCTTCTCAGAAGGCTTCCTGGTTCACAGTGGGATCCTCTTCTTTCTGAATGGCTCTGAAAACAGTGCAAGCCATTAGCGGTATTGTAAGCTATGTACTACCCTGTCCAGCAGCCAGAACATTGCCTTAGGGAGCAGAGCAGGTCATTCCTGGGATTCCCTGCCTGGAACCCAGAAGGAGCCTTCATTAGCCTCAGCAGTAGAGGGTAACACATGAATCTGCTAATGGCCAAGTTTTCAGTCAACAGTGCAGTGCAAGTAACAAGGAAGACCTGAGAACATTCTAGAAACTCCTAGCATGAGAATCTCAAAGCCCACATGGAAATGCTGGATTTGGTGGCATGCAATTGCAATCCCAGTGCTGGGGAGGTAAGTAGGAGGATACAAAGTTTAGGTCATCCTCATCTATATAAGTGTGAAGCTAGCTGAGGACTACCTGAAACTTTAGCTCAAAAACAGTGGGGTTGGGTGGGTAGGGGGAATGAAATAAAGATGAACTCAAGTAAGATGAGAGGAAGTAGGAGAAAGTCAGGGCAGAACAAACACTTGGGGGTAGGGTGTAACAGGGTTGACTGGAACATCTCAATTCTGTTCTGGAACTCCAAACCTGCAAGTCTGCTCCAGCAACCTTCTTTTTGCCTATTCAACCCATGAACTGAACATAAGTAGTCTTAATACTATCAGCTAACAAATCCAGGGCTGGCAAGATGGCTTAGTGGGTAGAGGTGCCTGCTGCCAAGCCTGACAACTGCAGTTCAAGCCCCAGGGGACCCAGATTTGATTCCCAGCACCCACACAATAGATTATACCATCTGTAAGTCCAGTTCCAGGGAATCCAACACCCTTTTCTATATGGGACCCTCACCTTCCCAAGTGTCCCAGTCTCATTTCAGTGCTTTGATGAAATATTCTGACATAAATTATTTAAGTAAGAAAACATTTATTTTAGTTCACAATTCAAGGTTACAGTCTTGCAGGGAAGTTGTGGCTACATACATGCCATAAACATACAATAAAAATAAATACATATTTAAAAATAAAATAAGCTGGGTGTGGTGATACACAGCACTCAGGAGGCAGAGGCTGGGAGATCTCTGTAAATTTGAGGCCAGCCTGGTCTACATAGTGAGTGCCAGGACAGTCATGGCTATGTTGAGAGACCCTGTCTTAAGTAAATAAAATAAAAATAAAAATACAAGAAATCCAAATTATTGTTGGCCTCAAATGAGGATCAAGCTTTGATACAAAGGAGTAGTGATAGTCTGACTCTACACCCCAGTGTTGGAGCAGAAACACACCTCTACCTCTGATCTGTCTAATATTAGCCATACTTCTTCTGTCCAATGTTTTTTGATGCCCCCTAAAAGAAAAGGTGCTATGTGACTTTTTTAGAGACATTAAAAAAACAAAAACAAAACAACAGCAACAATGAAACAGGTACAGAAACAGCACCGACAAACCAAAGAATGACCTTTTCCAAATCCAGTTTAGGTTTGATTATAGGAATGTTGGGTAACTCAAAGGCAGATAAAACATTAGGAAATCTCAACAGAGTCAACTGTTTACCTCTCATATAGTCTTTGGGAAAAGAGAGTACTCATAAGGAACTTAGTATTATAGTTAGGATTAATTTTCAAATTAACCCAATTTAGAATTACATGGAAAGATTCTAAACAAGGGATTGTCTTTAATTAAACTGACCTTTGGGAGACTATCTTGATCATATTAACTGAAATGGGAAGACCCAGCCCACTGCGAGTGGCACCATTCCCTAGGCATGGGGTCTTATATTGTTTAAGAGTAGAGAAAGCCAGTTGAGCACTGGAGGAGGCATGGGTGCATTAATTTCTCTCTGCTCTTGACTATGGATGGCTAGCCGCTTCAAGTTCCTACTGAGTGTGCCTTCCCTAGTATGATGGGCTGGAACCTAGAACGTTGAGCTAAAATAAACCCTTTCTGTCCTAAGCTATTTTTGTCAGGGTGTTTTATCACAGCAACAGAAATGGAAGCAGGACTCTTGGGGAAGCTGTGGTCTCTCAAGGGTCTCCTGTGGGTTGCCACTGCCACTGTGCTTCAACATCGCCACAGCCAGGTCCAACGTGGAGGACACAGCTGCACTAGAGAAGGCTGTAGAATGGAAGGGGGGAGAAAGGCTAACCACACTGACAGTGGGAGAACAGCTTCTAGGAAGCTATCTTGTTTTCCTCCGCTCCACATTCCCCATCAGCTAAAACAGAACAAAAGTAAGGAGGGTGCAGAACTGCCTCTACCCGCAATAATCCAGTCCAGTCTTACACCAGTCCAAAGCTTTCAGAGGATTCTTCCACTCAAGTGCCTAGGTGATGGGAAGAGGCAGACCAAGGACTCTGTGTCTTGTGCATCATCTCTACTGATAATGTCTACAATACAACTGGGATACCTCAGCTTACCAACTGGCTCTCCCATGCCTCTGCTTGACCTAGAAACTGAAGCCATTTTCCCCCCCAAGGAAGGCCTGCAGTATTTATAATGTTAAGCATTACTACCTTTGATCTAGACATCTAGACACCATTTACTGACCTTGTCTAAGGAAACTGTTTCATGCCTCTGTTTCCTTACCTGTAAAATAAAGGTAATAATAGTATCCTTGAGATTATAGAAGCAAATGATGGTGTGTGTGAGACTCTCAATGCCCAGGAAATAGTGACCATAGTGAATGGTACACAAATATTAACATATTAGCTAGCATACTAATATGTTAATATTTCACCAATACACCAAGTATAAACAAAAATTAGAGGCAGCTGGATTCTCTTTTATCAGTTTTGGAGATAAGATCTCACTGTGTAGCTCAGGTGTCCTTGAACTTAAGATCCTCCTATCTTAGCTTGCTGTATGCTAGGTAGATGTGTACTACCATGTGTGGCCTCTGTTTTGTTTTACTTTTTTCCTTAGATTTTTATTTTTAATTATGTGTATGTGTGCATCTGCATGTGTGTTTGTGAGTGCAGTTGCCTGAGAAGTCCTGAAGAAGGCGTAAGATTCCCCTGGCACTGGAATTACAGGTGGTTGTGAGATGTCCAACATGGGTGCTGGGAAACAAACTGGGTCCTCTGCAAGAACAAATTTGCTATTAACCACAGAGCAATCTCTCCACCCTTTGTTTTTTTTTTAAGATTTATTTTATTTTGTGTGTATGAATGTTTTGCTCATGGTATGGGCACCATGTGAGTGCCTGGTGGATCCCCTGGAACTAGGGTTGGATGATTGTGAGTCACCATGACCTCTAGGAATCAAATCTAGCTCTTCTGCAAGAACAGCAAGTGCTCATAACCATTGAGCCACCTCTCTAGTCCCAGGGTTTTTTTGTTTGTTTGTTTGGTTGGTTTGGTTTTTCGTTAGTTTTGTTTGTTTTTGGCACAGAGTCTCATATGTAACCTAAGCTGGCCTTGAATCACTATGTAGCCCAGGCTGGCCATAAACTCCTTATCCTATCTTTTCTACCTCCCAAGTGCTAGAACTAATTCCAAACATAAGCCTTTGGGCCCCAATGATTTTTTTCTTTTGCTCTTGTTAGTTACTATACAAAATACCCAGATTTTTTTAATAATCAGTAAACTTGAAGTTTAAAACATACAAATGGTACTAGGAACATCACTCAGTTGTTAGAGTGCTTGCTAGCATGCACAAAGCCCCGGGTCTGATCTCCAGCAGTGTATAAACCAGGCATAGTAGTGCATGCCTATAATTCCAGCTCTTTGGAGACCAGGGTAGGAGAATCAGGAGTTCAAGGTTATCCTCTGCTACACAACAAATTCAAGGGTACTCTGGGATTTGTGAGACTATCTCAGACTACAACAACAAAACCAGTATGTTACCATGAGAGAAGAAGCACTTGCCCAACATATCATGAGGACCCGGATTTCAGCCTCATTATGAGATGGAGAAAAAGAAAAAGAAGGAGAAAGTGGGAGAGGGGGAAGGAGGAGAAGGAAGGGATAAAATGAAATGACTGCCTATTTTGCAGGGAAGAGAGAAAGGACAGAAGACTCTGACAGGGGTCTCTTGCTCCATGAACAGTTGATTAGACTCCTGCGTAGTGGTCATGGAGACCTAGGGACTCTGCATGATTTGGGGGAAGCTGGGCACACCTGGACACTGGCTTCCTCCCTGCTGCAGCCTCATTGGCCTTCTGCCTTTCAATCCAGTAGCCCCTTCCTGCTTTTTAAGTAAATCCTTCAGGAAGAGGAAAAGGGGAGGAGCAGACAAAGAGGGAAGGAGAGAAGAAAGAATGGAAGAGGGGAGAAGGAGCCAGCAAGGGCTGCAGTGTCCCTGCATCCTCATGGCCCCAGGAAGTGGGGCAGGGAACTGCTCTTCAGCTCTGTCAGGAGTCACCATGGCGACCGAGCACTGGTCTCTTCATGATTAATACTCCCAGGCAGCTGTCTTCTTGGAGTCTTTTAAAATACACACAGTATTATTTGAACACAATGATATTTAGAGCAGAAAGATCAAGGTGGGGTGTGGGGGAAGAGAACAGTTGTATTACCAGAGCTGTGGCAGGGCTGGGTTTCCTCCCTTCCTCGAGGAGAGAGAAAGTAGGCTGCCTTCCCTGCCAACCCCTCTGGGCTCAGCTTGCTCTCTGGATGCAGAGCTTCCCTTGCCAGGTGCTGCAGTGGCATTGCCATCTGAAGGGCCCTTGCAGCACCTGGCATCAGCTTGTGTTCAGCGAACACTTGGTGAATGGAATCGTTCATTCATCCATCCATTCATTCATTCAGCACCATTTTGTTCCTCTCTTATCTAAAAATAAACTCTCTCTACTTCGCCTGTCCTTGTGGAAATATAAAATACATGTTTCCTCTCCTCAAGGGCACATACACACATCTTACCACCACCACCATTATCAGCTTCTACAGCAGACATCTGTGTATCTCCTGTGGTCTTGACAGTCTTGCAAGGATCAGTGATGGCTGTGTTGTGTTCCCTACTTGAAAAGCTAGAGAAAGACCATGCACCCACAGATATCTTTGTGTGAATCATTCTCTAAAGGAAAGGGTGTTTTCCTGAATTATCTTGTGCAGTAGACTAGCCTGGGCTCACCACTCTGTCCCACCATAGGACAGGCAACTCACACACCATCTCCCATTTCTTTACTGGAAACAGGAATTTGCAGCTCCTCAAAGGAGGTAAGAAAATGAAACAATGTTTGCAAAGTCTAAGTGGGTATTATTTCCCCTCTGAACATCCATGTTTTTCTATCTGAAATGTAACTGACTAGAGCTCAAAGAGCCCAACTTTCTTCTGGTCTATCCCTTCCCAAAGACCTTTATCCCATCTGGACCCAGATTCCCTTTATAAGCTACTAAATGTTGGGAGGCTAGGGAGATGAAACAGGTGGCAAAGTGCTCGTCCCACAAGCATGAGGACATGAGTTTGACTCTCGGTCAGATGTGGTCAGATGTGGTCTGGGTCAGATGTGGTAGCACATGTTTGCAATCCTAGCTCTGGGGAGACAGGTCCTCGGAGCTTGGGAGTCAGCTCGTCTTGCAGAATCAATGAGTTACAGGGTCCGTGAGAGGTCCTGTCTCAAAATAAGGTGGAGAGCTGTCTTGGCTAGGTTTCTACTGCTGTGATAAACACCAGGACCAAAAGCAACTTTGAAAGGAAAGAGTTTATTTCAGCTTACAATTATAGTCCACCATGAAGAGCAGGAGCTCAGTGCAGGAACCTAGAGGCAGAAACTGAAGCAGAGGCCATGGATTACTAGATTGCTTCCTCTTGGCTTTCTACAACCAAGGACCACCAGCCCAGGAGAGGCAAAGCTCACAGTGGGCTGGGCCCTCCCACATCAATTATTAATCAAGAAGGCACATCTACAGGCCATTCTAGTGGGGGTATTTTTCTCAGTTGTTCCCTTTCCCCAGATGATCCTACCTTGTGTCAGGTTAACAGAAAACTAGCCAGCCCAAGAGTGATTGAAGATATTTGGCATTGACTTCTGGCCTCCACATGCACTAGCACATATGTGCATGCACACACAAACATGTGTAAACTCATGTATGCACAAAGTTGGGGAAAAGAGGAGCCAAACTAGAATGGGTATACTTAAAATCTCCCTTTTACTCCCTCCTTGTCCACAAGGAATCAACTACAGATAGATGCTCATTCTCCTCTAGAAGCAGCAATTTTGTGAGTGTGTGTGTGTGTGTGTTTCCTGGTGTAAATACACCAGAGATAAAGGTGTGCTAACCCCCATTCAGAGCACAGTTTCCTGTCTCCTCTCTTAATCTCTCTTGCTCTACAGCCCTGACCCAGGTCTGGCCTTTAGCAAGAGGCTATTAAGGTGACTTGGATGCTTCTTCCAGCACAGACCTAGCCCAACAGCCCTTGGCAGAGAGTAACAGTGGCCTGGCACCTCACCACAGGACTAAGGGAATTATCATGACTAAGAGGGAGGAGGGATGCTGTGGCAGAGGGGAGAACAGCAGAAGGAATGGGCACCCTGGGGCTGGCCAATCTGGCCTGACGGGCCACCTGGGAAGCCCTGGACACCTACCCAGCCAAGCTCCTCTCCTCCCCTCCCCTTAGGCTGCAAGATGCCAGAGTGTATGTGAGACACGTGTGTCCTTCCTGTGTGGTGTGGGCTCACCTGGCCTGGGCAGTACATTTGGATAAGAGTCAAGTTCTGGGTCTGAAATAGAGCAGAAGAAAAAAAAATGCGTGTGTTCCTTACAGATGGGTTTCTTTTTAGACCAGATTATGTAGCTCAATCCTCCTACCTCTACCTCCAGAGTTCGGGGATTACAAATGTGAACCACCACACCTAGTTTATGCAGGGACGCGTATGCCAAATAAGCACTCTACAACTGAGCTGCATCATCATCCCCGTTTCTGCATGTGCTATGTGCATATCAAGTACACTGTTAATACAGAATTGGAACTGTGACCATCATAGAGACGCGTATGTACATGGTTGTAAAGAACCCTTCACCCAGCCTGCAGACTTGGGAAGATGCATGGAAGCATGTCAGTGCATTCTGCAGATGAGTGTGTGATGGAGTTTATTCTGGGAACACTTTAAAAGTCACCGTGGGGTGGAGAAGTGAGTGGCTAAGGACAGAAGTGAACCTCTGCAATAGAAGCTGGATTCTACCACCCGCGCCAAGAAGCCCCTAGGGGATGGGCACTGAATTGCTGAGTAGTTTCCAATACTGGGTTTGTGCACTAGTTAAAGGCACACATTCTCTTGAACAAGAGTAAGGGGAGGGGGTTCTTAGAGATACACTACCAGCCACTCTGTAGCCCATACCCCACAAGGAATTTGTTTCCATTTTGAGGATAGTGGAACTGAAATGGGAACCTCAGACCTGCTCTCCCTGCCCTCCAGTGCCCAGGGTCCCAGAAGTTGAAGCTTCTTATTTTTTAATTTTATATTAAACTTAATCATTTTTATCAAATTATCCCAGGTTGCAGAGGTGGCTGAATAGTTAAGAGCACTTATTAATCTTGCAGAGGACCCAGGCACTGTTTCCAGCACCTCCATCAGGTGAATCACAACCACCTGTAACTCCAGCTCCAAGGAGATCCAGCACCTCTGGACTCTGTGGTCACCTGCACACACGTGCACATACCCACACTCAGACACAAACTTAATTAAAAATAAAAATAAATATAAAATATAAAAAATTCTATTTCAATCTAGGTGTGGTGCCATACACTTTTCATCCCAGCACTCGGAAAGCAGAGAAGGCAGATCTCTGTGAATTTGAGGCCAGTCTAGTTTACATAGTGAATTCCAGGACAGATGGAGACATAAAGAGACCTGATCTCAAGAAAATAAAGAAGAAAAGGCTATTTCATATGTAGTTTAGTCTCCGTATTTTACTGGCTTCAGAAAATACTTGAGTGAGCTAAGGTACACTAAGTGAATATTCTAAGGTAAGAATGGCTTAATAAAGAGAAGAGGAACCTACAGCAGAAGAGAGAGACCAGAGGGAGCCTGGAGGGGGTGGACTCTTGGTGTTTTCTCAGCAGGGAGTCAAAGCTTCCTCAAAACTGAGGAATCCAGATGGGGATTCTCAGTGTTGAGACAACTTCTCTTCAGTTTTAATTAAAAGGTTTTCTATTTGAGACAAGGTTTCATACGGTCCAGGCTGGCCTTGAACAATGATCCTCCTGCCTGTGCTTCCTGAGTGCTAGGATTACAGAATGCACTACCACACATAGGAAGCCCTGCAGGTGACAGAGCAGAAACGGCTACTTCTTTGGAAAACAATTTGTCAACTGTCTGCCAACAGTTGAATATCCTGTAGCTTAGACTGACACTCAGAAGAATTTATTCCAGACATATTCACATGTACATAGTTAGGGACAATGATGCCAACGACATTGGTAAAAAAGCCAAAAGTTGGAAGTTACCCATGTGTTCAGACATAATGAAATCTCTCAGCTAGTTTAAGTGAAAAAAAAGTTGCAAAGCAGTTTGAATGTTTGCATAGGCACAATATTTTCCCAAAAGCTACTTAAGAAACTTCAACATGGCTACTTCAAGATGTGGAAATAAAGGTGAGATAAGAGAAAGCTTTAGTTTTCAGTTAAGAATGTACTCTTAGCCTGGCATGGTGATACTCAGAACTCAGATGGCAGAGGCAGGTGGATCTCTTAAGTTCAAGGCCACCCTGGTCTACATAGTGAGTTCCAGGTCATCCAGAGCTGCACAGTGAAACCCTGGCTGAAACAAAGAGAAAGGAATGCTCTTGTATACTAGTTGATCTTCCCCACCCACCACCATATCAATTCTGCATTATGGCAATTTTTATATAGTTATTTTACCAAGCACAAACTTAAAAATGTTAAGAAGCACACACATAAACGCAATCTCTAATGATCCCAGACCCCCCAATACAGTTATGTCTGGCTTCTTCTGTGGGTGCTAGGGTTTCAAACTCAGGTCCTCATGCTTGCAACTCAAGTGCTGGTATCCATTTCAGGGTTACTGAGTGTGCCTGGGACAGCATGCTCTTTGATCCAATTTCTCACCTTAACAAGCTCATAGGTGAAACTAGAAAAAACAAAAAAACAAAAAAAAACAAACAAAAAAAAAAAAGTTGAAATTGGGAAAGGGTGGATTCGAACCCGTGATTCTACCAACAGGCGGGCTAGGTGCATCCCTGGCTCTCAGCGAACAGCCCCTGCGGGGCGCACCCGTGGCCCAGCGCGCACGAGGCTCCACGCTCAGGGGATTCGCGCGCACGCAGCGGCGCGGCCCCGGCGGCGGCGGCGACGTCACAAGCTGAGCTTTCCTTTTCGGGAGTCCCCGGCACACATCCTGTGTCCATGTTTGGTCATTTACGTCACGGCGCCAGGGCCGGGGCCTCCCGAAATGGCAGTGGCCCGGGGAGTCGGAAGCCCGGAGCCAGCCCCGCCGCGGCTATATAAGTGGGGGCACTGTGGATTGGGGGAGCCCGGTTGCGCTTTGAAGAGGCCAGGAGCCGCCGCCCGAGGCCGGTGCCGGCGAGCCAGGGCGCCGCGGCCCCCCAACCCGCGTCCCCGAGCCCAGCGCGAGGAGCCTGGAGCAGGGGCGCCCGGCTCCCCCGTCAGCCGCGCGCGCCCCGGCCCAGCGAGGCCCCCGGCGCCCCGCCGCCGCCGCGCCATGCTCCACCTGGGCGACCTCTCCGGCCCCGACGCGCTGCTCGCCAAGCCCGCCGAAGGCTGCGCCCACGCCAGCCCCGAGCTGCCCCGGCCTCCCGCCAGGGACGCTCCCTCGGCCGCCGCGTATCCCGGAGGTAAGGAGCAGGGCTGTGGTGCGCGCAGACGACGAACGCGGAGAGGGGTGACCCGAGAGGCGCCGGGGTCCCGAGGCGCGTGGTACCATTCCCACCCCCCCCACGAGGCCGCAGGCGCTCGTGCGGGAGCCCGTGCGTGTGCGCATCCCGGGGCGTCCGTGGTGGGGTCCCCCTGTTACGGGATCGGAAGCGCACGGGGCGCTCTGGCTGTGGCTGGCGCCCGCAGGGCTAGAGTGGAGCGAGTCGCGGCTGCACGCTCGGAGGCACGCCCTTTGAGGCGCGCGGGGCTGATGCGCCGTCCCTCCCTCGGCAGGAGACTTCTTGAGCTGGGCTCTGAGCAGCTGCGGCGCCGGAGGGGACTTAGCCGACTCCTGCTTCCTGGAGGGCCCCGCACCCACGCCCCCTCCGGGCCTCAGCTACAGCGGCAGCTTCTTCATCCAGGCGGTCCCCGAACACCCGCACGACCCGGAGGCCCTCTTCAACCTCATGTCGGGCATCTTGGGCCTGGCACCGTTCCCCAGCCCCGAGGCGGCAGCGTCTCGGTCCCCGCTGGATGCCCCTTTCCCCTCGGGCCCCGATGCCTTGCTGCCGGACCTTTACTCCCCGGATCTGAGCTCGGCCGCCTTCTCGGAGGCGTTTTGGGAGGCTGCGCCCCCGGCGGGCGCCCCCTCGCAGTGCCTGTTCGAGCCCCAGCTCTCCCCGCCCGACGTCAAGCCGGGGCTGCGGGCGCCTCCCGCGTCGCCGGCGCTGGACGCTGCCCCGGCCTTCAAAGGGCCCTACGCCCCGTGGGAGCTGCTGTCTGCCGGGGCCCCGGGGAACTGTGGGTCGCAGGGAAGCTTCCAGGCCGCCCCCGAGGCCCGTTTCCCCGCGGTAGGGACCAAGGTCGAGGATCTGCTGTCCATCAGCTGCCCCGCCGAGCTGCCCGGCCCGGCCTCCAGACTCTACCCGGCGGGGGCCTACGACGCCTTCCCGCTGGCTCCAGGTGACTTAGCGGAGGGCACCGAGGGCCTCCCGGGGCTGCTGACCCCTCCAGGCGGGGAGGGAGGGAGCGGCGGCGAAGGCGGGGAGTTCCTGGCCCCCCCACAGCCGCCGCTGTCCCCGCTGGGCCTGCGCGGCGGCGCCGCGGCGGACTTCCCCAAGCCCCTGGTGGCCGAGCTCCTGGGGGGCGGCGGCGTGCCCGCGCCCGTGTCTCCCGCCGCTGCCTTTCCCGCGGCCAAGGCCCGGCGCAAGGGGCGGCGGGGCGGCAAGTGCAGCGCACGCTGCTTCTGCCCGCGGCCGCACGTCAAGGCGTTCGCGTGCCCGGTGGAGAGCTGCGTGCGGAGCTTCGCGCGCTCCGACGAGCTCAACCGCCACCTGCGCATCCACACGGGCCACAAGCCCTTCCAGTGCCGCATCTGCCTGCGCAACTTCAGCCGCAGCGACCACCTCACCACGCACGTGCGCACCCACACGGGTGAGAAGCCCTTCGCCTGCGACGTCTGCGGCCGCCGCTTCGCGCGCAGCGACGAGAAGAAACGACACAGCAAGGTGCATCTGAAACAGAAGGCGCGCGCCGAAGAGCGGCTCAAGGGCCTGGGCTTCTACTCACTGGGCCTCTCCTTCTCCGCGCTGTGAGCTGGAGCTGGCCCTGTAGGCTGGGGGCGCCGCCGCCCGGCGCACTTGGCATGGTCTGGCCGGTCCCTCGTCCCCGCTGTCCTTCCTGCCTCTTCTACGCACGTCCGGGGCCACCCGCAGTCCAGCTCCAGTCCCCGAAGCGCCCGCCGCACACGCCCTTTCAGCACGGGCTCCGTGGACAGCTCTCGCAGTCCCCGAGCCTCCTTCCTCCTCGCCAGCTGCCTGGGGACAGTCCTCTAGGGCCACCCAGAAAGCAGGCATTCCTGGGACTGAAGAAAGTTTTTTGTAACTGGCGTATGCCCCACGCCCTCCTCTTTATCCCTTCCCAGAGACAAGCTAGGGCTGTGCCGAGCCAGTCTCTTGAGAACTTTGTACAACGATGTCCAGCAAGCCATTGGATGTGATGTTTTTGCTTTGGGGTTATTTCCTTTTGTTGTTCATTTTTGTAAAGCAGACGCTACTCTCAAGCACTTGACAAAACTGTTTATTTTTGCAATTAAAATTATTGTGCTAAAAGCTTACTGAATCTGCCTTGTAAACTCCTAACTGCCTCTCCAGAACAGTATATGCCAGGAGACGAGATACCCACATTGGTGAGGTGCAGGCCCCTGACACATTACTGACAGGCACTCCTACAGGACACTGCGACACACGGTAGTCATTTCATATGTAGGCTGGTCACATTAGTCAATATATGTAGACTGAATTGATGTATTTATTCACAGCTGAACCAAAAGTGGAAGGTATAGATAGTAAACATGTTTAGTATGATGTCCTCTAATCCTCAGTCTCTAATACCATTTCAAAACTGAAGAAACAGTCAATATAAGTTGCTTGCTGGGTGATCCAACAAGGGTCAGGTACAACTGCAAAGCCAGCAGCTTACTTTCCAACCCCGGAGTAGGGGGGCTTGAGCTTAGTAAAGAAGCATTTGGAAAAGGCTTCCAACAGATAACAGAAACATTCAGCACTAGAGGGCGCCTTGGGCAGCAGAGGCTGCCTCTTTTCAGTGGTTTGTGAATACTCAGTCTTTGATATTACAGATACTTTTTTTTAATTTTGTTTTTGTCTTCAGACAAGGTTTCTCTGTTGTGACTCTGGCTGTTCTGGAACTCACTCTAGACCAGGCTGGCCTCGAACTCACAGAGATCCACCTGCCTCTGCCTCCCAAAGGCCTGCATCACCACCTTCTGGCCCACAGATACTTCTGTTCAAGAATCACTTACCATAAAGATCAAAAGGGTCTCCAGGTTCAAGTAGGCCACGCCTGAGTTTGGTGAGGAACAAGCCAGAGGCTCCTGGTCACCTTAGTTGCTCTTCAACTGTAGGACCCTCTCCAAGAGATAACACTTACTGAGCAGCCAAACAGTCACAGCCTTTTCCAAAACTGCTTCCAGGGGAACCCTTGATGGATTTGGGGTGCAGGTGTGAGGGTGGTGAGAAAAGCATGGTCCTGTAATAGGGAAGGTGGGTCACCCCGTGTATTCTCAGAACTTTCTCCCCAAAGCCTTTTCCACCTTGGGCCACATAAAAAGCCTACTGTGCACCCCGTTGTACCTCCTGAGTGACTGATCTATGCTAAGGCAAGGAGAGGGCCTATGTCTGAGGTCTCTGCTCTTTTCTACTCCCAACTAAGCTGCTGCTGTGTGTGTGTGAGCGTGCATGTATGCTTGCAAGTGCACCCTCATGCAGAGGCCACAGGAGGGTGTCAGATGTTCTCTATCACACTGCCTCATACGTATTTTAGCTTTATTTATTATGGGTGGTAAATGCTTTGGCTGAATGTATGTATGTGCACATGTGTTCCAGATGGTTGTGAACCACCATGTGGGTTCTGGGACCCAAACTTTGGTCCTCTGCAAGAGCAACAAGTGCCCTTAACCACTGCTCTTACCCATCTCTCCAGCCTCCTTCCACTGTATTTTTTTCAAAGGTTCCGTCATTGAACCTGAAGCTCACCGTTTCGGCTAGGCTGCCTGGCCAGCAAATTTTCTAGATGCACCTGCCTCTAACCCTCAACCCTGGATACAAGCACCTACAAGACTTTAGCAGCCATGTTGGACTTTCACATGTGTACTTGTTATCCAAATTCAGACCCTCTCGATAGCACGTTAAATGAACTTGGATAGCACTGATCCACCTCTCCAGTTACCTATCTTGTTTAGCTTTTGTTGAAGAAATGTAACTTTGCTGAGGAAAAACAAGAAGAATCTCCCCAGAGTGGGGGCTGCTCCAAGAGAGAAATACCTTCCCTTATACCTGCCCTTTGTTTTCATGGTAAGGTCTCTCTCACTGGTCTGGGCTGACTGGCCCGCTAGGGAGGCCTAGGGACCCTCCTGTTTCTGACTCCCAGCTCAGGCATTATAATCTGTCCAGCTTTTCTAACACTGGTTCTGGGGCTGGAATTTAAGTCCTCACAAAGCAAGCACTTTACCAACTAAACTCTTTCCCCAGCAGTGGGCAGCTTAGGTCAGGAAAGCCCTCAGCTGGATAATGCCTGGTAGGGCTCTGCCTCCTTTCTGCCCAGCGTTCAGATGAGCTTGCCTTTCACTGCTACAATGCTTGGGGAACAGCCTCCTTCAGATTAAAGCATTCCATCCTGTAGGGGAGCTCCTTAAGATGGGAGGTCAACAACAACAAGCTTTAAGAACTCCCTGAAACTGACCAGACAGACACACTAGCCAGAGTAAGCAGAGCCCAGCTGCAAAGAAGATTCTCAGACTGTTGTGGGGTTCTTTTGATCCAATTATACAGACACACAACTTGTTGAAAGAGAAGAAAATTTTATTGACTTCAAGCATAAAACAGAAAAAGAAAGCTGGATCAGCCAGGGATGTAGTCTGATATGAAAGTTCAGAGCTACAACCCCAACTCAAATTTTTACAAACTGTTTAATCTTGAAAACCATAACCATTTTGTGCCAACATAAAAGAAAGTTAGTCATAATTTTTAACCAATCAGAAACTCATTAACAATCACCATAACCCAGAAATGACATATCCCAGTTCCCAAAACAAGTACCCAACAATCATTTTGTTTGGCTTTTGTACTTGAGGGCTCTGAAGGCTTTTCTCATTTTACTGGGAACCTGAACTATGTCCCGTTTTAAAAATGGATTTTTCAGTTTAAGATGGTGTTGGTTCTGCCATTTTAAACCATTTCAAGATGAGATGAGATGATGAGAAGACGAAGAGGAGAAAGCTGCAGAGAAGACTCTGGGACCAGATCTGCTGCCTGGAAAAAGCAGAAACCAGCAGAGCAGCCCAGGAGAGGTTTAGAGCAACTGAGGCAGCTGGGAAAGGACACTCCCCAACCTGTTGAGCTGCCTGCAGGCTGTGCAGTGTGCTCTAGGTGTTCTAGCTTTTATGAGTTGTGTCACCTACACTGTGGTAGGCCTTGGTGATGAAGTTGTCTTCAAGTCATTTCTGTTCCTGTAAGTAATCCCAATAAAACATATTGATCCACCAAGTTGGACTTTGGTGGTATCCATTCTTTGGTCTGTCATGGGTTCCCTATCTGGGGTGAACAGATGGACGTGTTTCCACTCCCGTTTTGTCAACTAATGCAACCAGATCTCTGACCTGAGACAAAATGATCCAGTCAGAGACGTCTAGCCTTGTCTTTCCCCAGGTATTAAGTGACCTCTCAAGACTGAGGACTTGTGTTTAATAAACTAATTGTGACAAATAATTTGATGCTCCCTCTTCCAAAAGAATTGATATTTCAGAAGGATGGCCTGCGGCGGACAATCTTTAACCCTTTGGAACTCAAGTGATGGATTGCCAGACACTGAGAGAGGTAAGTGGTGGATTCAGGAGACATGAAATAAAAGGTGAACCACATTGGTTACTAATTAACTGACTACATGTCCATTCACAGGCATGGACCCCAGACTTCATTTTGATGCAGAGTAGGGCAAGGAAGAGCATAAAGCCTGTATTTTAAACAGCCCTGAACCACACCACATGAACAAAAGGACACACTGACAGGCTGTCAGCAGCTGGTCTGCGAACAAGAACACCACTGCTTGCTTCTCCTGGGTTCCATCCCTGTGGTCAGCTCATCCTTACCCAGATTGTCCTCACCCTACTATCAAGCTTAGAGTGACAGAAAAGGCAACTCCGGACAAGTGACTTTGTGGTGATCCTGGGACCTGGTCCCAGGACTTTGAGCTAGGAAGTCCTTTTAAAAATACTTTTATTAATACTTGATAACACCCTCTTCCCATTCCTCCCTGTTCCACCCTCCCACCTCTGTGTGCTCAAAAAGATAAGAAAGAAAAGGAAAACAAATAAAAAAAAAATTAAGTCCACATTGTGTGGCAGGAGCCATGGTTTTTGGAGGCAGCAGGCTGCTCTGATCGTGGACATTCATGGGCCTATATTAGCCTGAGACCAAGCATGATGAAGTTAGACCTGAAGTTGGGCCTCACTGCCCAGACCTACAGGCACCTGGGCGTCACACCCGCATGCAGGCATCCTGTAGGCTCCCTGACATCCTGCAGTCACCAGGGCCACCTGCCAGGGCCCAGACATCCTGCAGGCATCAGAACATCCCTCAAGCACCAGGGCACAGGAAGTCTTACATCATTATGTAGTGGAGATTTTCCAGGGACTCTGAAGAAAGAGAATATTAGGCCAGAGATGGAGAAAATAAAAATCAGTCAGAAAACCCAAATCTAGAACCCAAAAAGCATCAAGGACTGTCAGTTCATTTTCATGGCTTTTTTTTTTTTTTTTAAACTGTTTTGGGCTTTTAAAAATGATTTTAAATTTTATTTATTTTTTAAAAATGTTTTTATTTTTATTTTATGCACATCGGTGTTTTGTCTGCATGTATGTCTGAATGAGGCTGTCAGATCCCCTAGAACTGGAGTTACAGACAGTTATAAGCTGCCATGTGGGTGGGTGCTGGAAATTGAACCCAGGTTCTCTGGAAGAACAACCAATGCTCTTAACCAGTGAGCCATCTTTTCAGATCCCCCCCATCTCCCCTTTGAGACAGGGTTTCTTTATGTAGTCCTGGCTACCCTGGAGCTCAATATGTAGACCAGGCTGGCTTTGAACTTAGAGATTTTCCTGCCTCTGCCTCCAGAGTTCCAGGATTAAAGGTGTATACCACCATACCTCACATCTTTAATTTATTTTATATGTATGGTTGTTTTGCCTGAAAATGTCTGTGCTCTGCATGCAGTGGAGCACATTGGAGCACGTTGCAGTGTGCATAAAGGCCGGAATAGGGAGCCAGATCCCCTGGAACTGAAGCTAGAGGTGGTTGTAAGTTGCCTGATGTGGGTGCTAAGAACAGAAGTCTGATCTTCTACAAGAACAGTACATACTTGTACACTGAATCTTCTCTCCAGTTTCTGGTTTGGAATTTTGCTGTCATTAGTTGTTTTTAGTTTCGTTTATTTGTTGAGACAGACACTGGCTGAGTCTAGCCTTGATCTTAGGCAAGCCTCCTATGTCAGCTCTAGTACTGGGCTACAGGTACAAGCCATCACACTTGGCAGAAAGATGTTTTTAATCAATGCATTTATATGGGGAGAGCGGGGAGATAAATAAATCCTCTCACCTTCTCAAAATGAAGACATTTCCCCAGACTACATTTTTTTTTTTCCTTTTTACCCTGACTTGGTATTTACCCTGACTTAACAAATGTTCTACCACTGAGCTATGGCCTTCAGCAGTCCAGACCCAATTCTTAGCCTACTTCCCATCTTTGGAAAGAACATTCATTTCCAGCTTCTGCTCACCCCTACAAAATTCCTTCTAAGTCAGTCAGGCGAAGGGTGACTTGTGACCGTCTCCATTTGAGTGTCCCACCATCATTTCAAGTATAATCTATGTAAACTCAAGTTATCTTTCCATATTTCTAATGCATGTTAATAATGACAATCCTTTGTTGGGTTCTTCAGACTTATCTAAGTATTTACAGTTCTCCGCCAGTCATCTTGGCTCTCCTCATACTCACGTGTCCAGACTGCTGCTTAGAGCCAATAGATCTTACTGGCATTTTTTTTTTAATACTTACTTACTGTGCATACATGTATGCCTGAGCGTATGTGCACCATGTGCATTCGGAGACCTGAGGAGGTCAGAAGAGAGCATTGGATCCCCTGGAACTGGAGTTACAGGGAGTTGGTAGCCACCATGTGGGTGTCGGGAATCAAATCCAGGTCCTCTGTAAGAGCAGCCAGTGCTGTTAACCACTGAGTAATGTCTCCTAACTCCTATTAGCATTCCTTTGCATTTTGGTCAATCTCCTTTGCGATCCATTGTTTTATCAGTTGTGGATTTTAGCTTGTGAGCTCATCTGGATTGGGGTTTGACATGGGCAGCAGCACCCTGTGGCTCTGGCTGAATATGTGTTTCCCTTATCTGGCACTCTAAAAGTATGACCCAGTGGTGATCAGTCTTTCGTTTGCTGTTTCTTTTGAGACAGCGTCTCATGTAGCCCAGGCTCTCCTCAAGCTCACTGCGTAGTCTCTGCCTCCCCAGTGCTGGGATTGCAGACATGCCACACACAGCCAGCTGAATCTTTTGACAATTCTTTCACTTGGAGTTCTTGTTCCACGCAGGTATAAGTAGTTAAAATTTTTCAGAAAAAGTTCCTCCTTCTCCAAAGAACCTACAAGCAGACTCCCTCCCGAGGCCTTCCTGGGGTAAAACTCAACACCTCAAGCTTTTGTGCTGACATTTTTTTCTCTCAATTTCATTTTATAAACGTTTGCTTCTGTCTGTCTGTCAGTCTATTCATCTATATGCACGGTACTGTGGATCTAACCCTCGGCCTCTTGCATAGTACATCCTCGGGCCCAGAAATGAGAATTTTGATGAGAGAGGATCTGGAAGAATTGGACAAAAACTAGAAAATTTGCTCTGTCCTTACCTTTCATCCCACCCAACCCCTGTTCCCTGCTTGAAACAAGACCAGTATAACTACTTTGAACTACCCAACTCTTTCCTGTTGTTTCTCTGACTCTTTATATTTCCATCCATTCTGATACACAGCATTAATGGTAGAAACCCCCTAAAACACCATTCATAATAGTGGTTTAGCCCAAATTGACCAAGACATCTAGCCTTGTACCAAAATACATATACCTTGGCCAGAGAGATGGCTCTGGGATAAAAATGCTACTAGCCACACAAGGTTGATGGCTTGAGTTTATTGCCCCAAACCCATTTAAGAAGCCAGACACCATGGCATAAATCTAATGGCAGCACTCTTCCCATAAGATAGGAGGTGGAGACAAGAAAGTCATAGGAGGATTGCCTGGAAGTTTACAGCAAGCTATCATGGAGCATGCAGGACAGCAGCAGATGGAGCAAGAGAAACCCTGTCTTAAAAACGTGGAAGGAGAAAAATTAATCCAGAAAAAAATGCCCTTTAACTTCCACACAACAAGCTATGCACACATGAGCCCACACTCGCATACATGTATACACACTAAATATTTGTGAATCACATACCCTTGGGGCATGGTGCCACATGCCTTCAGTCCTAGCACTCAGAATGCAAAGGCAGGTGGATCTCTGTGAGTTTGAGGCAAGCCTGGTTTACATATCGAGTTCCAGGATAGCCAGGGTTGGGGCTGCACAGAGAGACCTTGTCTCAAAAACAAAACCAAACCACATAAACAAAGGCTGGAGAGATGACTCAGTGGTTAGAAGCAATTGTTGCTGAGTTCAGTTCCTAGAACCCACATGGCAGCTCCTAATTGCCTGTGACTCCAGCTTCAGGAGAGCTCATGCTTTCTTCTAGCCACCGAGTGCGTCCACACACATGCACTCACACACACAAACATACATACATACAACTAAAAATAAAATAAATCTTTTAAGAAAACAACCACATACATTGTGAGGTTAAAGATCTCTGGATCATATCTAAATACATTATCTCTTTATCCTTTCCCTTTACAGTCTAATAGCCAAATATTCCCACCTTTGAGTTCCCTCTAGGGTGGAAACCTTGTTTGAACTCACTAAGTTCATCCAGTTTTCATAAGGATTTAATCACTGTTCTGACTAGTTGACAAAAGAAGAGAAGAGAAGGATGGTGGCCAGAGAGCATAATGCTGGGGAGGAAGGAGAGATGGGAAGAGGCAGAATGGAGGCCCTGATGCAATGGTGGGATCCTGAGAGTAGGATTATACCTCTGACTAGTTGGGACCTGCCTGATTCTTAATTCATGATACCCTGCTTTAGCCCTGGGAGCCCTAGATATATTGTCACTGAGCACTCTCTCTTTTGGTTTCTCTGGCCCACATGAAGTGGGATTCACATTTTTAGAACAGTGGTTCCCATAACAACCAAGCAAGAACTGTTGTCTGTGAAATATAGCATGGTCACACATGCGCGCATACATTCAAGCATATGCACATACATATATGTGTGTGTACATGTGGGAATACATATGTGTACTTTCATGCATAAGGATAGCACACACATACATGTACATCCATATGCATATACAACCATGCACACATGCACTCACAATACACCCATACATCTATATATATACACCTGCATAGCCACAGGTATATACTTCCATATCCATACAAATGCATGTGCACACATGCACAAAACACACATACACAAAGCACACTCCGTGCTCTAAATTGTTTTCACATATTTACAACAAGCACAGTTAAGGGCAGTGCCACAATAGAGGTAGAACCAAGATGATATAGAGATGCTTTTGGCCAGCTACTAAAACAGGTGAATTTATCAATTCATTTTGGCAGAGGCAGGCTCAGAAATTTTACTGTAGCAAAGATATGGTATGAGGATGCTGTGGTTAGACAATAGGATGGATTGAACACCTTGCATTCAAACTGTGGTCCTGCCATTATTTGAACGCTGAACTTCAGCTTCTCCATCTGCAGGCATGGTTGTATTTGTTACAAAATCCCAACACAAGCAATTTAGGAAAGGAAGGGCTTATGTTGGCTTACCATTTGATGGGATACAGTCCAGCATGTCCAGGAAAGCATGGGTGTGGGAGTATCTGGCAGCTGGTCGCATTGAGTCCCCAGTCAGGCAGTGAATGCTGACGCTTAATTCACTTTCTCCTTTTTATTTGGTTTGGGACCTCAGTGCATGGGATGGTGCTACCCACAGCTTGGGTCGGGGCTTCTCAATTTAACCCTTAAGACACATCCACAGGTGATTACAAACCTAGTCAAGTTGTCAGAAAGGATGCACCATCACAGTGGGGATAGGAATAGTGTCTGCTTGGTTACTCTATTGGAAAGTGAATGATGTGTATTAAAATGATTAGCGTGATCACGATGCCTGGTGCCTGGTTCACAGGAACATATTTAAATATTAGAAGAAATGACTTTCCTTCCCAATCTAAGAAGACTTCCTGGATATAGAAAGACATCAGAGCTTCAGGAAGAAAGAGAGGGTGCTTCATCTGCTTGGCCACTATACGGTCGCCAGTTCTTGTTAGAGTCTTCCTTCCCACCAACCCACCTGACAGTCTATAGACTCCTTCCCCATACTCCCTCAGAGAAGTTGGGATGGGGTCCAGTGGACGTCACTCAAAGCCTCTGGTTTACTGGAGAGTCCTGGAGCTTCGTTGGTTTTCTGCTCTGCTGCAGCCCCCACCCCCACCCCTCGCAGCCCTGTTGAGGTACCACTGTGTGGTAGAAGTATCACCCCCTCTTTCTCATCCAAGGCTCAGTTCAGCTTTGGCCTTGCTCCAGAACCCCAAGACGTTTGTTGTTGTTGCTTTGTTTTGTTTTTTCGCTTCCCCAGCTCAACTTAAGCCCTGAGGACTTCATCTAGCACAGGACAGCTAGGTTGTGCCTATCTCAGCAGCTAGGTAGGCCTGAAGCCAAGCATGAGGGGTCCTTCTAGGTGCTTCAGGCTCTGGAATCCTGGGGCCTGTCCTATGAAGCAAACCAGTGCATGTTCTCTGCATCTTTCCATTTGTAGGTCCAAAGAAGATGGAGGTGACATCTTAAGTGCAAAATTAGGTCCGGGAACATGACACTATGTGGCCCAACTGCAGCCAAGACTTCCCAAAGACTGTGTGTCTGACTTGAGGTCGGGAGTGCAGGACCTGTACTTGGGCTCGTGCCCAAGAAGCCGCTGAAGAACTGTGGTGTATATATAGGGCCCATGGCAACCTCTTTGTGATCCCCAGAACCACCCATCCCAAGATCTCCTCCCCACTGAGTGCAGGCCAAACCTGAGGGGTGGTTAGGGTGGACAGGCCCTAATTAAAGGTGGGCAGCATAGGCCCTAGCTGGAAGCTCCGAGGCACAAGAATGCCTGGATGGTGGTGCCTAGAGTGGGGAAGCACCCCCGCCCCGGCGGAGCCCAACCCCCACCCGATACCAGCTGCTGCGGAAAATGTGGGGTCCGGGCGCAGCCGCTCCTGGCTGTATCTGCCGCTCCCGGCCTGCCGGAGAGCCCGCCCCAGAGGAGGGGCCGGCTCCGCCCACCGCCTCCCTCCCTGTCGCCTGGCTGCGCCGGGCCCGAGTGCCCCCTCCTCTCTCCCCCTCCTCCTTTCTGCGTACCCCGCCCGTGATCACATCGCGAGCCCCTCCCGCTGCGTCGGTCTGGGGGACTCGGCCGCCCCCGCCCCAACCGGGAGGCGGCGGCGGTCACCCGAGGCTGCAGTGGGGACCGAGATCCCAGGCCCGGTGGCTGCCCTGCATCTGGACGCGGCACGCGGGGTGCCTCTGCGCCCCCAGCCCAGGGCCGCGGTGCCTGGCCTCGCCGCGGGCTGGAGGAGGTAAGGGCGAGTCTGGGGCGCGCCGCGGGACTGCTCCTGGAGAGGCTAGGCTGAGAGGACCTCAGCCGCTGCCCCCTCCTCCCCTGTCTTCTTTCCTCCCGAGGCCGCGAGGCCGCCAGAACCGGGAGTGTTCTGGGCAGGCCTGGCTCCTGGCAGCCACGGGGTTAATTTAAGGAATTAAAATCAGAACAGGTTTGAGACCAAGCTTCCCCTCCCCCCTCCCGCCTGTCGCTGCCCGAGCCTTGTTGGGGGGCGGGGGCGGGCTCCAGAAAAAACCCACTGGGACTCTGGACCTTGGAGAGGCAGAAGGGGGAGTGCCCTGAAACCCCAGCCATCTCCACCTGCTGGTGATAGAATCCGGGAGGGTCTTGGTCCGGAGGCCTGGCTGGGTACCTGTATGGTTGTCGCTGCGTGCGGGCGTGCACGTGTGATCGTCTGAAGGTGTTCATATGTGTGCACGCATGTTTCTTCCTCCCCACACCCCAATGCCTGCGCGGGTGACTGTGCCCACAGTATCTCTGGAGGTGTGGGCTCCACTGCATCGCCTTACATGTGTGTGATATTGTGCCTGTGTGTACTGACTATGGTCTGCCTAGAGAGCCAAGTGAGGCCTGCCCCTACTTTGGTTGAGCCTGTGGTGAGGGGCTCAAATGGCTTTCCGGATGTGGAATCCAGGTGTTGGAGCCTCTGTGTATGACCTTGGGAGGCGAGTGCACATTTGCAGGACCACAAGAGGGGGTGCTTAGAACAGAAAGGCAGTGTGGGGGTTGGCCAGGAAGCGGAAGACTAACTGTGTTGACTCCTGTGGGTCTTTACTAGGCTGGGTGACTGTTCTGCAGGCACCCAGTTTGGAGCTATAGCTGCAGAGCTGAGGTCCAGGCCTCTTGGGAGGTTGGAGGGATTTAGACAGATAGGACATTCCTTTTTTCTCCACCCACTGGGGCATAATGAGGGTATAATGTGGATACCTCCAGCTGCCTCTTCACCCTCAGAATGCCACCTGCTGGCAGAGGCTTCCTGAAAATACCTAGTTTAGAGCTTCAGTTTGGGGCTTCTAAATCCACCTAACACTCCCCCCCCCCTTTTCCTTGTTTTCTGCCTTCTCTGCTTCTTTCCTGCATGCAGGTTTTACATGGCATGTGAAGCGAAGTGCTCTTGGGCCCTGAAAGCCAAGTGGGTGGGAGAGAAGATGCCATGGGTAGGGCAGACTGGAAGCTTGGGACCAGATGGGGAAATCACCAAAAAACAAAGTCTGCTAGCTTTCCAGTTTTTCCTGATCTGAATTTAACTGGTGGGATAGGGGATGGAGATCTGTGCCATATACACATTTGTTCCTACACATAGGAGTACGGAGCTTTTAGGGAGGGAGTGTTTGTAAGGAGGTGGTGAAGGTGGTCAAAATGAAATAGTTATCTTGCCTCTGAGTTCTCTAAACCTTCCTACCTCTCCGAGTGCCTCTATAGGCCCATCATCCTGCGAACATTTCAGGATTGGTACGGACATCCCATCTCAGCCAGAAGGGATGTAGCATAGATCATATGAGTCAGTCAGGAAGTGCTGTGTTCAAATCCCAGTTTGTCAGGGTTTTAGTTAATCACTACTGTGTAACAAACATTCTCAGAATTTAGAAACTTTGAATAGCAATTATTTATTTGTTCACTTACTTATTTCAGTGCTGAGAATTGAACTCAGGATCTTGCACATACTAGGCAAATGATCTACCACTGGGCTTAAACTTACAATCTTCCTGTCTCCCAATTGGCCAGTATTCCAGGCTTGTACCACCACTAGCAATGACATTATTTCTCGTGGTCTATAAGTCACCTGTGACTATGGATATGGTATCTATGGATCTTACACACATAACCACATCAAGGTGGCCTCTCAGCCTCCATGGCCTCCTTCCACAGTAGCCTCAGATAATTGTAGACAGCTGGGATCTAGCAGCTGGATCCCAAGGCTCCCTACGGGGGAATCTTCCAAGATGACAAGTCCTGATATACAATTACTTACCTGGTTTCTCCTTGCATGAAGCTTGCTGATGTCCATCTGGCTAAGCCCTGAGTCAATGTGGGAGCGGACCACAAAAGGGCAATACTAGAAAGGACCATCAGAGGTCCTCTTCATGTAGCAGTAATTCGTTACAGGTCTTTATTGGCTGCAGGTACGTTATGTGACCGTTCTGAGCCCCAGCATCCTCATTTCAGCACCAAAGTGTTCCACCTCCTTGGGAGCATCGTTGTGGGCATTGTGATGTGCCAGAAGTAACTGGTAGGAGACACATCTTTACTGTTTAGTAAGCTTCATGCATCTGTGGGCCTTGGGCTGGACTTTGACATTTGCACTGAGCATATAACATAGAATGAAGGTGATTTTGAAACCTCAGAGCTCAGCTTAGAGCAAACCATGGGATGAGAAGACACAGTGAGTTCTGACCTCCTAGTTAATGACTGGGGAGCCATCATGCTTTACAAGGTCCTTCTTGGGTTATATAGTTAACCTGTTTATCTATTTGCATGATTGCTATGGTTGGGCACTGGAGAGATGGCTTAGCAGTCGAGAACACTTGTTGCTCTTGCAGAAGACTGTGATTCAGTTCCCAGCACCTGCATGGTGACTCATAACCGTTAGATACTCTAGTCCCAAGGAATTTAATGCCCTCTTCTGGTCAGAAATGCACATGTACGTATATACACACAAAACACTCACACGCCTAAAACAAAACTAGATCTTTTCTAAAAATTCATTTTAGAAAATTTCTTTGGCTGCATGAAATTTAATTTATCCATGAGTTGGTGTGATTCCTGTAACACTGTACTGATGTATACTCTGTGAACATGGCCATTTGCAGTGTTCCTGCCTGTAGTATATAAGTAACAAGGGATCTGATTTAAGTGCAGGTCAGTGACTCCAGCTTGTGGGATCTGCTGTCTTTGAGAGTTTATAGTAAGAGTTTATAGTGTGTGTGTGTGTGTGTGTGTGTGTGTGTGTGTGAGTGATACGTGCATAAATATATACATGTGTATATATATACACACACACACACATATATATGTATATATATATTCATGTGTGTGCACATGTGCATGTGTTGGGTGTTTACTTGTTCTTCACCTTAACAAACAGTCTCTCGCTGAACCTGGAGCTCACTGGTTTGGCTAGGCTGAATGGCCATGATTTACTGGGATCCTCTTGTTTCCCCCTTCCAAGTTCTGGGGGAACTTGGGGGAACTGCCACACTGAGCTTCTTGTATGAGGATCTGATTTAGATCTTCATGGTCCTGCAGCAACCATTTCTCCACAGCCCCTATTTTAATTAATAGTGACATATATGACTGGGTTAATATTTGCAAAAAGCTTCAGAAGTCATGAAAATTGTCAGATGGGTAAGTTAGAATCTACACAGATGAGGATAGAGGTCTGAACTGGAACAGTGCCTATAGGAAAAGGAAGAAGTCAACCATTTGGAAGATAGTGTGGTCAAGGGTAGAGACTAAACAGAGCCCAGAGGTGAGTCGCTGTCCAGGGTGCTGAGCAGATAAGGAGGCTGGCTGTTGGTTATTTAGTGTGGTATTTAGTGTTAGCCACTTTAAGCTTTTGGCTGCCAACGTTGAAATAGAACTCATTTCATTCTTTACTGATTTCTTCTAAATACACTCTAAGTTTAAAAAAAGGGGAGTGGGGGAAAGGAAGGGTTCCTTAGCTCGGTTTTCTGTGTCTCTGATCCATAGAAGTAGGTTATCTCTATGATGTTCATTCTCTGCTCTCTTAAGAAATGCTCCTGGATTCTCCCACACTGCCCCCTCATGTCACTCAGTGCCTTATTCACACCTCAGCCCACAGCAGCCAGGCTCATTAAAGAAGTGCTCTTAGCAGTCCCCAGTGGGCCCTCCTCAGCTCCAGTTCCATGTGAGCTTGCCCACTCCTTCCAGATTACATCTGCTCTGCCCCAACTCCTGCTTCTGCTGTTGGTTCTTGAGAAGTCCTTGTCTCTTGTCTCTACTCTGTCTCTAGGGGGGTCCACCTTCTCCTCCACTCCCTTCTCTTCTTTCTCTACATTGTCACCACGGGCTTGCTAAAACGCCTATGTTTGGGACTGGAGAGAAGGATAAATGGTTAAAGAGCGCTTATTCCTCTTACAGAGGGCCAGTTATTGTTCCCAGCACCCACCCACATGGCAGCTCACACCTATCTCTAATTCCAGTTCCAGATCTGATGCTCTCTTCTGGCCTCCAAGGACACTGCACACACGGTGCACTGATATACATTCAGGCAAAATAGGCATGCACATAAAATAGAAATGAGTAAGCTTAACTTTTAGATACTTTTAAGTATAAAAAAAAAATGACATGTTTTTATGCAGCTTTGGCTGGTCTCAAACTTGCTATGTAGCTGTGAATGACTTTAAATGACTAATCCTCACGTCTCTGCCGGAAAACTGCTGGGGTTACAGGCACTGACACTACATCTGTATTAAATGTATTTAATTTTTTAAGTTGCACTCATTTGTTTTGTGTGTGGATATGTGCAATTGGATGTCCACAGCTTGTGGGAGTTCATTTTCTCTTCCTGCCATGATAACTGGGGGCTCCAGTTATCAGGACTGTCTGTGGTAGGTACCTTTACCTGAGCACCTTACTGTCCCCAATAATGAATGCAAATTTGCAAAAATGTAAAGTAGGTACAAACAGCTTCACTTCTGTTTTAGATTATTATCATTTTATTTAAGTATATGCGTATTTTGCCTGCGTGTATGTGTGTATGTATGCACTACACGTGTGCCTTATGCCTGTGGAGGCCAAAAGTAGGCTTCAGATCCCCTGCAACCAGAGTTACAGATAGTTGTGAGCCTCTGTGTGGGTACTGGGAATAGAACTCAGGTCCTCTGGAAGAGTAACCGCTGTGCTTAATTACTGAGCCATCCCTTCGGCCCTCCTTTCGTTGTTGTTTGTTTTTGAGACAGAGTCTCTCTCTGTAGCCCTGGCTGGCTTACCTTGCTATTAAACCAGGCTGATGTTGAACTCACAGAGATCTACTTGCTGCTACCTCTCAAGTGCTGGGATTAAAGGAATGTACCAGCACATCCAACTCTTTTAATTGTGTGGATATTGGGGTTTGCATTTGCCATCAGGTCAGAAGAGATCATCAGAGCCCCTGGAGCCATAGTTATGACTCTGTTATGAGCTGTCCGTAGTGCGTGCTGAGGACTGAATGTAGGTCCTCTGCAAGAATAGTAATCACAGAGGTTTCTTCTATTCATCTCCTATACTATTTTGGTTCATATAATCTTCTACCCAAGTTTGCCTCAGGAGATCAACAGCTACTTAGAGGAAAGAACTAGCTCTTGTCTGTCTGTTGACCTGCATGTGCTTAGCACAACACCTGTGTAGTGCATGGCACTGAGCAGGTACTCAGTATACACAGAATGAATTCATGTTTAACTAAAGTTTAGGGAAGAAGTAGGCTTTGACTGATTAGGTGAGGGTTCTATTATAAGTGACAGAAATTAAATTTTATTTATTTTTAATTATGTCATTTATTTGTGTGTGTGTGTATACACACACACTATGGTTCTGGAATAGGGAGGTCAGAGGACAACTCGTAAGAGTCAGTTCTCTCTATGTGTGGATCTTGGGGACCAAACAGGGTATCAGGCTTGGTGAAAAGAACCTTTATCTGCTGTGCTCACCACCAGCCCCCAATTTTATTTTAATTTTAAAGATCCTAACACTTCTTGTAACTATGAAGAGGGGAGATGAATAAGTCTTGAGCATAAATGCATCCAGGTTCTTGGAAAAGTGGGGATGACTCTCTAGCTCCTGGCTCTGCCTCGCTGGGTGTTTTCACGTTTTCCCTTCATGCATGGACTTTCTCTGTGTTGGTTGGTTGGTCTGTGCCACTGACATCTCTTTTCTCATCCATAGTTCAGTGCAGGTTGCACAAGTTCTCAGAGAGCTTCATCATAGTATGTGATCCCAAAAGGAAAAGAGGACACCCCTCCCATCCCATCTCCCAGGGAAGGACTCCAGTGGTGCAGCTTAAGGAACGTTCCCATCCCTGGGTCAGTCACTGTGCTCAAGGAATTAGGAGTAGGGCATATGTCCACTTACTAGGAATATGGTAGACCTGTATATGGAGTAGGAAGGGGCAGCTCACTAAAGAAAGGCTGAGGTGCTGCCATGTGAGCATCTGTGCTCACATGTGAGCAGCTGAAAATCACAGTGTCCATTGCAGGAATGGCTAGGGTCCACAGGGTAGTGGATTCCATAGAGTGAGATTATCTGTGCCTCTGGGAGTAGCAACAGGTGAGACTGTGGTGAGACACTCAGCTTAGGACGAGTTGTCTTGCTTGGGGAGGTAAAATGGGCCTGAAAGCCTAAACATATTAAATAAATAATGAATGAATAAAATTCCTCCAGTGAGTTCAGCCTGTAGAATCCTAGCCAAAGAAAACCTTAAGCTGGGCTTGGAAAGAAAGGACCCCTGAGATTGGCATTTTAGAGGAGAGAGGCAGTCTGGGGAATGGCAAGGGGGCAGGGCCAGGCAGAAATGGGGGCAGGTGTCAAGGCTTTTTTGTTAAGTTGGGAAACACAAAACAAAGAAGCTCCCTGGCTGTTCTCCCCACCATGCTAAGAGTACAGAGTACAGGCTGGGATCTAAATACATATATACATATATGTACTTACATGTATATGAGATTTGTGTTTATCATTTTTTTTTCTCATCCCATACTCTACCTTCCATTGCCTTTTTCCTCCCCCTCCCCGTGTGTATGTATGTGTGTGTGTGTGTATTTTTGCATGTGTAGCGCTCACATATATATGAATATGCCCGCATGTGATGGTTCTAGGTTGAACCTAGGTTCAATCTAGGTTGAATGATGTCATCCCCAATCTGCTCTTCCACCTTAGTCATTGGGACAGTCTCTCAAACAAGCCTAGCACTCTCTTAAGATGGTCTTGCAATTCAACTTGTTGGGAATCCCCATATCTGCCGTTTGATGCTGGAATTACAGGCAGGGTAACATGCTTCCCAGGCCTTTATGCGGGTTTCTGGGGATCTGAACCCTGTGCTTCATATTTGCCCATCTAGCACTTAACCACCCAGCCATCTCCCCAACCCCCTACCACCTTCTTGCTTGCACTTAGGGAAAGCTTCATTCTCATTCAGAGAAGGTGTGCGAGTCTAGACAAGAACAGTCCTGAGAACAATTCATGGTCATTTCTCAGGTGCTGTGTGGGAGGCAGCTGCGGTGTGTGCTGGGGTAAAGAGCTGCTGCGGTATCAGTAGCTGCTCTTCTCCACCTGGTGCTCATCCACAGGCCTTCCACCCCCAGGTCTCATCCTCTCCTTGATTTCTTGGAGCCTGGCTAACAGGGTGCTATGGAGGCTAAAATTCGGGCTCTTCAAAAGTGGGACGAGACAAGGAGAGAGAGTCCGGCCTCTTCTAAGGAAGCACATAGAAGGATGCTGCACTTAGCTGGGGCGGACAGGTATACAGGTCCAAACAGCCCTACTCCCCACCAGCTGTGTGTGCCAGCTTGGAGTCTCCAGACCCACTGTTGTGTGACAGAAACTTTTCCTGCGGAGACACTACATAACATGTCCACTCACCTCAGATAGGGAACAACAGATCAAAGTAGGGATACCACTAAAGTGCAACTCGGTGAAAAATGAGTTTTATTGGGGTTACTTACAGAAGCAGAAATGACTTAAAGACAGCTGCATTACCAAAGCCCACAAAAGCTGGGAAACTCACGCACACTGCACAGCCTGCAGGCAGCTCAACAGGTTGGAGAGTGTGATTTCCAAGTGACTCTGGTCTAAGCCTCTTCCAGGCAGCTCATCTGGTTTCTGCTTCTTCTAGGCAGCAAGCACTTCGGGCCTCCCAAGTATTTTCAGCTTGGTCTGAGAATGACTCAGCAGTTTTTATTGTTTACTCAGGGGAGGGAGGAGCCTAGTGAATCTGGTCGGTTTCAGGGACTTGCTGGAGCTATTTTGAGTTGTTTACCATCTGGTTTAAAGGATAAAATGTTTCAGTCTCAGAGGAAACTACAAAGGCCAGCTTCAAGAGCTTTGCCTGTTGTAATGAGTCCATTCAGGTCTTCTGTTTCTTCTTGAGTTAGTTTGATGTTTTATATTTTCCTAGAAAAGCAATCAGATTTCCAAGATTTTGGGCCAAGAATTGTACATAGTAGCATTTTCATAATTAGAAAAAAATCATCTGCATGCCAGTCACATCCCTCTTCTCCTTATAGTGTTGTTTATGTGTTCTTGTTTTCACTCTATACATTATATTGGTGTTTCCTAGAAAGCCATTTTTTAAAATTTATTTATATTGGCTACTTTTTAGATTTTAGTATACTTAAAGGATAGTGAGTGATATTGGCACAGTTATTATTTAATGACCTTAGCGTTCTTGCGTGTTGCAGGGAATTGAATACAGGGCTTGTGTATGTGAGACATGTGCTTTACCAACTGAACTGTTTTCCAACATTAATTATCAAGTGTTTATTTAAAATAAAGGCAGAAAAGAGGTTAGTTATTTAGCTAAATTGGACTTAACTTCTATGTGGCATAGAAGTCCTGTAATCTCAGTCCTTTGGAGATGGAGGCAGGAAGATCAGGAATTGAAGGCCAGCCATGGCAACATGAGACCTCCATCTCGAAAGAGAAAAGATGGGGCCGCAGAGATGACTAGTCAGTTAAGAGTGCTTGCTCAGAGTCAAGAGTTGGTTTCTCAGCATCTATGTAGGTAGCTCATAAGCTTTAACTCCAGCTCCAGAGGATCCAGCTCCCTCTTCTGGTCTCCTGAGGCTCCTGTACTCTTGCTTACACCTACACACAGACACAAACACGTAAGTGAAAATAAAAAACTTTATTTATTTGGTTTTTCGAGACAGGGTTTCTCTGTTGTTAACTCTGGCTGTCCTGGAACTCACTCTGGAGACCAGGCTAGCCTTGAACTCAGAGAGATCCACTGCTTCTGCCTCCCAAATGCTGGGATTAAAGGTATACACCACCACCACTAGGCTGAAATACACTTTTTAAGAGAGACAAAAAAAAAAAAATCCTCTTGATGGGTCTACATGTGAGAAAAATTTTTAATGTAGATCTAAAAGTAAAAGAGAAACACTTATAGCCTAATTTGTTTGCACAGTTCCCAGTTGTTGTCAGCTGTGGTACCAGGATTATTTGTTTAAAACCCTTGTTTAAAAATATTCTGGGGCCTGGCAAGGTGGTTCAGTAATTAAGAGCACTTCCTGCTCCTCCAGAGGACCTGGGTTTGATTGCCAGAACCCACATGATGGCCCACGTCTGTTTCCAGTTCTAGGAAATCTAACACCCTCTTCTGGCTTCTGTAGGCAGTAGGCACACAGGTAGTGCAGGGACATAAACACAGAAAACACACTCATACACATACAATAAATTTTAAAAATTACAAAATATTCTGGAAAAAATAAAGTCCTAAGTATTAAAAGAACACATGTGTAATTGGTTATAGCCTTTGGGTGGGAACAGACTTCCCAAGCATAACAACAAAATCAGAAATCATTAAATTTTTACTGATAAAAATAAAAACCATAAAGTAAAAGCCAATTGACATACTTGAGAAAAATATTTTCAGTACATAAAGGACAAGAGATCAATAGTCTAAAAAGCCTTTGCAGATCAATAAGGAAATATGAATGTTTAACGTAAAAATGAAAATTGGGCCAGGCCTGGCAGCTCCTTCCTATAATCCAGTACTTACAAGGTCGAGGCAAGAGAGGACTGTGGCTAGTTTGAGACCAGCCTTGGCTGTATGGTGAGATGCAGGCCAGCTTGAGCTATATGGTTGAGACCCTGTTTCGAAAAACTAGATCCAGTGAGATAGCTCAATAGGCACTTGCTGCTAACCCTGACAACCTGAGTTCAGTCCCCAGGACCCACACAGTGGAAGGTGAGAACCGTCTACCATAAGTTTTCCTCTGACCTCCATGTGTATACTGTAGCATACACACACACAATAAGTAAATAAATATAGTTTAATTTTGCAAACCCGCCCCCCATCAAGTAGCATAGTATATAGTCAAATCAATATGATTGGGAAATGGCAGGGCAGTGCCCAAGCAAGACAAAGAAACTCAGGTGAAGAAACCGGGTTGGTTTTCATTTTCAAGTTTGTAAGAGCACACAGAGGCCAGCAGGAAGCTGAATTTGGCTGAGGTAGGTAGGCAGTGGGGATCCATGAAAGGAGCTTTGAACAGAAATCACCTACCAAAAGACAGGGCTGGCTGAGCGTGGAAGCAGATGCCTGTAATCCCTAGCACCTCAGATGATGTCACAGGAAGAGCACAAGTAGCTGGCCAGCTCAGCCTGGGCCACAGAGTGGTACCCGGTCTCAAAAATAACAACAACCACAACAAAAGATAATTTTAAAAAAAAAAAGAAAGAAAAGAAAAAAGGTGGGCCTTTACATAGGGTGAAAGAGAGCCGTGACTGGGCTAGCCCAGCAGCCCTGGTGTGAGTGGCCTTGGCCTGGAAGAGCACAAAGCATGGAAGGCCGTTTGGGCTGAAAGCATCCTAAAGAGAGAAAAAACAAGACAGCCAGCACTGTAGCTGGGGTGGGGTGGGGTTGAGGGGGGTGGGAACATGAAAGGAAACCAGGCTGCTGGGAGTCGAGTGGGAGTTCAAAATCTGGTTTTAACACGATGGGTCACTGAGTTCATCTAGTGTCTCGTTACTAGAGACTGGCACCAAGTTCAAACGAGTCATTTGAAAAACAAAAACATGTAAGCTAGAGAGATGGTTCCGTGGGTAAAAGCCCTTTCCATGCAAGCCTGGAAACCTGAGTTTCATCCCATGAACCTCTGTCAAATCTGAATGCCATTGTACACTTCCGTAATTCCAGCATTCTTAACACAAAGTGGAAGGCAGAGTCGGGAGAATTGTCCAGAAGCTGTCAGACCAGCTAGCTGACTTACACAGCCACAAAAACAAGGAGTAAACCTGCCTTAAAAACAAAGTGGAAGGTGGGGAGATGGATTACTGGTTAAAGTACCTGCCACACAAATCCGAGGACCGGAGTTTGAATCCCTGACACAAATGCCAAGGTGGCCGTGATAGCCTGCCTGTAATTCCAGCCTCAGAAGGCAGAGATAGGGGATTGCCCGGAGCACACTGGCTAGCAAGACTAGGCATGTCAGCTCTGGGTTGGATGGAGAGACCCTACTTCAATGAGTATGATGAGAATGATCAAGGATGATCTCAACATTAGCTTAGGGCCTCCAGGTGCACACAAAATAAAAAAAGAAAGAAAGAAAAAGATTAGGAAGGCAGAGACCAATTCCTGAAAGTTGTCCTCTGACACATGCTAGGGCACACAGGAGCCTGCAGTCACATACCTCACTCACATGCGTGATTTCTTGTCAACAAGCTCTATGTGCTAAGCAAAAACTTTGGGCACAATTGGGCATTACTGTTCAAGTGACATCATAAGTCTTTTCCTTCTTTCCCACAGAGAAGACAGAAAGGCCAGGCTCCTGTCTTGCCAGCCTTGCACAGGTCCTGGGGTGCTTGTGTTAACCAGAAGTGGGAAACGTGTTTATGTCTCTCCAGATGGCCAGGCCTCTAACAACAGAGTAAGACCACACGTGTTTCCCTGGAGCCAGGGGATGGGATCAGCTCTGCCCACTCAGAGTTGGGGGGAAACAGTTCTCTAAGAGAAAATTGGGAGTCTAACAAAGAACTAGAGTTGAGTTGCAGACAGTATAGCAGTTTAATAAACAAACACTGCTTTCCACTAGCTCTTCAATAATTTAGAATGTTTCCCTTGTGCATCCCAATGTAGCCATTCATGACAAATTTAAACTGTAGTCATCCTGTTTCCAGAAGAAGTGAGGCCACATTCTGATTCCACAACCACACCCAGCCCCAGTATGACATTGTGCTATGTCTGATTAATTAGTAATCTAGTCTTCAAGGTCTTGCAGTGTGGCCAGAATAGAATGATGGAAAGAAAACTGGATAGCTGAAAACACAAAATAGCTAAGGGAATGGAGGAAAAATGCCTCGTTCACAGCCCACACCCTGGACAAGGATTCTCTGACCTCCCTTAGCCAACTGCTCTGATGCTGCAGTCTCCATCCTAGGTGCTCTGAGGCTGTTTGTGAGAGAACTAAAGGGATGGATGTTGAGGGATGGAGAGGGTACAGTCTTAGGGGTGAGTAACTTCTATATTCCAAGTTTTTCTAGCAATATTCTGGCTTTGTCTGTCTGCCTTCTTTATCCCCAGAGTGTTTACCCAAAGCCAGAGATACCATTGGAAGTTGTAATTCTAGAATGGATTCCCTGGTGGTGGGAGGGGAGTGGGAGTGGGGGTTGTCTCTTAGCAACAGACCTACTGTACTACCCATTGCAAGAGCACGGATTTGGGGGGAGGCCTCTAGCCAGGGCCCCTGCCATGAGGCAATGCAGAACCCTAGCTCCCTGGCCCCTTCCTACTCAGGCTTCACATACACCCCCTAAAAAAAAAAAAGACTGCTTATAATGGATATTTCCAAGAAGAGGACACAGGAGGGCAGGAGTCAAGAGTAAGCTCCAGACTGTCCTCCCTCTGAGTTCCCTGCCTTCTCTATTTGCTTGAGCTCACTTTAGTTTAAAGCTAAGGACTGGCTCTCTAGTATCTCTCAGCCATATTGGGTTTTTGGCCCCAGGCAGAAAGGCCCTCTCCAAGCAAGCTATTTTCTCCTTTGGCTTTCAGCATGGCTGAAGTGGGTCTTGTTTGACTTTACCGAAGAGGCCACAGGCAAGACCGCAGCACCTCACAACATCCTAATGGTTCTCTGCTAATGTAGCAGCCTTTGTGGGGACATGGCCTCAGCTCCAGGGGCTGTGAATAACAGTTTAATCAGCTGATTTGCTGTTATGACAAGGTTCACCAACTTTTTGTAAATTTCTTTGTATTTTGAAGCAAGGTCTTACTATGTAGCTAGCCTTGGCTGCCCTGGAGCTCACTAGGTAGACCAGGCTGGCCTCCAACCCACAGAGATCCATCTGCCTCTGTTTCTTGAATATTGGGATTAAAGGCAGACATTCACCAACTTTTGATTGGAGAGTGTAATGTTTTACACTCCCCTTTCTTAATTTCTTTTCTTTTCTTGTTATTATGATAAAACACTCTTAACAAAAACAATTTAAAGGAGAAAGGTTTTACTTTAGCTCAAAGTTGAAGGTACCACCCATCATTGTGGGGAATTTAAGGTAGCAGGATCCTGAAGCAGCTGACTACATTTCAGGATCAGGAAACAGGATTGCAGGCAAGCTGATGTTCAGTTTTTTCTCCGTTTATACAGTCTAGGATTCCACAGTGGGATCCTAGAAATCCCACAGTTTCATCCACAGTGGACAGTTTTTTCCCACCTCAACAACTGAAGTCAAAATTCCCCAGAAGCCTGTTTCTCAGATGATTCTAAATTCTGTGAAAGAGACAGCATAACCATCAGAGAGCCAGGGAGATTGCTCAGTGGGTAAAGGTGCTGAGCAGGTAAAGACCACTACCACAAAGCCTAACAACCTAAGTTCGACCCTGGATCCCATATGGTGGGAGGAAGGAACTGATTCCCACAGGTTGACTTCTGACCTCCACGTGTGTACCATGACATGATCACCCACCCCACCCAACACAAAATAAGTGGATTAAATGTAAAAGGGGAAAAGTCACTAACTCCCACAGGGTCTATGATTTGAAAACGGAATCCATCTCTATCTTTTAATGTCTCAGTTACAATTTATTTCCTAGTACAAGGAACACAGACCCAACTCACTATTACAGTGTAAGCAAGAAAAGGGAGTTGGTCATATGCCCCAGTCCACATGGGTGGACTGAGAGAGTAGAAAAAGAAGACTGACTCCCCAGGATCAAAACAGAGTGCTAAAAAGAGGGGGCGGCTAGGTGCTGGGGAGCCATGGGAAGCGATGTTTCTATATATCCATGAGGAAATGTCAGAGTCCATCAGGAAGGAGAGGTGGAGCTGAGAACAGCTTCCAGGTGTGAGTCAGGGGAGCAGAGAGAGGCAGTGGGGATATCCCACAAAGAGGCTAGAGTCAGTTAAAGACAGAAAGTCACAGAACGCAGAGGAAAACCCGCCCTGGGCAGTCTCATGGCAGCCTGTGAAGAAGGAGCATCGGCAACAGATAAAGAAGGCAAAGGTCTTGATGACAACTGGACTGTCATTAGAGGGTGCATGGAGCATGCATTCAGACAGCTAACAAAAGAAGCCAGTGAGATAACTGGAGCGCTCAGGAGAGAGGGGGAGGGGAGGAGCCACAGGTGGGAGGACGGGCGGCAGGAGTTGAGGAGGAAGGAGACCAGGTGAAAGAATGGGTGCGCTCCTTGCCAGGAATGTTGTGAGAGGAAAGGGCCCTCGGAAGGAAGGGCAGGAACACTCATTGAAGGCCACCCTAACCTCGTCCAAGATTGGGGAAAGGGTATAAGTGTGTGGAATGGTGGAATGGGGACAGTGCCACCTCCACCATCATAGCTACACAAGCATCCTGGTCCCTGTGCGTGCAGTTCTGGCCAGCATGACAGATGGGAAGACAAAAATTAAGTATCTGTTTGAGGACCTTTTTAGGTGTCACATACATGAGCTAGGGTACATGAAATACGCCAGGGTTCGTGTACACGTACTGATGTTCTGATGATACACACAGGCATGCACAAACACAACCCCGATCAAACGACAGAACATTCTCAGCAGCACACAAGATTCCTTCCTGCTCCTTCCCAGTTCATGAAACCTCTATTCCGATCTGTGTCACCATCAGTTTCGTCTGTTCTTGCCTTCCAGCTCTGGAATCCTGCAGTGTGTACTGTCGGCTCCTTTGCTGTATGCAGTACTAAACAGATTCATCTATGTTGTTATGGATACTAGCTCCTTTCTTACTATAGAGTAGCAGTCCATTATGAACATACCATAATTGATCCATTCTATTATTTTATTTGAGATCTTAATTCTGTAACAATCCTCATTTGGCAATTCACCTGTCTTGGCCTACTGAGTGCTGGGATTAAAAACATGCCACCACACCTGGATCCCATTCTGCTGTTGAAGAGCGCTTGGGCATTTTTTCTAGATTAGGAATCATTGTGATTTTATTTTGTTTTGTTGTTGTTTGTTTTTATTTTTTGAGACAGAGTTTCCCTATTGTAACCCTGGCTGTCCTGGAACTCACCCTGTAGACCAGGCTGGCCTTGAACTCACAGAGATCCAACTGCCTCTGCCTCCCGAGTGCTGTAGATTGGGAATCATTGTAATTAAAATTATTCCCTGTAAGCTAGGCACACTGACTCATGCTTGTACTCTCGGGGCTTTAGAGGCCAGTCTGAGTTACATTGTGAGTTCCCAGCCAGCAAGTTCAGGGAATAAGACCCTGTCAAAAAACAAAACAACAACAAAAAAACAACCCTTTATAATAGCAGTAATAATTCATTTTTGTTTCTGTGAGTCAGTCTTTGTAGATCAGGCCAGCTGTACCTGTTTGTATATGAGGATGATCGTGAATGTCTCATCCTCTTGAGACTTTACCTCCCAAGTGCTGGGATTACAAGCACCTGCCCATTGACATTTTTTTTTTAAAAGACAAACATTTCTTTAAAAATTAAAAATGTTTATTTTCGGTGTATGAGTGTTTTGCCTTCATCTATGTATGTGTACCATGTGCTTGCCTAGTGCCAGGGAGGTCAGAAGACCACAATGGATCCCCTGGAACTGGAATTAGAATGGTTGGGAACCGTTATGTGTTCTGGGAACCAACCCAGGTACTGTGCAAGAGCAACAAGTGCTCTTAACTACTGAGCCATTTCTCTAGTCTCCTCAGACAAACAGTCTTAATTAAAACAGGCCTAGTAATGTCAGCACTTGGAAGGCAGGAGGCCAGCCTAGACTCCATCTCAGTGGTAAACAGTTTGCCTTGCTGGGCTGGAGTGCCATAGTCCTTCTACTTCCGGGGGAAAGTCGCACTCTCACATACAGGTCCCAGATCAGACTTTTGTGTGGCTACAGGCCTGCTCTGGCTCCCCCGTCCTGGGCACATCAATTCCCCACTGCGTAGGGCACGGGGTTGCTGGACCTGAGAGTGGTCGGTGGAGCAGGGCTAGCAGGCTGCTGCTGAGTCTCACTTCTCTCTTCTAGCTTCCCGAGCCCTGGCTATTGGTGACCAGAGCCACCCTGATCCCGCAGTCCGGGCCCATCCGCGGCCCTCCATGAGCGCGCCTGGCTGACCGACGAGGCGGCCGCGGTGGAGCCGGCGCGTTCGGAGGACGGCGGGGCCATGGCCTCGCTGGACCTGCCGTACCGCTGCCCGCGCTGCGGGGAGCACAAGCGCTTCCGGAGCCTGTCTTCGCTGCGCGCGCACTTGGAGTACAGCCACACCTACGAGACGCTCTACATCCTCTCCAAGACCAACAGCATCTGCGACGGCGCAGCCGCCGCTGCAGCTGCCGCCGCCGCAGCCTCCGGCTTCCCGCTGACGCCTGAGCCCGCCGCCCTGCTGGCGGTACCCGGGGCCCGGCGCGAGGTCTTCGAGAGCACGTCCTTCCAGGGCAAGGAGCAGGCGGCGGGGCCGGCGCCCGCGGGGCCGCACCTGCTGCACCACCATCACCACCACGCGCCGCTGGCGCACTTCCCCAGCGACCTGGTGCCCGCCAGCCTGCCCTGCGAGGAGCTGGCCGAGCCAGGGCTCGTGCCCGCCGCGCGCTACGCGCTACGCGAGATCGAAATCCCACTTGGTGAACTATTCGCGCGCAAGTCTGTGGCATCCTCGGCCTGCTCGACGCCGCCACCCGGCCCGGGGCCTGGTCCTTGTTCGGGGCCCGCCTCCGCATCGCCCGCGTCGCCATCGCCTGCCGATGTTGCCTACGAAGAGGGCTTGGCACGCCTCAAGATCCGTGCGCTGGAGAAGCTGGAGGTGGACCGGAGGCTGGAGCGGCTGAGCGAGGAGGTGGAGCAGAAGATCGCGGGCCAGGTGGGCCGGCTACAGGCAGAGCTGGAGCGCAAGGCGGCAGAATTGGAGACTGCACGACAGGAGAGTGCACGGCTGGGACGTGAGAAGGAGGAGCTGGAGGAGCGTGCATCTGAGCTCTCGCGCCAAGTGGACGTGAGCGTGGAGCTGCTGGCCTCGCTTAAGCAGGACCTGGTGCATAAGGAGCAGGAGCTGAGCCGCAAGCAGCAGTGAGTAGGCCCTGGGGGCCCAGTGGGTGGGTGTCCGTGGATGTCACTCACCTATTCCCGTACTTGCTTGGGATGTCTCCACGTGGCAAGGCTTTGGAACCTAAGTTCTAAGATGAGTCCGTGGTAGCGGTGCCAGTGGGTGTCCTGGCGGTGATGTGGGACCTCAGAGTGCTTGGTGTTAGGATCTTGTACCAATTTGCTCTTGGCTTCTTGAAGGCATTTCTTATATTTCTGGTTCTCTCTTGAACCCACCCCCTGGGGTCAGGTTACCACCTCCACCACTGTCCTTGTGTCATCAGTAAACTTCGTGTTCATCTTCTTAAAGGATCCATCTACAACTCTGGCGTAGATTCTCACTGTATAGCCCAGGCTGCCTTTGCCTCAGTCTCACAAGAACTGGTATTATTGCCAGGCACCACCACACTTACCTTTCCTCTACCTTTGCTCCTTTTCAGCCGCAAATGGAGCTTTATGAACTCTGAGGGTGTGTTTGTCCCCATTATCATGCAGGCCGGGATTTCCTTTTTTTTTTTTTTTTCTTTTGTTCAGTTATGTTTCCCCAGTATCTTCAACAGTGCCCAGCACCTGAATTAAATGTTTTAACGGGTGCAGGAATGGCCAGATTCATGTTGGATACACACACTTGGTTAACTGTGAGTGTGCTGTGTGTTTATGTACACCTGTGATGCTGGGGCAAACTGTAGCAGTACTGTATGTTTCTCTCTGTGTTGTTGTGACTCAGTACATCTTGATGCTCCTGAGAGTGCATGCATGTGTTGAGTGGATTGGTGGGCCTGATTCTCCATGGTTCTTCATGTATTTCAGAGCGTGAGTTTATTCCTGAGAATGAACATGATCGCATACATAGGGACATGCTGGGGACTGTGTACTGGGCCAAGTGAGGATGTGTGCTCATAACTATGAGGCTCTCAGTGTGTGCCTGCGCATGTTCCTATGTAAGGAGGCTGTTTATGGGGCCCCAGGGAACTGAGGAGATCTGCTTTTGTTTATAGGACTCTGCATGCACCTGGAGGAGACTTGTGTGTAGGAATGAGCATACCTATGATTATGCCAGTGAAGAACAGGTGTATTCAGTTATTTTTCTTGTGACAAAATACCTGAGACAAGCAGTTTAAAGGGTCCCACATGGTGGGTGGGGAGAAGCAACTCCTTCAGACAAGTCTCCAGCCTCTGTATAGGTGTTGGAGCACAGATTTAATTTTTTGTTTTAGATTTATTTTTAGTATTTTTATGTGTATGAGTAAATGCTTGCATACATCATACATTCTTGCATGTATGACTTCTGGTGCCCACAGAGGTCAGAAGAGGGTGTCAGATCCCCTGAAATTGGAGTTACAGGTGGTTGTGAGTCAGTATGTATGTGCTGGCAACTAAGCCCAGATCTTCTGCAAGAGTAACAAGTGGCTGAGTATCTATCTCTCCAGCCACGTGTAATAAAATTACATTTAAAAAAAAGCAATTTGAAGGAAAACAGGTTTATTTTGGCTCACAGTTTGAGGACGCACAATCTATCATGGCGGGAAGGATGTGCTCAAGAGTGTGAGGCAGCTGGTCCAGTTGTATCTAGACAGGAAACAGAGAGATGGAGGCTGCTGCCCAGCTTGCTTTCAACTTTTGACTCAGCCTGGGACCTCAAGTCATGGGGTGATGCTACCCAAATTTAGGGTGGATCTTCCCACCTCAGCTAACCCAGTCTAGAAACTTCCTCACAGATGTGTCCAGAGGTTTGTCTTCTGGGTGAGTCTAGATTCTGTCAACATGACAGTATTAACAGGGGTGTCCAGTTGTGTGTGGAAACTTGTGTGGCTGCCTTTTTTTTATTGTATGTGGGCCTTTGTGCTGGTCATTACCTAGGGGCCCGTGAGTAGACACCCTAGGCCACTGTGTCAGCTATCTCTCCACTAGCCAGACTGTCCTCCAATGGGAGGTTTGAGGGCAGCCCAGCTAGAGACCGGGGGTAAGAGACTGCTCCTGGCCCAGGGAGGTGGTGCAGATTGACCAGTTCCTGAAGGAGACGGCAGCTCGGGAGGCAAGCGCCAAGCTGCGGCTGCAGCAGTTCATCGAGGAGCTCCTGGAGCGTGCGGACAGGGCCGAGCGCCAGTTGCAAGTCATCAGCAGCAGCTGTGGCAGCACACCCAGTGCCAGTTTGGGCCGAGGAGGTGGGGGCAGTGCCTCAGGGCCTGGGGTGAGAGGCCCAGGCAGAATGGTGAGTGTGTACCTGCCCTGGCTCCTCACCTGCTCATGTGGTCCCCATAGCCTTTCCATATGCCACCCTACTTTGCCTCCTTTCCTATTCCCCTAGGAGCAACCCCAGGCCTAGAGTGGGAGGGAGGTGGACAGACAGGGCGGGAGTGCTGGCTCTGAGGCTGTGGCAAGGCTGCTTCAATAGCCCCAGCCCTCAGAAGCTCATCTCTGCTTCCCTGCAAATGAGAGCCTAAAAGCCATAGGCTGGGCCCTGGGATGCTGGGTGGGTGGCTTGGGAGGGGACTGGGGAGCCTGCCTGTCTGGACTGTCTGTCTGTCCATTTGTCCATCTTTCCCAACTTTTTTCTTCTCTCTCCTTTCCTTCCTTTCTTCTCTCCATCTTCCTCTCTTTCCTACTGCCTTCTTCTCTCGCCTCCTCTGCCCATCCTTCCTTTCCCTTCCACTCTGGGGGCTGCAGCGAGAACACCATGCGGGCCCAGCTGTGCCAAGCACATACGCTGTATCACGGCATGGCTCTTCTCCCAGCACAGGGTAAGCCTCGGGCTTGGCCCGTCCCACACAGCCTACCCTCACCCTGAAGGTCTGCTGGCCCATCAGAGGCTCATCTTCTATACCTACCCCCCTAGTATCACCAGTCTGCCTTCCCATGTTCACAGAACTTTTGGAAAGCAAGACAGTGGGCTACCCTTGACTGGTGGTAAGGACAAGGGCAGTTGGGGCATTCTGGTATCCCTCGGCCTTCACCATGCACTCCCCCACTCACCCCAGGGCTTCCAGTCGTGTGCCAGCTGCATCCCAGAGCTCAGGCTGCTATGACAGTGACAGTCTGGAGCTGCCCCGGCCAGAGGAAGGGCCCTCGGAGGACAGTGGCCCGGGGGGCTTGGGTTCACGGGCCCAGGCTACCAACGGTGGTTCAGAGCGGTCCCAGCCCCCTCGTAGTTCAGGCCTGCGACGACAGGCCATCCAGAACTGGCAGCGCCGACCGCGCCGTCACAGCACTGAGGGGGAGGAGGGTGACGTCTCAGATGTGGGCTCTCGAACTACTGAGTCAGAGGCCGAAGGCCCATCAGATGTCCCACGACCTGGACCTGCTGTGGCTGGGCCCTTGAACAGCTGTCGGCTCTCAGGTAAGTCCTGGGAGAGTGGGTAGAAAATCCAGCCTTCCAGAGTGCTGGGCTCTCTTGGGACGTGGGGTGGAGGTGGTGACCCTTGGCTCCTACAAATACCTTTCTCTTATCTACCTATCAAGCACCCTTCAAGCTTAGAACGGGGGTTTGTGTGACAGGGCAGGGCTGCAGTCACCCAGGAAGCTCCATTTAAGGGGGTCTGTGTACATGGTAGTCTCCATCACAGGTCAGGGAGAAGAGCTGAGTGTTTATTCTGGGCTCTGAAGAACCTGGCAGGGAGCAGGGGTTTGGGGAAGTAGTCCTATACCTACGTGGAAGGCTTAGAGGGTTAGAGTCAGGGTGACCCTTGAAAAGGAAGTTTGGGGCTGGGGAGTTATTTCAGTTGTAGAGTGCTTGTCTATAATTCACGAAGCCCTGGCTTCTCTCTCTAACACCTCAAACTGGATATGGTGGAGCACGTCTATAATCCTAGTACTTGGACAGCAGATGCAGGAGAATCAGAAGTTCAAGGTCATTCTGTACTACTTAGAGAGTTCAGGGTTAGGCTGGAATATGTGAGACCATGTCTGAAAAGTTTTTGGTGTATGACAAAGTGACAGACACTATTTTCCAATTGATAAAATTTGGGGTACTGTAGAGAAAGGGAAAACAGAGGCCGTGTCATCTTCCCAGGGAGCTCCCCAGTGTGGGTCTCATACTCACTCCTCCTGCCAGTTCCTGCCCTCCCTAGCTCGCCTACCCAGGTCTGCACTGCTCCTTTACTCTCCACTGTCTGCTTTGGCCCTGGTGTTCTCCAGCCCGCCCTGAAGGAGGCAGTGGGCGAGGCCGTCGAGTGGAGAGAGGTAGCCCCTCGCGCTCCAATGAGGTCATCAGCCCAGAAATCCTCAAGATGCGTGCCGCCCTCTTCTGTATCTTCACCTACCTGGATACCCGCACACTGCTACATGCTGCAGAGGTCTGTCGGGACTGGCGCTTTGTGGCCCGCCATCCCGCCGTCTGGACAAGGGTGCTGCTTGAGAATGCCCGTGTCTGTTCCAAGGTGCCTGCCCCCACCCTCCTGGGAGCCCAACCTTTACCAGCAGAACTGGCCCAAGTCTAGTCTTTACAGCCCTTAAAGCCCTGATTCCCCAAAAACACTTGCACGGTGCCTCCTACTCAGGGCTAACCTATCACCAGCCAATCAAGTTCAGACTTCTGTTCATATCACTTGATCTCCTCAGTTCCTGGCGATGTTGGCTCAGTGGTGCACCCAGGCCCACTCATTAACATTACAGAACCTGAAGCCCCGACAGCGGGGAAAGAAGGAGAGCAAGGAGGAATATGCTCGGAGCACCCGGTGAGGCCTTCGATGGGTGGGTGGGTGTTCCTGGTCTGCACACCCAGAACTAAGTGGGGATGCTTTCCAGAGGAGGGAGTGGCCATCAGCAACTCCCTGACCTCTCTGGTCATCCCCAGGGGCTGCCTTGAAGCAGGGCTGGAGTCCCTGCTGAAGGCGGCTGGTGGAAACCTGCTCATCCTGCGTATCTCCCACTGCCCCAACATCCTCACTGACCGGTCACTCTGGCTGGCCAGCTGCTACTGCCGTGCCCTGCAGGCTGTCACCTACAGGTGGGTCTTCCCTTTTCAGAAGCACAATTCACAGCTTCTGTGCCGTGGGTCCCAAAGGTCCATAGATAACACGTGGTCTTTCCCCTTGGTGGGAACAGAGGCCACCAGGATGGGTCTCTTGAGCTTTGGCTTTTCCACAGGAGTGCCACAGACCCTGTAGGCCATGAGGTGATCTGGGCTCTGGGTGCAGGCTGCAGAGAGATTGTCTCCCTCCAGGTGGCACCACTTCATCCCTGGTGAGCCCCAGGCAAGGGGGTGGGTGGGGAGGGAGCAGCAGTGGGCCTGGTCTGGGGCTGAGGACTGAGCAGGTCAGCTGTTGGGGACAGATAACACACATAGATTTGTGTGTTGATAATTAGGAGCAGGGCTGTGCTACAGGACCTGGAGTCTTACGCTGGCTTGCCAGCAGGGCCACTTAATTCTATATATATATATATTTGGGGGCAGGAACTGGGAATGCATATGGAAGCCAGGGAACAACTTCTAGGAGTCCTTCTTTCCTTCCACCATGTGAGTCTCGAGATAAAATTTATGTCATCAGGCTTGGTGGCAAGTGCCTTTACCCACTGAGCCATCCTGACAGCCCGGCATTGCCACACAATCCTGTCTTAGTTTTACAGCTTGGATTATGAGAGCTGTTACTGGCTCAGTGACATCCTGTCCACAGAGACTGTGATGTTCATAGTGTGTGTCCAGTCAACGCTAGCCTGACATAGTATAGGCAGGTCAGGGAAGTCGGTAAATAGTACATAGAGGAAGCTGGGTGTGGCCACGCACCTGCCATCTCAGCTACTCCAGAGCTCTGACTGTGAATTCAGGACCCATACGAGCAACTCAGTAAGATCCCATCTCAAAACAAGAACAAGTCTGTAGTTGTTGGAGAACCCGGGGTTCGAGTCATCTCTTGCTCTACTTGGGACTTACTCAAATTACCAGGCTTCTCTGCACCCTGCCCCTTATCCTCCCAGTGCTCTTCCTATGTGCCAGCTCCTTCCAGGCCCCTAGTGCTTGTTCTCTAATACCCTGGTGGAGTCTATCTTGTGGTCCCCTGTTCAGCTCCCACCACCCCTCATCCTGACCCTTGATATCATCCATTCTATAGTAATTTCTACTTCAGGTTCCTCTACTAGGCTTAGCCCCCAGGGCAGACTATGAATGTCCATTTCTGTGTCCTTGCTACCGTGGTGGGCGTACCAGATGACAGAGATACTATTGCCTAAGTGGATGTGGGGGGATGAAGTTTGTTGTGAGCAGGGCAGGCAAGCCAGCAATGATTCGGAGAGGCAGGCTGAGAAACATCATGAAGGCCTTGGATAAGAGGTAGAGATCTGTGCATCTTATCTGGAAAGTACTAGAAAGCTATTGGGGAGACTTGTCAGATTTAAGAAGGGTATTGAGCCAGATGGGGTACACACTTACCATCCCAGCTCTTGGAGGTAGAAGCAAGAGGATTCAGAGTTCAAGGTCATCTTCAGCTGCATCATGAATTTGAAATCACTTAGCCTGGGCTGCATGAACACAATCAAATAATAGTAAGGGTACTGAAAGCTAGGTGTGGTCTGTAATCTTAGTATTTGGGAAGCTGAGACTGGAGGATTGCTTCAAGTTCAAGACCAAGTGGCCATGGGCGGATTAAGGTCTGAATGCTAAATGTTGTATGTCATAGACTTGTCTGTGCTTTGAGGGTGGGAGCTACGTTCTAATTGACACCCTGCACTCCAGGGCCTGGCTTGGCGGTCTCGTGATAGCTGAGATATTCATGATCACTGCCTGATGCTTGATGAGTATCTGGCCACCAGGTGCAGAGTGAATGGAGACCACGGTGGGGCTCTGGTCTATAGTTCTGGGTTGCTCCAGAAGCTGAAGCTGCCAGATAAGAGGGTAAGGGAGGAGAGTCAGAGATGAGCTAATTTCTGACATGAACAGCTGGGTTGTTGGCAAGGCACTTGCCTGAGTCATGGATAGAGTCCCCTACTCCGTGGAAGATCACACTTGGGAGTGCAGTGCCTCCCGGACCACTTTCCACTCTCCATTTTCAGCCAGCAGCCCACCCGGTTCAGCAACCGTTGCCTGCAGATGATTGGACGCTGTTGGCCCCACCTCCGGGCCTTGGGCGTAGGTGGTGCCGGCTGTGGGGTACAGGGCCTGGCATCACTTGGTGAGTCTTTCCTTGGGGCTGGAGTGGGGAGGTAAGAAGCAGGTGAGGGTGAGATGCTGCTTGTGAACTCCCACCAGAGTTAAGTGCTGCAGTCTGGGTGATGGTGAGAGACAGTGCTGGTTAGGAAGAGGGCCAGGGAGTTTGTCAGCAGGCCTCTCTTCTTCTTTTCCTAGCAAGAAACTGCATGCGGTTGCAGGTCCTGGAACTGGATCACGTGTCAGAGATTACCCAGGAGGTGGCTGCTGAGGTCTGCCGGGAAGGCCTGAAGGGACTGGAGATGCTGGTGCTAACGGCCACCCCTGTCACCCCGAAGGCCCTGCTACATTTTAACAGTGAGCAGTGGGGACTTGGGGGTGCAGGGCCGGTTATGGCTACAGCCTATCTTTGAACATTTTGCAGCACCGAGTAAACTTTTCCTGGGGAGATGTAAACAGATGCCTGCTCCTCCCAGAAAGGGCACCTATGATGCACCAAATAGTGCCACGAGAGCCCAACTAGGTGGACCACGGAGTTTATTGGGCTTACTTACAGAGTGTGTGTCACCCAAAGTGGCCATACCACTGAAGAGCATCATCTCAGCACGGATGACAGCCTCCTCATAGCTGCGTAGGTGGAATGCTCCTCACACTGTAGTGCAGTGGCTCTCAGCCTGTAGGTCGCGACCCCTTTGGGGGTAGACTAACCCTTTCACAGGGGTCTCCTAAGACCATCTGCGTATCAGACATTTACATTATGATTCATAACAGTAGCAAAATTACAGCTATGAAGCAGCAACGAAAAGAATTTTATGGTTGGGGTCACCACAACACGAGGAACTGTGTTAAGGGTCGCAGCATTGGGAAGGCTGAGAACCACTGTTGTAGTGTCTCTAAAGACCACATGCAGCTAGGGCAAAATCGCACACATCTGATAGAAGAGGCGGAGGGAATGGCTGATAGTCCAGGTGGGGGTCTGTCTGATGACTCAAATTCTTCTAAAAGGGAAAACCAACAAGACTAATCTCGAGGGTCTCGGGATTTTCATAGCCTCTGAAGAATTGGTAATGGCTGTTATTACTCACTCTACAAGCGTGCGACGTAACTGTTTTCCGTTGCTCTACACAGCATGTGCCCCTACTGGGGCAACACAGTGGTGGTCTAGCCTGCTCATTCAGTGTCTCTGAGGCCAGGGTGGCCCTCCAGGCCCAGCAGCATTTAGCACCAACTGTGTGGCTGCACGAGATGTCGATTGTCCTGTGCTGGCCCACAACGGCACCAGGAGTTGTGTGCATGGTGCCAGTAGTTCCTGTGTGAGCCTACCACTGGGACAGAGGCAGAGAGCAGACAGGGTTCCCATACTGCTCTTTAGTAGGTAACTTGCTTTCTGACTTCTGGAGTCTCGTCTTTTGACTTTCTAGATGGTAGATTGAAGGACACTTAAACACATGTCTAAGTCCTTGGGGAAATTTCTTGGGGGTAAGGTCTTCACTCTGATTCCTCTGCTGCCAACATCATTCCATCTGCTCAGTCATTCCTGCCTTCTCTGCGGACCACCACTCAGGACCATGTGGCCTCTGGGAGGTCTCCATGCAGATTGCATGATTAAAGGTTCCTTGATTTCCCTCCAGTACTGGGGATTAAACCCAATACTTTAAGTGCTGTATAGCTAAACTATGCTCCCAGACCCCTCTGTGCCCCCCCCCCTGCCCCACACACACGAGATACGGTTTTTCTAAAAGCCTTGGCTATGTTGGCATTCACTTCGTAGACCAAGCTGGCCTCGAACTCACAGAGATCCACCTGTCTCTGCCTCCTCAGTACTAGGATTAAAGGCGTGCGCCACCACATCAGGCCTTGTTTTTATTTTTATTTTGAGGCAAAGTCTCACTAAGCTATCCAGGCAGGCTTTGAATTTATTATCCTCTTGCCTTAGCCTCTTGAGTAGCCAGGGTGATAGGCCAGGGACACCATACCTGTTTCCTTGACCTTATCACCTCCTAAGCCCTCCTAGTACTTCCTTCAGCCTCATGTCCACCTAATGGTCCACCAGAACTCAGTCCCAAAATCATGTTCTGTAGGCCCCTCCCAGCTCCTGTCCTCCCTCTGCCTCTCCCTGACATCATGGCCGCTAGTTCTTGAAGGCCTTGCTTCAAGAAGGCCTGATTGCCTTCCACCTACCCCACTCCACACTCAGCCTCAGTTCAGCAGCTCTGCCCCTCCTGAGTCATTACCAAGTGCCCAGGCCACAGCAGAGCTGTCCTCACCCAGGAAGTTGCTAGGGCATGGAACAGCTCCATGTCACACTTCTCCTTAAGATGTTGTTAGGAGCTGCAGCCAGCACGGGCCTGGCTCTCCTCTTGTTCCTGTGGCTGGCCCATGTATGCTTCTCAGTGGGGCCTGATTGCATTCATGAGAGGAAGCACTATCCCCCTTACTTGCCTTCTCTCAGGCATCTGCCGGAACCTCAAATCCATTGTGGTGCAGATTGGGATTGCTGATTACTTCAAAGAGCCCAGCAGCCCGGAGGCCCAGAAGCTGTTTGAGGATATGGTGACAAAACTCCAGGTAAGAGGTGGGCTCTGAGGCTACAAAGTTCCCCTTGGCTAGGGCAGGTGAGGGTGGCAGTTGTTCACTAAGGAAGAGCTAACTTAGGGCTCTGTCTATAGGCCCTGCGACGGAGGCCTGGCTTCTCGAAGATTCTGCACGTCAAGGTGGAAGGTGGCTGCTAACCCGGGTGAGGGGCGGCAGGGCTCCTGCCAGCCCCACACCAAGGCACTCTTTGAACCTCTGGAGGGGCTCTGGCTTGGACTAGATCTTTGGAGGCCTAGTGTCATCCCAGTGTCCAGGCAGTGGTTGAATATCCTGTCCACTTGGAACAGCAGAGTGGCAGGTGAACCAGGGCACTGCCTCCCCAGGGTGGGGGCTTAGACAGAAGCTGCCCTGAGATCCCCCATGACATCCCCAGCTGGAATAGGCTTTTGGCACAGCCAGAAGGCTCAGACATGGCACATTCAGACTTAGCAAAGAGGACTCTTCTCTCCCTTCAGACAACAGGCCTCCCTTCCGGGTCCACACTCTACAGCGATAACAAGGTCAGCTGAAAGTTGAGGCAGGGCCATAGGAATAGGCTTCAAAGGGTAAGAAAAAAGTCTAGAACTCCCCAGGACTAGGCCCACCCTGCCAAGCAGGTGAAGGACTAGCCAGTTGGAGGAGACTACTAGAAGATAAGAACTTCTCATTACCACACCCCAGAGCGAAGCTCAAAACAGTCTCTGTGCCTGCCACTCCTAAAGGACCATAAAGGGCAAGGGTTCCAGCAAAGCCCTACTGTGAGAAGGGATCTCTTAACCCAGGGCACAAGGCCATTGGGAGGGAGTACCCTGGGCTACCTGCTATGCTGGCTGGGGCTTGGGGGAGATGGAGCTTGCTTGAGAATGAGGCTTTGGCAAGGAGCCAAAACCTGGTGCCAAGGCAGAGAAAGACTTTCTACAGCCCAGCTCAGCTTCCCAAGTCTTTACAGCCCTGAGCTGAGACTGCAGTAGAATACTCAGGGTAGGGTATCACCAGCCCTTGTACCATTCCCAAAAGTCTATGTTTGAACACCAAAGCCCCACAGACTGAGTCCCTGAGTTCCTTCCTTTCACAACTTGAAGTGACTGAGGTCATGTGTCTTGACAACCCTCATTTGGGCAGGTCTTTCAAATACCTTGGTCTGTCATTCAAGCTTTAGGGTTTTCTTTGCTCCTGTACAAGATAGGATTCTCTTGCCAGTTTTCTCCAACTGTGCCACAATCTAGCTTGGGCACAAAACTCTGTGGGTTGCTGCTTAAGTCCCTTCCATTGCTGCGTACCTCTGGCTTAGTGCCCCCAGATCCCCTAGCTCTGTCCCAGTTTGCCATCACCACAGAGTTGTGTGGCTTGTCCTGTCCCTGCTCTTTGAAGACTGAAACACCAAGGCTGTCATGCTGGATACTCCATGCCTGGTCTTGCATGAACCCTTGACTGTGTGGTATCCACTCCCCTACCTCTCACAGCTATCTCCAGTTGCTCCCACCTCCTCAGCCCTGTTCTTAGGGATCACAGGCAACAGCACAACTTTCCTCTCCTTTGGTGGCCCAGAAAGGAGATGGAGGTGCACTTGGGGCCCAGCTGCCTTTAGTAGGCCAGTTGTTTTGCCAGCTGCATCCATGTAGCCCCTGCTCCCTGTGACTCCAAGACCGGAGGTGCTGCCCTTCCTGTCTCCTGGATAAAGCACAAAGCGATATGGTAACTGGCCAAGCCTGCCTCCTGGGGCTTCTATTCTTCAACCCTGGGATTTGGACATCTCCTTGGGCAGAGGAGGCACTAGAATGCCTGGTGATACAGGAAATTGGTCAGGGTGCACAGCCATCAGGGCAGAAAGCAAGGTCAAGATGCTAGTCCCAGACTCCATTACATCTACACAGCATCCTGATCCACGGAGAGGGAAACATACCCCTTTTGTTGGCACAAGTCTGCCCTCTGAAAGGCTATTCTGAAGAAACCCTAAGTGGTCTCACCTGTGTTCATGCTCTGAGTAAAGGTGGGTAGAATGAAAATTGTAGACCTAAGCCTTTACCAACCTGAGAGGTCACTGCCCAGGCTGAGTCTTGGGTATCTTAAGTCTTCAGGTATGCCTTGAGAGCCAGCAGTTCTGAAGACCTCTGCCCCAGCTTGTGGCTTCTTTGCTTCCTCCTCAAGGGACCAACTTGGCTTCTGGGTGCTGTGTCCATTTCCATCTTAACAGTCAGAACCAGTTGGGGAATGGGGCATCTGGCTTCCTTAGAAGTACCTTAGCCCATCTTCAGCACTCAAAGGGGAGCCCTTTGTATCTCACATTGAGTATGTGAGAGGGCATGCCCTGCTCCAGAAGTTCTGGATCTATGGAGAAGGCCCATGGGGGTGGGGGCAGCCATTTGGAATCTTTCTCACCCCTGCCACACCGCCTGGCCCTAGCGCCTGTCAGTTGTGCAATGTTTGGCTTGAGTACTTGATGCTTATGCAGGCTGCTTTTCCCTACAATATGGCAAAAATATATGCACCCCTACCTAGAACCCAAGCTTTCCACCCATTAAGAGAAAGCACCTTGAATTCAGGTGGCTTTGTTTGTCTTAACCCCATGACAACAGAGGCTGAGTTGGCCTCTCAAGAATCGCTTCAGAAATCAAACAGGCTTCCTTCTCAAGGTCTGATGTTTCAAGGTTTGAATCTACCCTTTGCCTTTTGAGTCCTGTCTACAGCTGTGATCTAGAGCTTCAGAACACATGCAGTGAGCTGTCAAGATGCCAGTTTCTTTAAGGCACTAAGTGGAAAGAAAACTTCCCAGAATGATAATTGGTGCCAAAGACATAGTTCCTGGTGAACTTGGGAGAGGTGAGACTGAACTGGATATGGCCCAGGACCCAGAACAGTTACCCACTGATGGGGTCTAACCCAGTCTGTCAGCCTCTGATGACCTGGCTGTCTGTCTACTCTTAGTGGTTTTCTCATCCAGCCTTGGCTCGGGCCAGCATCTCTGTATATATATTACTGTGTAGTGTGTATATTTGCTACTCCTGGATAAGTGAGCTCAGCTGTAGTCCTTGCCCACAGACAAGGCTGAAGGTTGGGTGAAGAGCAGAACATGAGGATTCCTTCCTCAACTCTTTGGGACCTTAGTCCCAAGACTGCCCGACAATCAAGAAGGCACCTCCATCATGAGGCTAGCTCTGGGCCTCTTCCATTATTACAGCCCAGGTAGGCTTGGCCTGGAACCCCCAGCCTGTACTCAGCCCTGGCAGGGGTCTCACGTTTAGAGGCAGGGGCCAGAGGTGGCTCATGTTTGCCTTGTAGCTGGTGCCAGTTGGCTTGGCTCAGAGGGTGCTGTTGGTGAGACCACAGCTGGCCCCAGGCTCTGCCTTGCCTGCACAGCCAGGCTGCAGTCTACCCTCTACACACTAGGCACAGGGGTGGACAGCAACTTCTGGTTTTACTTTTGTTTCTAAAGTGGTGCCTGTACCTCCAGCCCCCAGGGGCCTTCCCTGGCCCCACTTACCTGCCCCACCCAGGCATTGCCATCCCAGCACTTTGTTCCATGTCACCCAGATGCCCTTTGCCGAACGTATCTGAGCATATGTATTTAAAAGGACTCGTGGGCATCAGAGAATTTATGACTCTGTATCCAATAAAAGATGATGAAACTGAAAAAAAGACTGTCTGGCCTAGGAAGCATGTGGTTTGCAGCCATATTTGTTTTTCAGACACCAACCCTACCCTTTACTTCTGACAGTTGAGGCCCAGGGTGGCCTCAAACTCAAATACTGAAGACAGCCTTCATGAAGCTTCTGATCTTCCTTTCTCCAGCTCTGGTGCTAGGGACTACGTATGTACATCATGCCCAGTTTGTGAGGTCCTACGAACCGAGCCTGATGCTCTGTGAACACTAGTCAAGCACCCCACCAACAGACATCTTCAGGCCTTACTACAGATTTTCTGCAGCTAAGGACGCTGAGGGAGGACAGCCCAGTCGATGGAGCCAATGAAGAATTAGGCACCCTCCTTAGGGCTGCAGACAGTGACTGCTCAAACCTGGTTTTGGTGTCCCCAAATACACCAAGTCTCCATTCCAGAGTAAACCCAGATAGCAGAGCAGAGGCGGGCACCACCCACCCCAGATTAGTTCCACAGTCACTTTGACCAAGTTGCTACCATAGTGCGGCCTTATCCCCATTCTACAAAATGGGCTTTTCCTAAAAACGGTCACAAGAAACCAGGTGTCTGGCTTAAACTTCATGATGAACAAGTAATCCTTCAGAGCAGCTGTTCCGACCTGCCCACAAATTCTAAACTGCTCCAAGGCCATATACCTGTGAGTACAGGGCTCAAATTTCTCTTAATAATTCCCAGCAATTCTCTAATAATTCAGGCAGCAAGAACACTAAGTATTCAAGACGACCCCTCCAGCCCTAATAACACTAGACACAGCTCTATTCAGCACAGCTAGCGTCAACTGAGGCTCTGGCAGCCTTCTGTGCCAACAACCATAACTGCCCCTGGTCACAAGAAAGCAGGAGCTGGGACAGGCCAGTTTGGGCAATTTAGTGAAACCCTAACAGCACAAAGATTAACCTAAGTAAACATAGGGCTGGGGATGTAGCTAAGTGGCAACTGCTAGCCTAGCAAACACGCCAGATTCAATCCACAGTACTAGTTTAAACAAAAAGAAGGGGCTCTTAAGGTGACTGAGCAAAAGAAAACAGGTATTTTTTTACTCAAGGCCTTAGGAAGCTGCTGGAGTCCAGAGATTGTGACACCCTGATATTCTCTTCCCAGAGCCCTCAAAGTATCTTAAGAGGAAACATGCCTGAATTGAGAAAACATGAAGTGTGGAAAGAGCAGACAGGGAACACACCCACCTCCTGTGATTGAACAGTGCTGTGTGCAGTGCCTGAGCAAGTACTAACATGATCCTGGAAGAAAAAGGAAGCCAATGTATGCCTCCTTGCTACTCTCAGAACTGCAGCTGCACTGAAACTTCTACACAAGGGCAACAGAGCTTACCTCAGGCCAACATTAAATTCTTTACTTCTACTTCAAATATACACATAATTCAAATTCTGAGAGGCAGGAGGATGTTTATGAGAAAAACTGACCGAATAATTTTAAGTTTTATTTAAATAACCTCCAACGAGAACACAGAAGACCAATCAACCATCTTCTCACCACCAATTCACCTCACCAGGCAGGTGTGCAGACTGCCTCTCAATGGAGGCGGCCTTGGCCCCGGCCCCGGCCCGCTGCTGGGGGAGCATCCACAGTAGATCGGGGATTCTTGATGGTCTCATCCACGGATACAATAAGGCATGCAGCCTCAGAAGCTGCTGTCAGGGCGTTGATTCGCACCATGGCTGGCTCCCACACAAATGCCTGGAAGTTGTCGGCAATGTCTTCATTGTGGATGTCCACCCCATACCACATGCCCCCCTGAAAGAAAGGGAGGCACTTAGGAACTGCTTTCATTTCTTCCTTCATACCTTCCAAAGACTTACTTGCCAGGAATCTTGACCTGACAGCATTTCCCCAAGGGAAACATTCCTTTGGCATCACAAGAGGACTTGCAATGGACCTTTCCCCACCCAATCCTGCCAACACCGATGCCCACTGTACCTGGCAGTGACCACATTCCTCGTAGGCATATCACACACCTAAGAGCCTATCCTCACCCATCCAACCCCCTGGACCCTCAGGAGACTAGGGAAGTACCTGCGCATGCCGAGCCCGCAGTTTGTTGAGGATGTTTGTGGCATCAAAGCCAGCATTGTCACATAGCTGTCGTGGGATAATCTCCAGGGCCTTGGCATATGCCCCAATCAGCAGCTGCTGTTTCCCTGGAATGGTCCTTGAGTAATCCCGCAGGTATTTGGAGAGCTCCATCTCAATGGCCCCACCACCAGCTACCACAGAGTCATTCTGCAGAAACCAAACCAGCTCTCAATGCAGTGGCCCAGCTCCAGGCCTCAAGTTGGCCCACACATTGAGTCCTCCGGCACAGAAAATGAATACTATCTTTTCTGTCCTCCCTCAAAGCCTCAGGAGCCCAGATACAGACAGCATCCAGCACATCCAGTAAACCCTAGGAATTGTCACTGTCAAGGTCAGCCATAGTTCAGGGGTGGTGACTACAAGAAGACAGCCCCAGTTTGTTAACTAGTTTTAACCTTTAAGACAGCATGACCTATGCAAGGCTGAAGTTGTTTCTCCATGATTTGGGGCAAATGAAGCATGGGGAAAATCAAAGCCCAACAAAGTCCTAGGGAAGGACAGGTTACAACAAATCCAAGATCTTATCAGCTGTGCAACAAGAGGGCAACACCCCAGTACCTTAATGGCTCTCCTGACGATCATGATGGCATCGTGCAGGGATCGCTCAGTCTCCTCCATAAACTGTTCAGCACCACCACGGAGGATGATGGTACATGTCTTGGCCTTAGGACAGCCAGTAAAGAAATTGTACCTATGTCCAGGATGCAATAATGCACATATGAATAGTGGCCATCTTGCTGTCTGATTCTCCCACCAAGCTCTCCCAACAGGGAGCAGTTCTTGTTAACTCAGTATTAATCCTAACCTTGAAAGTATTTTTTTCAGGCAGGACTAGGGTGGTACCACCGGAGCATCGAAGCTTGTGGAAACAGATTCAAGATCCAACTAGAAAGTCTCCCCTTCTATAACACTGTACCTAAGCTCTTTATCCACACCCCCCACAGCACCTTGAAAGAAGGAATACAAACTGCATACCATACCCAAAACATGACAAAAAAGGGGGATTGGACAGACCCAAGCAGTTCTTGGGAGCTGAGCCCATAGGCTCACCTCTCGCCTCCAATTTGGGTCTCTTCAAACACCTGGCAGTGGCCCAGCACATCTGGAGTCAGAGTATTCACACTGGTCTGGATTGAGCCTCCACAGGCCTGAGCAAGAAGACATTAATGACACCAGTCAGCCTCCTGCCACCAATCAGCAAGCCAGTTTTCATGCTGAATCTGCCACAGAACCATAGAGCCCTCTCTGTACCTTTACTCTGACCTCTGGGTGATCCCTACTACCCCTCAAAAAGATGGAAATAACCAAATATACAAAGGGCAAAGGGGCCTAGTTCAAAGGAAATAGATATTTAGTGCTTTGGGTCCAGCAACTCAACTTAGGAGTTCTTTAAACTACAGGCCCCACTTGAGATACCAAAAGAAAAAGCACAACTGGAAGCAATATTTACTGAGCCTCATCCACTGACCATAGTGCTGCTGCTGTGCACCACCCACTTCCTGACCTGTCTTGCTCAGTAGATGCAAAGCAGTTTCTATTTGTGGGCATAATGGACATTGGGAGGGAATATTCCCCCACTCCCACCCTTTTTTCTTTTCTTTTTGTTTATTTACAGTAGGGTTTCTCCGTGTAGACCTGGCTGGCCTTGAACTCAAGAGATTCTCTGCCTCCTGAATGTAGAGACTAAAGGCGTGTACCACCACCACCACCCAGCCTGGAATTGAACATCTCTTAACAAATAGAGTTAACATAGGGACAATCTGACAGTCTGTTCCATTACGTTAGGAGGAAAACAACTCAGAGCCATGAAGGACAAGCAGCAGCCCATAAAGGTTTACTTACCATCATTGTCCTCTTCAGATCCTCCTCAGGCACACGGCCAGCACAGAACATGTCCCTATCAGCAAAGTACTGAGTAGCCACATCCCCAATAGGGAGTTTGGACAAGATGACTTTGGCTCCAGACTGAGAGATCTTCAGTAATTTGTCATAGAGAATGTTCCACTCAGCATCAACAATTGCCTGATAATCCTGGAAATGCCCCAAAAAGATGAGGGTGTTTTGGGATGGAGGTTGGTGTATATGACAGGCTAACCTCTACCACCTCCCCTATAGAAAACATGCAGATTTATCTGGGAATTAACAGGGACCAACAGTCCAAATACACAAGAACCATTAATAGGAACATACAAAGTAACCTCAAGGAGGGAGTTTGTTAAACTTGTGGCACTGCTGAGGTATGGAGAATAATTTAACCTCTTCTGAAAGTTGTTCCTAAGGATTTCCCAATAAGACCTCTCTTACTACAAAGGTCATTCTATGCTGGCAGACACTGCTACCTAGAGGCTGCCTTGGGAACCACAATGGTAGAAACAAAGTCCCTGAAACTCTTAAGTCTAGAAGGAAAGGATACCTGTCTGACCAAAGTGAATCACAATGCAGGCAAGCTTGTTATCCCAGTTACTCTAAGGTAGGGAGACTACATGTTCAAGGTTAGCCTGAGGAACTTAACAAGACTGTCTTAAAGTAAAAATTTAAAAAAGGCCAGGCAAGCTGGATCTCTGTGTTTGAGGTCTAAGGAACAAGTTCTGGGGCAGCCAGGGCTACAAAGACAAACCCAGTCTCCAAAAAAAAAAAAAAAAAAAACAAAACAAAAGCAAAAGTTCAAAGGAGGGGGCTGGGGGCTGGGGAATATAACAGTGTTAGAGCCTTGTGTGAGTTCATGTGGGCCCTAGGTTTCATTACCATTATCACAGAGAAGAGAATAAAAACAAAAACTTCTGGGCAAGCTGAAAGGCCCATCCCTAGACAAGAACAAAGTAAGTAGCTCAACAGGTTTTCACAATCAAACTTCCCCAAGTGGAAGTCATTAAAGGAGAACAAAGTAAGAAAATTATTGGGCCAAGTACACACTAGCAAAGGAGAGAGACAATGCCCACAGGAATCTAAGAAACGGAGCTGGCCCTCATCAGCCTAGAGACCCAAGGCTCTCACCGGTAAGCTGCCCACCTCCCCAGACCTGCTAAGAGGGAGTCTACCTCCACTGTGTGAACTCTGATTTCAGCATTATCTTTCTCTGCTTTCAGCTCAAGCTCAACATTTAAGAGGGCAATCTTGGGGTTCTTATACTTCTTGGGCTGCATTTCAAAGCCAGCATAGGAGAAAGTCTTCTTGAATGCGACACCAGCCACCAGCTGAGACTCCTGATTAAAAACAGACAACCAGAAATGTAGTCAATCCATGAAACCAGAAGAGTGAACCAGTTTCCACTACTCTGATAGTCTTATCACCATCACCACAAACCTGGGATAAATCCATCTTTCTTTCGTTATGTGACATAGAACACATTTTAGCTGCCCTTTACGGAGAGATCATTCAATTTGTAGGAACGAGCATGATAAAGGTCATCTGGACTGCTCCCTACAGCTGGCAGAGCAGTGTCACAGGAACAGTGGGGGAAGGCAGACACCATGTCATGATTTCACTTCACCCAGGTCTCCTTACTGCCTACATACACATGCACACACACAGTATACACACTGGAGCCCGGATGTGGCTCTTCACCCATCAACCCCTCCAGCCATGACCTTTCACTTGTTTTATACATATAACTTCTGACAGTAGGATTTATGCAGGGCATGACTGCAAACATGTTATGTGGGACTGACTTCACTATCATGTGACTTAAGTTCTCTTGGCAACTTTTCAGCAAATGAACAAATCTTTTCCCATTCCAGGAGAAAACCTATCAGTTTACTAACTGCCACAGCAAATCAGGGGCAGTATGTGTCCCCATGTGCGTACCACTCAAACCCATAGCCTCAACTAGGGGAATGTCTACACTGACTCATGTTGGTGAGCAGAATTTTTTTTTCAAGTGGTAAAAGAAAGGGACATTCCCAAGCAGTGGTAGGTTGCTTTGTAGACTTGGAATGAAAAACTTTTTGGATTGCTAGGATACAAAACAGAGGGCAGGGATCAGAGTGAGAGTACAGAAGAAGAAAAAAGGTGGTGGTGGTGGTAGGGAATGGTAGCAGTGACCAGTGTCATAGGGGCCCTGCTAAAGCTTTGGTCTAGGCCTGTGGGCTTCACATGAAGATAGGAACTTCACCCTGCAACACAAAGAATGGATCTGAAGGAATCCAGGACTTGAAAAGGCGACACTAACCCTGCCTACCATATCCACCAGGTTCTTACATGAGCTTTGAGATCTAGAACTCCAGTCCTCAGGCTTATACAGCAAGTGCTTTTTCCACTAAGCCACCTCTCAGTTTTCTTTACCTAATTTTTTTGAGACAGGGTCTCTCTTCTGAATCCAAAAGTTCAGCAGTTTGGCTAGATGGCTGGCCAGGGACCTCTGGGCAACTTCATGCTGCCTCCAACCACCCCCCCCCACCAATGATGGGTAGTTTTTGAATGGGCGTTGGGATACTAACTAAGATTCCTATGTTTACACCCACTGAGCCATTTTATCAGCCTCTAAGAATTTTACAAAAGGCCAAGCACAGTAGTATAAGTCTATAATCCCAGCATTCAGGAAGCAGAGACTGGAAAATCACAAGTCTGAGGACAGCCGGAGTTAGTATTAAGATCACATCTCAAACACGAGTTTTAGGGCTGGGTGAGGTGGTACACTAGGGAAGCAGAGGCAGGTGATCTCTGTGAGTTTGAGGACAGTGAAAGCTACATAGAGACTCAATCTCAAAAACAAACAAAAGCCTCCCTCTCCCCAACCAGAGTTTTTACATAAATTTAATGAAATGTTGGACACTCTGGGGAAGACACAAGTGTGACAGATAAAATTATAAAATTATTAGTAGTTCTGAAGACTGGGACACACTGCAGCATTTGAACATCTGTGTGGCATGTACATGTCTGGTTCACTCCTCTCTACCCAAAAGATGTGGAGTTTTCCTATACAAACGGCTCCCATGGTGTAAGAAGTGTACCAAGTACAGCAGGCCAGAGATGGAAAGGACATCAGCAGTTCAGATAAACTAAAGTCAAAGAATGTTTTCAGATAGTTGTTCCTGTGCTAAAAACAAATCATAGCTACGCTGTCCAATACAGCGGGCACCAACCACATACTGCTATTTAAATAAAGACAAATTCAACTTAAAATTCAGCTTCTTTGTTGCATTAGTTGTTATTTTCAGTGCCCAGACATGGAAAGGGCTATTTATTGTTCCAGACAGCACAAAAGGATGTACTGGTCAATATCAAGTTCGGGGCTACTAGTGCTCATATGGACCAATGTGCTAAATGCACAAAACCATGGTACTGAACAATAGCATGCATCAGAAACAGCCACTGGCATTAAAATAACACTGTGTATACAGATTTCTAGATTATACTATGTGAAAACTCCTTTTATGGTTTGAACTATCCAAGAGACATTAATAGAAGGAGAAGTTTGACAGTACCCCCTTGAAGAGTGGACTGCAGAATACCTCTAAGATTATCTTTAGGGAATTCACAAGTAATTTATCTGAGCTAATCCTTCTACACACCTTCACACTGACATAGAGAAATAGGATTCTGAATTGGCACAGGTCCACTTTTCCATCCTGATAGTAAGCAAAGAGATCCAGAGACTGCAGGCAGCATGAGTAGAGTGGCTCACATCTGCCTTGTCTGCATTCTCCCTTTACCACCTACACTGTGAACTCTGTTCCCACATGAAGTTGTCTGCTGTCTAGGGAGGCCACAACAGGCTCACCTCTAGGGCTCCACCCTGCACCTTCTTGATGCCAATCATTTTAAGCTGCAGCAACTCATCAAGCATCATCACAGCATCAACCACCATCTTGGCGAAGAAGGCCTTCTGCTGGGCGATCAGCTTGGAGCTCAGGGCAGTCATCGCACACTTTTCCAGCATCTTCCTCTGTTCTCTGCAGCACAGAGCAGAACTGGAACTAAGCTTTTGCTTGATGCTACTACAGGGTGAGAGTGGTGCATTGCATACAATACTCTATACATATTAACTATCCCACAGTGTGGCAGACAACTCATCTGATACAAAGACTATTAACTCATCATTTAAATGAGAATCTACATTAGCAGTTATACACAATCACCCCACTTCCTTTAACTCAAAATTCACCACTCACCCATCTCCACCTTTTACCTTTTCTATCGTTAGATTAGATTATCAGCAACAGCAGATATGGTCACACCCACCCCATCCATACCAGCATTGGCTTTTAATGACAGTCTACAGTTTCTTTCAAGTTGCACAGCCAAGGGTCTGACAAGAACCAAACAGCTTCCTGCCCATATACAGACTACAACATGCTTACACACCCAATTTAGTCACAAGATACCAAGGCTCTGACAAAGCCCACTGGAAACTTACACTTTATCTTTCTTCTGCACAGTCACAGCAATCTCTTTGATTTTGTTAACAGCCTGTCAAAGACACAAGTTGAGTGAGTCTCCTGCTAAGCACAGAACAGTGAAGTGGATCCAATTAGTGCCAAGCTCTTAAGCACCTCTCCTGGACCTATAGCTGCCTAGGAAAATGTAAAGCTCTGCCACCTGGAAACTGTCAAAAAGATAGAGTAGGTAAATGTTCTGAAGAATCAGGCACGTCCAGGACTTGGCTCTGGGACTGCCAAATAGCAACAGGAGGACAATACAGTTGAAACAGACAGGCTGCTAGGTTAGGCCAAACCTATGGCTTAACACTTTATGTTTATGAAAGTTATAAATAATATATAAACCAGCATTTTAAACTGTTAAATCCTCTCCAAAGTATTCCTTGCATATGACCTAATTTCAGTGTCATCATTGGAAACATAGCAAAAGAAAAAGGGCTACAGGCTTAAGTGACACGTCACAGGTCACATGATAGGAGGTTGAAGCTATCATGAGGTACCAATAAAAAAACAAAATAGTATGCATGAAAACTGTCCTAAGCCAGGTGTAGTGGCATATAATCCTGCACTCAAGTGGAGGTGGGAGGATCAAGCAAGTTCAAGGACAGCTTGGGCTATATAGGACTCTGCCTTGGAAAGGGGAAAAAAAAAAGAAGAAAAAAAAAATCGGTTGTCCATAAATGATCAGCCCTGAAAACATACATATAAGCAACATATTATATGGACTCAACAGTTTATATTTAGGAATGTATGTATATGCAAATGGATATATGCACTCAATAACAACTGATGAGAAAGAGGCCATGGGTTTGAAGGAGAGTGGGGAAGAGTATATGGGAGGAATGGGAAGGGAGAAATGTTATATAATTAAAATACAATCTCAAAAATAAAAAATATTTGGAAGAAGGAAAAGACAAAAACATTGTATTTCTGTAGACATCAAAATGTCCCTATTTTGGCCGGAGTGTGGTGGGTGTGGTGGGCGGGGTGCGGGGTGGTAGCAGCAGTGCACACATTTAGTCCCAGCACTCGGGAGGCAGAGGCGGGCAGATCTCTGTGAGTTTAAGATCAGCCTTTTCTACAGAGTGAGTTCCAGGACAGCTAGTTGTAACAGGGAAACCTTGTCTTGAAAAACCAAACAAACAAAACAAAAAATCCCTATTTTGCACTCTAAATAATTAAAAAACAACTCTCACTTATAAATAGCCTATGGCACAAAATAGTTTACCAGGCTGATGCCAACTGGAGGCTTAATCTATCTCATCAAACAGCTACTCTGGGAGATAGCTGGAAATGTCCATGAAGCCCTAACTCTGTGGTTCCTTCACACTGAAGAAAGGTATTAATTATCCTCACTAACAGAAATATGAAGGTGCTTAGGCGTAAGATCAAGTGAGCCCAAGTAGCACATACCAACTGGGTGGCTGTGCGGAAAGCTCGGATGATGATCTGAGGGTGTAAACCTTCCTCCACATAGGGCTTCACCTGCTTCAGAAACTCGGCAGCCAGCAGGGTCACTGAGGTGGTGCCATCACCAACCTGGAAGAGGATGGAAGGAATCCATGTTTTCTGGTATTCGAGGAATAAAGTTTTTAAACTCATTTTCAGGCAACCTACAAATTTAAAGTGGACACTTTTAAATGGTGTCAAGCTCTTTTTCCAGAAACCCACATATTTTGCAACAAAATGGAAAGGTGAGAGAATATCAGCCTTTTTCAGATGGCCTTGAGGTACAAGGTTAATTACCAAGACAGCACCATTCTCCAGAGAGCCCAGAGACAATCCACTCTCAGGATATGAACTTGCACATGTGAGTAAGCAGACACTTACTGTCTCAGGGTTACCATTACTGTGATGAAACACCACAACCAAAGAAACTTTGGAGGGAAAGGGTTTATTGGTTTAAGCTTCCACATCACAGTTCGTCATGAAAGGAAGTCAGGACAGGAACTCAAGCAGGACAGGAACCTAGAGGCAAGAACTGCCATGAAGGGGTGCTATTTACTGGCTTGCTCCCCATGGGTGCTCAGCCTGCTTTTTAAATATAACTCAGAACCACCCGCCCAGGGACAGCCCTATCCACAATGGGTTAAGTTCACCCCCATCAATCACTAATTAAGAAAATGCCCTACAGGCCTGCTTATAACCCAATCTTATTGGAACATTTTCTCAATTGAGGCTTCCTCCTCTCCAATGACTCTAGCTTGTGTCAAGTGACATAAAACTAGTCAGCACACTTCACTATTAGAAATTTAGTAAAAATAATTAATTAATAAATTCATGCTCCTATGACAAGTAACTACAGCATCAAAAAGAGATAGAAAACACCTTAAAATTTTTTTAACTTTAATTATGTACATACACGTTTGGGTATCTGAGGACATGAATGCAAGTGGCCACAGAGATCACAGGTGTCAGATTCTCTGGAGCTGAAGTCAGGTAGTTGTGAGGCAGAAGAGGAAGCCAATCAGACTCCAAGAACCAGCCTAGATCATTACATTACAAATACTATTTGGAATAGCAGATTCCTAATCTCAGTGTTTTTCTATACTATAGTCTAATAGTTTTTATGGGTGTTTTGCCTGAATGTATGTCTGTGCACCACACATTGCCTGGTGCCCAGAGGTCGGAAGAGGGTGTCAGATCCCCTAGAACTGCGTTAGATGCGGTTGTCAGCCACAATATGGGTGCTGGGAACTGAATCTAGGTCCTCTGGAAGAACAGTCAGTGTTCACTCTCCAGTCACCTAAACTCTGTTTTTAATGAGAGAAAAAGAGTAAGAGTATTATAAAAACTGGGTAACTTCTCATTGGGAATGAATTCATTTTTCACTCACTTTTATGCCCCCTACGTAATAAGGAATTCTCAACAGGAAAGGGAATACTAAGGAGAAGGGATAAAGCTGCTAGATTTTTGAACAGAAGGATGAATTATTTCCTTGTAGAAGACAATGACAAGACAAGAAGATAAACTGGTGGTTGAAAATGAAGTGGACACTTAAAACTAGTTGAAAAGATCAAGTATGTGTACTCTACACACACAGCGGCCAGAAACCTTAAGTGTCTCTGGTCCCATTTTATAAAGTGATTTATAAAGCAGCGGTTTACACGAAAACAGCTCACAGGTCCAGTCTAAATTAGAAAGCTTAGACTCAAGTCTTCAGAACTCAGACCCGGAGACAGCTACCATCTCAATGTATTAGTGGATGTGAAAAAATACATGCAGAATTATATAGTTTTAAAGGTTATTAATTTTAGATCAGGTGTGGTGCCGCACTTGGAGGCAGAGACTGAAAGATCTCTGTGAGTTCAAGGTCGGCCTGGTCTACAGAGTGAGCTCTAGGAGAGCTAAAACTAAAGAAGGACCCTGTCTCAAAAAACAAACAAACAACAAAAAACAAAAACAAAAAAATAAACTTAAAAATTTTTTAAGTTGTAACTGTTTTTGTAAGTATGAAGTACTTACCCAATTATAATTTTAAACCTAAATAAAAAAAACTTCAGGAGAAGTGTGAGGCAGCAAAGCAGGCATGTGTTCCAACCTCCACTTAAGTTTCTATGACTGACTTTCCTACCTCAGCGTCTTGGGATTTGGCAATGTCCACTAAAGTCTTTGCTGCAGGATGGACAACGTCGAGGAGTTTCAGAATTGTGGCCCCATCATTAGAAATTGTTGCTTTGCCTTAAGAGAAAGACAGTAACATTTAAAGCCCTTTTTCTTAACTCTGTTTACTGGACCTGGACTCCACGTACACTTTCTCTTCGGACTGGGTCACAAGCTTTTAAATTCCATAGGCTCCTGATTTTCTTGAGTATAGGTTAATTGAACACAAAGAAATGTTTTAAATAGCCAAGCATACTGGTGTTCGACAGTGATCCTGGCACCTGGGAGACTAAAACAGAGTATCTCCCTCCACTCTGAGGCTAGCCTTGGCAACACTGTCTCAAAATAAGAGTAACCACCTAAAGTACTTTGAACACAACTGACATTTTAGTATCTCATGACAATAAAATATAGCTTGAAGGGCAATTTTCTCCTCTGTATCAGCAACATGTTACAATGGGAGGGGTCCCAGAGAATACTATTTTTTTTAAAAAAAGATTTCAGTTTTACTTATGTATGTTTATGTGTGTGTTTGTATAGATGTATGTGTGAGCACATGCAGGTGCCCTCAGAAGCCAGAAGAGGAGTCAGATTCCAAGTGACTGGAATTACAGAGTGGCCTGACATGGGAAATGAACTCGGGTCACCTGAAGCAGCAAGCTCTCCTAACCACTGAAGCATCTCTCTATAGGCCCCAGTTGGTTCTACCTGTCTCTGGGCCACACTTTCCTAGAAGGCTAATAAACTCCTGAGCCCAGATTCTTCCATAGATCCCCACAGGGCTCTGTATTCAAGGCCTTATACAGCTTCAGAGTGAGTAATCCCTTAGGAGATCCTACAAGCAATGGGATTTCTGATGGCAACCCTGAGCCCCAAATACTCCCTAGACAACTCTTCTCCTACACAAAAGCCCTGAGGAACCATAAAGACTTACCTCGGCCATCCACAATAAGTTTGTCCATGCCACGAGGACCCAGGGTGGTTCTTACAGCCTCAGCAATCACCTGGCAGGCACTGATGTTACTCACAAGCTGAGGAATGCCTTGGGAGCTATCAGTCCCCTCTTTTAACAGGATAACTGGTGTGGGCTGGAGAAGAGAAATTGACTGCTTTTAATCATCTGCTACATGAGACTCACAGAACAGCGGGCAGGAAAGGTGTTCCCACTTCTACCGTGGCAGTTATCAGCACCCTTTTAAAGCACATTCTCGCTATCCAGACTGACTCCCCAGCCAGCCACGTCTACCTCTAGAGGCACTGCTGATACTGAAGTATAAACAATAAATAATGCTTTCTGGTTTCCAGTTGATCCAATATGGCCCTTTCAACTTTTAACATTTTTGTCCTGTGCTTCACAACTGAATCACAGCACATACCACAAAAAGAGCAGGCCCTGCTTTGGACTCATCACTACCACCCCTGCCTCCGTAAAATACCCACTGGTTTGTGTTAGAGAAGCAGGGGGAACTGATATGGAAACTGAGAAACTGTCCTAGATATGCGCAGGAAGGTGGCTTTACCTGAGACCTCAGCTGGAGTGTAGCAAGACAAAAAGCCTATTTGTCTTACCTTACAAAGTGGCATACTGACTCCATACACCAATATGGTCACCTCTCATACCCACTCCAAAAAATGTTCCCATGTTACTCAATCCAAGTCAGACTCCTCAGGGAAATTTCTGGCTCTTCTTTAGCATTGGCCCAGAATGGCCACCATCACTGCTGGGCTTTCTTTGTACAACCACTCTAGAAACTCTGAGAAGGTAGGAATGCTACTTGTTCAAAAGGCCTCCTTAGAGACTGCACTGGTTAGTTCTCTGTCAACAAGCCAGGTTCATCTGGGAAGAATAGCAGCAACTGAGAAAATGCTGCCATCAGACTATCCTATGGACATGTCTATGGGGCATTTTCTTGATTAATGATTGATGTGGGAGGGCCCAGCCCATGAGCAAGTGGTCCTGGGTTGTTAAAAAAAAAAAAACAGACTGAGCAAGCCTTGAGGAAGAAGACACTGCAGTGTTTCTCCATGGCCTCTGCTTCAGTTCCTGGCCTGCCTTCCCTTCATGGTGGACTGTAAGCTAAAAGAAGAAATAAACCCTGTCCTCCCCAAGTTGTTTTAGTCTCTGTGGTGATCTGAATGAAAATGGCCTCGGGCTCATGTTTGAATGCTTTGTCCCCAGTTGTTAGAACCATTTGGGAAGGACTAGATGTGTCACTAGCTTTGAGGTTTCAAAAGTCCAAGCCAGGCCTTGTCTCTCTGCCTATTGCCTGTGGATGTGGATGTAGCTCTCATCTACTTCTCCAGTGCCATGCTCCTCACCATGATAATGGACTAGTCCTCTAAAGCAAGCCCCCAAGATTGTTTTCTTCTGTAAGTTGTCTTAGTCATGTGTTTAATCACAGCAACAGAAATCTAACCAGGATAGGTATCTTTCTTCCAGTGTCCAGCAAATAGCATTGACAGTAGCTGGCAAACCATAGTTCCCTACAGCTAAACCTGAACCTTCAGGAACTAAACAGTGAGCCAGGTCATTTTCTCAGTACTGGACTAACTCTGCATATCAAACAGTAGTTAGGGGGACATTTGCTAAGTCATAGTCACAGTCAGCTCTTTGTTAGTAGTCACAATTACAATTTACTTTTATTCTGCAGTGCAAAACAAATGTTGAAAGCCATTATCCCCTCACTTACTTCAGGTACTGAACAGAGAAAGCCCAGAAGAACAAAGCTGCCCTATCTAAAAATAAGGAGTAAAGGAGTAACATTCCTGAGCCCGGTAATCCATGAGCCTAGACAGTAACTGAGAAAAGGGTTAAATTCCTTTGGCTGGAACATCTAACTGATGGAGAGTCAGAGGATGCCCAGAATAAAACTCAAGAGTTGGACAGGAAATTAATCATATCTACTTGAGATCAGCCATAGTAAGCTCAGGCTTACTTAGAAAGGAAGCTTTGGAAAACCTGTCAGCAGGAACCACCACCGTGATTTACTTTAAACCACTACAGAAAATGATACGATGGTAAGATACAACATAGGGAGCTGGAAGGATGTTTCATATGCTCTAAAGAATGAATGAGGAGTAGTTTAATATAGTACTCACTACATTTTTGACAACAGTATTTGTTGAAGGACATGTAATCCTACTACTGAGCTGAGGCAGTATGATCATTCCAAGTTCTAGGCCTGCCTGGGCTACATAATGAGGCCGTCTCAAAAAACCAGAATCAAACAATTCACAAAGCAAAGAAACAATATTAAAAGTTGTAAGTGGGAGCTGAAGAGATGGCCTAGCAATTAAAAGCACATGCTGCTCTTGCAGAGGACCTGAGTTTCAATTACAGCACCCACATCAAATGGCTCACACGGGCACTGGCACTCGTATGTACATACCCACATACAAACACACAACATATATACATAATTAAAAAGCTGTTTGCAGCAGTAGTCCTAAAAGCCAAGAAAGCATGGAACAATACATTTCAAAGAGCCCTCAGAAGAAATACTACTACCCAAGATGCTATATACAGCAAAGCTCTCATCTAAAATTGGAGAAATAAAGACATTTCAAGACACCGAGGCAGCTCATGACCACCAGCACAACAGAAGGTACTTAGAGAACTACAATACAGGAAGAAGACAGTTTCCTAATTTGAGCCTTTCTATTGATACATGCTATTTTCTGTTTTGGTCATTTTATCCCTGGTTTCTCTCTTAAAGCATAAAGCCCCATTTTAGTATTTTGCCAGAAGTGTTTGCATGTGCTTCCATGTGGCTGTGTAGATGTGGTGAAACTCTTTACTGTCACTGGAAATCATACCTAACCAGTGACAAGCAGATGTGCTTGCTCACTATTTGACAAGTTTGGGAAGGGGCTGACACGACTTTAAGAACCATAGGTCTATGTGCAGTAGACAAACTGTGTTGTTGTCTTAGGGTTACTACTGCTGTGAAAAAATACCATGACCAAAAGCAAGTTGGAGAACAAAGGGTTTACTTGGCTTTTATACCCCATTATCACTGTGATCCCTAACTTTTGAGGTGGAGACAGGAGGATTGCTGAGACTTTCTTTCTTCCTAGATGATTCTAGGTTATGTCAACTTGACAAAACTAATCACCATAGTGGGCTAAGGACTTCCAGACTAGCCTTGGACTACAAAGGAAGATCCTGTGCTAAAAAAAGAGGCTCAGGCTATAGCTAAGTGGTAGAAAAAAACGAATGAGGTCTTATGATTAATGCCCCATATCTGAAAAAATAAAAACAAAACCACCACCATTCAACAATTAAACAATCAGCACTGTACATATGAAGACATACAACTTAATGGCCAAAAGACGAGACACTTTCAGTTATAGATGGACCAAATCCAGAGGATCAGGATTTCAGGGGGCCCTTTTAACTCTCCTTTCATCACAAAAGCCTTCTAGACTACCTGAGACCAGTCTGTTGACAGCATAGTAGACTCATGCTACCAAGTTTTTCATTTTAAGGGAGATACTCAGCAGGCAAACAAGCCAATTGGACAGGGCAAGAATCATCAATACAGATAAAACCCAATGGGATGGTCTGGGGTCCTTTGATGAAAGGTTTGTATTTGTTTGGGGAGTGGGTGGGTATGGATCTCAGGTCCCTGGGCATGCTAGACAAATACTGTACCACTGGGTTACATCTGCAGCTCTGACGAATATTGACGGATATTTTACTGCAGCACAGAAGAGTCCCGGTAAAACTCCTCAGCTCAGGTCCTTGCCAACCAAATCAATTTCAAGAATAAGTAACGTTGAAAATAAACTCTGAAAAGGACAGTCCTAGGGGGTCAGGGAGGTCGGACATGCTTCTATAGGGGTTCCTTCTACTGAGGAGCTGCAATCGTGAAGCTGGGAACGCCTGAAGTTATCTGTCAGTTTGGAATCAAATCAAATCAGGGAGAAGATGCAATGGGCAGTGAACTGATGCCGAGCGCACAGGTTCTGCTTTGGAAGTTGACGTTGCTCATTAACAACTCAGGTTTACCATACACAGGGAAAGTGTCTGATGCTCTGCAAGGGATAAAGGGGTGATGAAGGACAGCTACAGGTCTACTTTTAGGAGTCTCCTGCCTAAGGCACTCTCTGTTACTGTGAACCTCAACTTCTGCCCTTTTCCAGCACCAAGCTGGATCTGTACATTCCGGAGACATTAAAAATGCACCTGCTGAATGACTGAGCGAGCGAGCGTGGGTGAAAGAACGGGTTCCAACAGGAATGAAGAAATCTGTTTTCTCGCATGCGGCAGCCTAGCTGAGTACTTGGTTCGGGAACGCAGGAGACCACAGCGCCATGCAGGGCGCCGCTCGGCCCTCAGAACCCAGAGATCCTCTCGCTGCCTCTGCACGCTCTGTAAGCTCACGCCTTTACTACCGCAGCCACCAGGGCCCAGCCCCACGGTACAGGCTCACACGCTAAATCTGCACTCGGTTCCGAAACGCAAGTTACGGCGAAGAGGGCTGAAGAAGGGGCTCGTGGCCCGGAAGCACCACGGGACCCGTAGTCTCCGGGCCCAGTGGCTCGCCCCATACGGCTCTCGCCAACCGCTACAGCTCCGGGCCGGAGCCACCCACAGGCAGGGGGTCGGGGCGGTCCACTGCAGACTCTCCGAACGCCGGCCGGGGCCGAATAGCCGCGGATGACGGCGGATGGCGGCGGATGCGAGGGAAACCACTCACCATCATCTTGAAGCGCTTCAAGGACCCGCAGCACGTCTGCTCTCCGCCTCGGGGCCGCCCACCCAAGCCCACAATGCTCCGCGCCAGAGAAGTACCCAGAAGCTTCTGAGAGCCGTTAGCCTGGGAGAGGAAGGGGATGGTCCACTTCCGCTACTCTATGGTTAGCTACAACCGAGGTGGCCGGCTAGAGGAGTCAGAGCCCTAGGGACGCTCTAGGAATCTGCGTTAGCTTATGGCCGGGGTTATCGAGTTTCCATTTGATTTTGCTGTGAGGGCGCGGTGGGGTTCCGCTTCAGCCCGCGTCCCTGGACACCGAGATAGACATTCGATGAAACGTCAACACTGAACGCCGGCTGTGGGAAGCACCTTAGGTGAGTGATCTCACTGCACCCACGCAGCTCCGTGGCATTGGCGCTCTGTGTTTCACAGGTAGCATGGGAAGTTGAGAAGGGTGTCCCGGGTCACAGGTGCGCAGTCCGCGCAGCCCGGGAAACTTGGTCGGGGCCGCTTCTGGCTCTGCAGAGCCTCCGGCCGGCCACGGCGCTGCTCTGTCAGCCTCAGGCAAGGAGAAGCCCGGGTGCATCCCGCGGGCCGCCCACCCTGGATCCGAGAGTCGAATCTATACTGAGGAGCTCGGGGGCGGGGCTGCGAACTGCAGTTGCTATTAAGAGTTTTGGCAAATCAGCTCCCTTCTCCACTTCTCCTGGCCAATAGGAAGTGAGCTAGGGTGCAGAGGCGGAAAGTGCGGCCACACAAGGAGCCAATCAGCCGCCGGCCTCGGTTCCGCGCTCCAACCGGCGCGGAGAGCAGGCCGGGGGAGGCCCGGACAGCTGTCAAGCTAAAGTCCGGCGAGCGACGGCAGTGAGACGGCGGCGGCGGGACGGGCCCGGAGATGAGCCGTGGTGCCGCGGGCTGGTGTTGTCTCGTGCTCTGGCTGCCCGCGTGCTTCGCAGCCCACGGTGAGCGGCAACGGGCGGGTGGGGGCGGGCATCCCGCGTGTAGGCTTCTCGGGCCGGGGTCCATGGGTCACCTTGGGGACCCCGCGAGTTTGGGCAGGTCTCGAGGCTAGGCGGCTGCAGCGGGTCGGTGCTGGTCCATGGAGCCCTGAGTAGGCGCAGCCCTAGGCTCCCTGCTTCGAAGCCAGATCCTCCAGCCCCCACTCCCACTGAGGGCAACCCAGGTGACAGAGATCCCGAATAAAGAAATGTGAGCGTTCATACAGGCAGGAACACACACGTGGGCTCACACACAAGGCACCCAATTACGCAACTCGAGCGTAAATGTACACACACCTACGCACTAAGTGAACACGTGCATATACCCGAAGTTTGTTAGATAAGCACGTCAAACGCCAGGCAGGAGTACTTGTGGAAAGAGTTGCCTCATGTTAATTCAGAAGGCTTTCTGGGGGTGTAGCCATCTGATGGGGTGTACACTTAGGACAAAAAGCTTCAAGGCCCGAGCTCTGTCTGGGTGGCTGTGATTTAGACCATAGACAGGAATAGCCATAGCCACAACTAGTCCCATCCACAGCACACACAGTGATAGCTTGGTAGTTGGATTGACGATTGGAGCAACAGCTTCTATCCACCAACATTCACTCACCTCTCTGGGCTTAAGGAATCCAGGGACTTAAATCCTAGGAAAACATTAAACTTCAATGCTGAAAAAAGTTTCTATGGCCTAACAAAAGCTTGATTTTTCAGCAATTATCTTGTTCTGGACAGCAGAGCTGCGCAGAGTTGTTTGTTCATTCATTCTGAGCAGTCACTATGTCCTAGGCACTAGGGATTCATTCATAACTGAGTAAAACCACAAACTTAGAATCATTGCTCTAGTGCAGTGGTTCTCAGTCTGTGAGTTGCAACACCTTTGGTGGTCAAATGACCCTTTCACAGAGGTTGCCTAAAGTCATTTGCATATTGGATATTTACAATTCATTAACACCTCAATTACAGTTATGAAGTTAGAGAGGAAAATAATTTTGTGGCTGGGGGTCACTACAACATGAGGAATTGTATTAAGAGTTACAGCATTAAGAAGATTGAGAACTACTGCTCTAGTGGAAGCAGCAAACAATATTATGAATACAACATAATTACAGAGGAAGTATTATCTGGAAGAAAGTGCATTTTAAATGGGTGTAGGAAGGGACAGGGTAACATCTTTCTGAGAAATGACAAACTTTTAAGAAGACCCAAAAAAAATGAAGACACTAAGAAATCAGTACAGCTTGAACATGGAAAAGAGGAGGTGAGATTGGAGTGGGAATAGGAGTCAGATCAAGCAGGGCCTTCTACACCACCGTGAGCAACAGCACACCCTTTAGTGAAGGAGACACTTGGCTCTGGCAGTGAGTGGGTAGCAGGTGGACCTTAAGGAGCAAGAATGGAGGCAGGGAGCTGGAGAGATGGCTCAGCAGTTAGGAGTATTAGTTGTTCTTCCAGAGGGTCCAGCTCACAATTGTCTGTCCTTCCAGTTCTGGGGAGCTGATACCCTCTTCTGGACTCTGCAGACAGCAGGCATACACATGGTAATGGACATACATGGAGCCAAAGCACGCATATACACAAAATATTTTAGGAAGCAGAGGCAGGAGGACTGCTTGAACCCAAATGCTGAAAAACAGCCTGGGCAAAATAGCAAGACCACTTCTGAAAAAGGAGACATGGAAGTGAGACCAGTTAAGTTGGACTAGTCAGGACGAGAGACGACAGTGAGTAGACTAGATGTCAGTGAGACCAGAGCTAACTTGTAAGTTTTAGTTAGAAACTTGGGGGCTTCCCTATCCACTCTGAAACTCTTAGGTCTTCTTCAGAGCAGGGGTGGATGTTAACCTGAGAGCTCTGAGTCTTTGTGGCTTACCTGCTATGACAGCAGCAGCAGCAGCAGCAAATATAAATCTCTCACATCTAGTCTGTCCTCTCCAGTGCAGAAACCAGCTCTCTCTAGCTGGGTGTGGTGATACATACTTGTAATGTCAGTCAGGTGGCCCACCACAAGGAAACAAAACTAGTTCAAAGCCAGCCTGGGCTGTGTGAGGCCATTTTTTAAAGATTACCGGGTGTAATTCTAGCATGAGGGGTGGGGAGGGGCTGCTACATAGTGAGGCCCTCTTTCTAAAAAAAAAAAAACAACTCATGCTCCCAGAGGATCCAATCAGTTGATGCCAGGGTCTCTGGACCTAGACCATAGCCTACCCAGTTGAAGACAATAGGGAACCCCAAACCAGATTGCTGCTAAGAGGCTTTTCATCCACACTCTTTCCTTTAGGCTTACGCATCCATGACTATTTATACTTCCAAGTGCTGAGTCCTGGGGACATTCGCTACATCTTCACAGCCACACCTGCCAAGGACTTTGGTGGTATATTTGTAAGTTCAAAGAGGCCCAGATCTCTGACTCTCAGCCTCCTTCTTGTCATCACTGAGCCATGTGACCTTCATCCCAATTTATGCTGTGACCTGGCAGGAAGCAGAATCCAGCTCCAGCTGTGCCCTCTAGGAACTGCTGCATACTGTGAACCAGGGAAGGGCTGCCTTTATTGGTGAAAACTACCTGAAAAACCATGGACACCAGCTTTCTCTGTCAGCTCTACCTACTTCCCCCCATCCCTGGGTTATAACCAGCTCCCCTCAGAGAAAGGCAGGGTGCAGCTGAGTAATCAGAAGGGTTCTTTATGAGAATTAGATTAAAATGCTCAAGTGCTCAGCTACAAAGAAACCACTCCATTTCCTTCCTTCACTCATTGTGAGGCACCAGTAAGATGGAATTGTTAGCCTGTTCCAAAGATGTGTTTTCTTACACTTCTGTCCAAATGTCTAAACATTTTTCAGCACACTCGGTATGAGCAGATTCACCTTGTCCCTGCTGAACCTTCAGAGGCCTGCGGAGAACTCAGCAATGGCTTCTTCATCCAGGACCAGATTGCTCTGGTGGAAAGGGGGTAAGGATGGGCAGGCATGACACATGGGGAGGGCAGATTCTGATCACAACTCATGGTACTTTGAAATGTCGTTTTTTAAATAATCCATCCTTTACAGATCTTCAAGAAATGTCTTGTCTACTTTCAGCTGTGTACTGATGAACCTCAATACAAATTCTCTATGATCCTTTCATCCTCCCAAGGAGAGGATGTGAGGGAGGGGCAGCTAGCACCTGCCTTTCTTTTGGTCTCACCACCACCTCTTCCAGGGGCTGCTCCTTCGTCTCCAAGACCAGGGTGGTACAGGAGCATGGTGGGCGGGCTGTGATCATCTCGGACAATGCAGTTGACAATGACAGTTTCTACGTGGAGATGATTCAAGATAGTACTCAACGCACAGCTGACATTCCTGCCCTTTTTCTGCTCGGCCGAGATGGGTGAGGGCTCTTTGCTTCTGGCTGTCCAGTAAACTGGGTAGCATGACTTGGTGGGGTCAAAGGCAATCGCCAGTCTCCTCACAGGCCTTGTCTTGAGTATCTCAGTCAGAGGGCAAAAAAAGTTCCCAGGTTCTGGAATCCCAGAGTAACTGGGGCAGAGGGCAGTGTTGGGGTGCTGAGAAAGTGACCATCACCACTGCTCTTCATGCCCTCCCAGCTACATGATCCGACGCTCTCTCGAACAGCATGGGCTGCCATGGGCCATCATCTCTATTCCAGTCAATGTCACCAGTATCCCCACTTTTGAGCTGCTTCAACCTCCCTGGACTTTCTGGTAGAAAAGCTGACCCCAGGTTTCAGCCACAGTGACTCTAGGTTGTGAAGAGGAAACTCAAGATTCTGCTATTTGGAGTTTAGAGATAGCATCTGAGGACAAGAGGATGGGAAGCCACACCACTGGCTTTCCCTTCCCTAGGGCCTACAAGGACATTTCATGCTCCACGAAGAGGCAAGAGCCAGGCCCAAGGTTTCTGGCTAGAATTTGGAACAAAAGGTGCTGTCACTTGTGACCTATTACATATCACCTGTTTCAGCCTTCTGCAGCCAGGATCTCCTCATAATGAGCCTTGTAGCTGTTGCTGGAGTGGTTTAAAGAACTGGTATTTGGGGCCTAATAGCCACCCCCCACACACGCACCTTTTAGCAATAAAGCTGCTCATCAGGTTTGTACCTGTGTCCGAAACTAGAATGCATAGATCTGGAGAGACTCATTTATTTGGTGCCACATCACACACTGCTTTAGGGGAGGCCCACAGAAGACCAAGGCTTCTCAAGGGTCATTAGGAATAAGTACTTGAAGCTGCTAGGTGTAGCCCAGTCCTCTGGGAAGAAGACTTCTGTAGCCTAGAGACAACAATTGAAATTATACCTCAGAGGCCCTTGTTCTGGCTTTAGGGACATTTAAACACCAGTGTAGCTGACAATATGAGCACTACTGAGAAACCTGGAGCATTCTGCTACCACCTATTGGTCTAAATTGTGTCCTCTGCACCTACCACCTTAACTACTAAAGGCCCAGAATGATCCACCCAGCCCATTCTCCACAAAACACTGCTACAGAGGCCTATCACCACTCACATTTTATTGAGACCAATAGGCAGACCAGTGGGAGAGGGGTGCTGGCTGTTGTGAAGGAGTATGACCAACAGGTGAGGGGGCCGGTCAGGCGTGGTCCCCTTGCTCCACCTTGGAAAGAACCTGTAGCATATGCACAGGTCCTCTCTAGGAGCCCACTGCAGGCCTCTCGGGAAGGAATGGGGAGTGGTAGTTATAATTCCCATAGTGCCCACTCCAAGAATGAGCTGGTCTTCTGTGGCAAGGAGGGAACAAAGTCATGGCTCATCTCCAAGTGTCCTGCCCAGTTCCTTCAGGTTTCTGGAAGACTTCAGTGTTCCTCTATGGAGATCCTAAAAGTGGATGTCTGAGATCCAGAGACCCATTGCTGGTCCATTTCACTGGTCCCAGAGAAGAGTGAAGCATCCTAAATTAAGAAGCACATTCTGTCATCTGCCATACTGCTAAAGTCTGAAAAAAGGTGGTAGTCTCCATCCGATGAAGACAGGCCTCTTCCATACCTTATGGGGCTAGCCACCTCGCCTGAGCCTAAGAGGCAAGGTACAGCAATTCTAGAGTCTGGAGAACAGCTTAATCTCCACCTCCTCGGTGTCAAATGGGAACAACCCAGCACCCCTGGCAGAGTCTTTTGAAGTGTTCTGAAGGTCTAGACCCTTGTTCCTGCCTCTTGCCAGCAAATGGCAGGTCATTACTTCAGCTGCAGCTGTGGTAGGTGAGCAGTAATAAAGAGGCAAGGCGTCACCTTTCTATCAAGTAAACCAGTCTGCTCTCAGATTGGCCATTTTGTTGCCCAAGTCAAACCAACAGCAAGTTGAGAAGGGCCAAGACTCAGGTGGATAGGTGAGGATGGGCCAGGCCCAGAGGAAGAACACTGAGGCCTAGAGCTTGGTTCTGGTCTCACAGCTACCATGGAGCATGTCAGGGGCAGGCCAGTTCTGGAAGGCTTGGTGATGGCACAGGGCCGATGCAGCTCAGCAGCAGTGCTCAGGGCATGAGGTCTGGTGGGGGTGGGGCTCAGCTCCAGCCTCTCTCCTACCCTCCTGCAGAATGCTAGAAGGGAGAAAGCAGGCAATGGGTGCAAGGGGGAGGGGATGTTCCTTCCAACCACATTTGTGGAGGACGGGCCCCCTTTTCCAGCAGGGTCTGGGCAGGGTCCCTTCCAGGCATGGTTAACATCACACGTCAGTCATCTCATCCCCTAGCTCTGCATCATCTGGCTCTCCTTCCTCATCTTCCTCTTCCTCCTCTTCTGAGGTCACATTGGGGTCGTCAGCCTCTGCCAGGCATTTGGGACAGGAACAGATGAACAGGTAGTTCTCCCTTCGAGGTAGAGGGGTGACAAGTCAGGCAGCTGCTGGGATGGGAGACCCTAGAGCCCAACCATGTCCCCAACGGGCACCTGAGGATCTTGTGGCGGCTATGGCGGCTGCGTTCCCGCTGACAGCAGTCTAAGTAGCTGATACAGATTTCCTGTGGGGTAGAGGAGGGTCTGATTGCCTGTGCCCTCCATCACAAAGGAAAAGAGCTGCTTTATCTATTGTCATCCACTGTCCCTTGCCCTGGAGCTAGGCCTTTCAATGCCCTTCAGCAATGATCCATTCCCATGTCTCCCTGGCAGACAAGGCTCCAATCTGCGTCTGAGATAGACAGGCAATGGAGGCCAGTAGCCAAGGTCTGTAGATGGGATCAGAGGTTAATCTCGGTATGATACTACTTGTGTAGGAGAAAATTTTGTCAGTCTGTGGTCACCAACCAGGACTCCCAATTCACAGTAGCCCCTGAGGACCAAGCCACAAAGAAATCAAGAAGATAGCTGGGATCAGGGATCTTGGCACATGCTCTACCTCAGTCTGAGACTTTCTGAAGATGTTTGAAGAACTGAGAGGAGTTAGAACATAGTCATTGGCAAAGACTCAGGCCCTGTGGTGCCTGACTCCCTGCCAGCCCAGGAAAGGGCTCCAGCTAGAAACTGCTGTTCCCTGGAGAGAAGCTGCAAGGCCTTATGCCCACCCTTGCTGCCCAGCCCTCTCACCTCGCCTGGCTTAATATCCTCCAGGGCAGTGACGTGCAAAAGGAAGTTGTTTTCTGGGAAGGAAGTCTCTGCATTGGGGACACAGCTGTGGTTGCCTGGGTCACAAAAGACAAATAAGTGAAGTATGTGTATGTGTGACCTAAGACCTTGTACATGCTAGGCAAGCATTCCACGACTCTACACCCCCAGCCTTTAGTTTTGAATCAGGGTCTTGCTATGTACCTTAGGCTACCTTTGAACTTGTGACACTCTTGCTTCTGACCCACAAGTGCATCACTATGCCCAGCAATGAAAATCAGGGGTAGGTAGATGACTGAGCAAGTAAAGGGACTTCCTTCAAGCCTGACAACCTGAATGTGATCCCTAGGGACCACTTAGAAAAAGAGAACTGACCTTGGCCTCCACGTGCATACCATGGCCTGGGTGTGTGTAATAAATAAATGCTAAAAAAAAAAAAAAAAGCCATTCCCAGTAGCGCTCACCTTTAATCATAGTACTTGGGAGGCAGTGCAAGTGGGTCTACAACAGTACATTCCAGGCCAGCCAGGGCCACACAGTGGGGCTACACAGTAGGGCCACACACTAGAGCTACACAGTAGGGCCACACAGTAGGGCTACACAGTGAGACCTTACCTCAAAAAATACAACAAATAAAACCAAACTAATATTCTCAAGCTAAGCATAGTGGCTGACACCTGTAATCTCAACCCCCATGAACCAGATAGGAAAATGTGCTGTTTGAGGACCAACTGGACTACACAATGAGTTCTAGTCTAGTCAGAACTCAGAGACCCTGTCTCATAAAAACAAACAAAAACAAAAAACTGAGCATGCTATGCCTGTAGTCTCAGCACTTAGAAGGTGGAGCCAGGGGGATCATGAGTTCAACCTTGGCTACATAGCAAATTCAAGGTCAACAGGCTATAGAAGACACTTTCTCAAAACTTTTTTTAAAGCCTTAACTCTATAGAGTTCTGGGTCACTTCCTTTGTGCAGGTCTGAGATCCCATTTTTTGTCTCCTATACCCAGTGCTCTTTTCTGAAGACCACAGGGCAGAAACAATGTGTCTTGTATCTCTACTGGCTCTAGCCCTCCCTTCCCTCAACCCACTGAGACTGACCATCATTGTTAGTTGTGTCCCACTGTCTCACGGAGGGAGGCATGGGGCTCTGAGGGCACCTACAAAAGACTATTTCTGTCTGCTGACTTGGGACCCCTGACCAATCAGCCTGGGAAGAGAGGTTAATTAGTACTGAGGAAAGCAGGAGGTGGAAGGCTGAGATCTGGAAAAAGTCTTTGTTGGAGGTAGCTTTCACCTTGCCAGAGGTGCTAAGGAGACTCTTCCAGCCTAAGGCCCCCCTCCAGGGTCCTACAGGCCTCAGGCTCTCCCAATGCTTCCTGACTACATCACATAGGGCAGTGATGGTGCAATGCCCATGTTTCCATGTTGTGGAAGTTTATTTCTAGTTGTGTTTAAAATAATTGTTTTTGTGTATTGTTGGAAAAAGGAATGCATAGGCCTAGGCATTTTGTATTGTCTGCAGGTGTTGGATTTCTGTAAGAGATGTTTGACTGCTTATGATCTGCACTTGAGGAGTTCTGAATAAAAACACCTGAGCTCAGATGCTTGGGGTTCCACTGTCTAGTGTGGCACTGACCATGATGGTGGTTTCCTCTGCTGAGGTCTGGCAGAGTCTGCATGTATGAATGAATATGCCTCCTTGTTTTCCTGTTTGGTGAGCCACCACAGAAGGTGTACAAGTACACTTCCCTTCACAAGAAGCAGGGCCCTGTGCTTTCCCCTTAAGAGGATCTGGCTGCTGTAAATATCTATTAAAACACCAGGAGGCTGGGGATGAAGCCTTGGGTTTGGATCCCAGTAACACCACAAACAAGTAAAAACAATGAATGAATGAAAGAAAGAAACTGATAGAGCAATAATGTCCAAGAGAATTTCCTAAAAACACAGACCTAACCCCACTTCTAGACTTAACCTTGTCAGCCCAAAAAGGGCAAATTGGGAAAAATGACCTGGTAAGGGCAGAACCTTATGGGCCCATTCCCCCCTAGTACCCAGACTCACAGCAGCTTTGAAGCACAAAGAGGCCAGATCCTTCACAATTAAGAAACTCGCCGGTTGCTGTAAGAAAGTAATGTCAAATGCCAATGGAAAAAGAATACTAACCTCAAAGAACAGACACCAGCTCTGATGTCCTGCCACCCCTCCAAATTAGACACACCCAGGTGTACCATTTTACCTAAACTTGCTTCTCTGAGACAAGCCTTGCTCTTCTGTCTGTACCACTACCTATTTATATAGCATTCTCCCTCCTCCCAGCATGGAGCCTCTGGATGGGTCTCAGGACCATTTCTCATCTGCATGTCCTGTGAACAGATCTGAGGCTTCCCATGGGTGAATAGGGATTCCCTTCTCCCACCATGAGCTCGGAGCTCCATAGTAAGAACTGTGTCCACTAACTAGCGAAGCTCCATGGATGGGGCAGCCACAGACCCATTTCACCAACCTGCTTCAATGTCCTTGTACAACTGGTCAATGAAGGTGTCTAGCTGTTCCCGGTCCTGAGGCTTCAGCTCCAGTGCATCACAGGCATGTACCCACTGGCTAAGAGAGCTGGGGGTCCCAGCAGCCAATGGTTGGAAGCAGCCCAAGTCACAGGACTCTCCATGTCCAGATATGTTAAGCCCAGGCAGAAATCTCCCAGCCTATCCTGTTCTTTTTCTAGAGTAAGACCCCATCTTCCCAAAAGAATAAGAGTCCCAGCAAGCAGATTCCCCTACCTCATTCCTCCCATCCAGGTCTGGGCCATAAACAGTCCCACCCTTCTTGGAACAATCTGTGGCTACCTTCCCTCATTAATCCCCCATCTGAACCCTGAGGGACTACCTAATAGGTCTGAACATTCTCTCCTAACCTGGTTCCAATCCCTTGACCATTGGTCCCGACAAGGGCAAACAGAGACCGGAATCCATCAGGTGTGAACCACTGTGGGGAGAGAGAGGTGAGCCTTGTGCTGCTCTTCCTAATCCAGCTCTGCAGTGGGAGGCTTCTGAGAGCTGGCCTCACATCAACTCCAGGCCTGGAGCACCAGGAAGAAAGGCTTCAGGTCCTACCCTCCCATACTCACCTGGCTGAGGGTCTCCTCGTAAAGGGCCTCTGTGAAAAGCCTACGCAGAAGTTCCAGCTGGCCCTGGGTTTAGGGGAAACAGAGAGACACTTACAGCCCTGGAGACTTCCCCTTAGCACCAGGTAGGTAGGAAAAAAATCAAGTGAAAGAGGGAAAAGGAGCCAGCTCTGTGGCCTGGGCTTTCCCTGGGACAGAGGTAGTGCTTGTCTCCAACTGTCCACAGGCTCCAAGTGAGGGTATGAGACCAAAGTTTCTTACTGTCTCCAGGACTTGTTCCAGTGAGGCTGAAACAACATGGCTTAGAACACCCATCTTTGCCCTCCCTGGAGCTTCCCTGAGATATACTTGGCTTCTGATCAGCTGGGCTTTCCCCTTCTTTCCTCTAGATCCAGTAGAGCAACACTCACCATGAGAGATACATCTTTCCCACAGCTGCATTCCCTCCTTCTGTCTGCCTCCCTCTGGCAATCTCTGCCCTAGGGCAGCTTCCCTGTAGTGAAATGCTTTGGCAAGAAATTTGTTGTACTGTGTAGCCTTCCTTATGATTACATGCCACTTAGACTTCTGGGAACAGGTTGGAGGGAGTTATTTAAGAGTGTGCCAGGTGGAAAAAGACAGTGTCAGGGGAGACAGCGAGCTCTAGAAGGGGATGATAGGAAAGGCAGGTAGAAACAAGGCTCAGATAAAGACAGTTCCAGAGAAAAAGAAAGAAAAAGTAAAAAAAAAGTTACTGGGAAGCCACAGATAGAGGAGAGTTACTAAGATAACTGGGAAGCAGTTAGTTAATGGGATAAAAGAGTTTAGACGTTAGTCCAGTTCTCTAGGTTTAGACAGATTAAGACAGCCAGAAAGGCTGTAAAGAATTCATCTCTCTTTTCCCTAACCTTTTAGAGCTAAAGGGGGTTTAAACAAGTTAGGAATCTTTCTCAATAACAGCCAACAACAGGGAGAAAGAAGACCCACAAGGGGTAGAGTTCCATTAGGAGTCAAGTGAAAAATAACAGTTACAAAAGGTTTCAAAGCTTAGACACAGTGTTGAGAAACTGCAGCGTTTTAGAAAGCATTTACATTTTGTCCCCCAAAACAAGTCTTAGGAGCCCAGATCCAAGCTCAGAAAACAGGAACACTTAAAATCCTTTACACATCCCCTCTTCAGCGGCTCCAAAGGAAGGCTGAGGTCCTTATTGTCTTGTTCCCACCATACCAATTTCATACCACTCCCTGACCCGTGGACCCTCAGCCCCCACTCTCCAGAAAACTTGATGTGCCTACTGCTGCCTTCCTCGAAACCCCTCTTCCCCACTTCCAATGACAGGTCTCCGCTAGGTCTCAAAGGTAAATGGAGCCAGCAACACACATTTGTTGAAGGGATTTTTAGGACAGGTTTTAACCCCTGCTGTAATTGTGATAAGACCAAATGTGGAGTTAGTCCCCCAAAGGTAGCCACAGACACCCCAGGCTACTTGAGGAGTGCGGGAAAGAGGCCATGGGAGAAAACAAACCTTGAATTTGTCCCCCAGGAGTTTGTGGACAATTTCTTCCTCTTCATTGGCTGTCTTGCTACAGAACTGGGAGAAGAGTCTGACCCAGTGGTCCTTGTCCTTGGCCTACAGGGCAAACACATGTAAGGGCCATGTGCCCAAGTGGAACAGAGGGCATATGTTCCTTAAGTCCCTTCCATCAGTGAATGACCACCACCCAAGAGCTTCTGCCCAGGTCTCCCCCACTCTGCCCACCCTCAAGTCATTTCCTAGCTAGAGTCTGCAAACTCAAAACACTGTCAAAACAGAAGGCCACTGAGGAAGAGCAATACAGACAGAAGGGGTCAGCGTGGCACCTCTCAACTTACATAAGAGGCAGTGTCCTGAGACAGTGATGCCTATCGATCAAATTCAGGAACTGCTGCTGCATATGACAGACATCTCACAGAAAACATGAAGACAGGCAAGACCAGTGCCCACTACCTACACCTGATTCCTGGTTAGCATGCTCTGGAGATTCTACATAGCAAGCACCTGTCCTTAGGGAAACCCAGGAGCAAGAGCAAGGTCAGGTGGCTGAGGCCCAGGGCCCACTGGGAATCAGCTTCTGTGGCTTACCTGTTTCACTGTGGCCACCATCCGGGCCATCAGCATTATACTTGCAGTCTCAGGAGGATAGTGAACACTCCTGGGGAAAGAGAAAAATGTAGCCTAGAAATTCCCTCCACAGAGCACAGCCTGGAAAGTCATGTGTGATGGCAACAGAGAAACGTAGGCAACTCTGTATCCCTTAGGGTTTGGTGGGCTCTTTCTGGAAGTATGTAAAGGGCTGGAGATAGTGGGGCTAGCTGCTCAGATTAAAGGAAGTTTGTCGAAAGCTGTGACTTCCGTTTAAGCCTAATAATGGAGAACACATCTTGGAGATGAAAAGAGGAAGAGATTTACCTCCATGCCTCCTGCAGCTTATTGAGAGGGTGGCGGGGGTCATCCTGGGATGGGCCTGGGCACAGGACCCGGTGGTATTGCTCCGCAGCTGCCTGCCGACATTCTGCACTGCAGTACATCACCTGTTAGATGAGGTGGAGGTTAGCCTGGGGTACTCACCTCTTCTATGTGCATTCTTTCCAGAATAGCCCCAGAGCAAGAGCTCAGAGGATAAAACAGGGAGTTCTAGGGGCATGCATCTAACCTAAGTGGAGGGATAAGACAGGGAATTTGTGGGAGATTACTTTCTGGAATGTGAACTTGGGTCTTGGGAAAAACCTGTAAATGATGAGTAATTGTTACTGACCACTTCCTGAAGATATAACCTGTACCTGATTTTAAAGCCCCAAGGCAATTGTTGTTAAAAGTACCCTGCCCCTAATTTCTTACGTGCTAAAGGCATATGTTTATGACATTGCTAATGAAGAGACCTTATGGTCCCCACAGCCAGCAGTAACTAGAGACTTCAAGAAACACCTAGGGACCTCTGACTGTCTGGGACTCCATAGAGGTGCCAGGTTAGCCAGCTAAGACTGCAGGCCATATTGTTCTGTTTATTATGCAAAAAAGGCCTTTGTATCAGTAGGGGAGGTCAATTCATTTTGCCTTACATCAATAAGAGACTGGAATGAGGTAAGTTCTGGGTTCAGTTCAGAGAGAAACTGTTCCTTCTGCTCTCTGTGATTTTGAGGTTTGCGTCCTGAAGTGGCTTTCTGTTCTTTATCAAACCCTCATGTGACTAAGAACCATACTAACTGTGTTATACATGAAGGGAAGAGCACTTTTGAGCTTCTGGCAGACTCCCAAGAAGTTCACTCTAGACAATGAACACTAACTAGCAGCAAAGAAGCCCTTTCACTGTCACACACTACACCATGAGCCTTGAGGAACGGACCAGGTCTGTCCAGACTCTGTCGCCAGTAGGCCTCCTTGGCCTGCTCCTTTTCCTGTGCATTTTCCAGGGGTGCTCACCTGACAGTGGGGGCAGTTCTGGTGGAGGTCCTTGCGCACACTACACAGCTCTGGGTGTGGTAGAACCTGGCCTGGTTTCCCAGTCAGCCTTTGGGCATTCTCCTCTGCCTTCTCCAGTGCCCGAAGACAGTGGTCACAGGCTGCAGGGAAAACAGACAAAGTAAGTCCTCTCTTCCATGAATCTTCTAACTCCTCCTGATCCCACTGCTTCTCCATTAGACTCAGTCTATGGGGATCCCTGCCTCAGACTGGTGCACCTTTCAGTTTGTCTCTAGCTTAAGAAAAATACAAAAAGGCCTGTGGCTGGCAACTGAGCACTGGTTATGTACCACCTTTCAGTAGGGATATCTGGTTTGATCCAGACAGTATTACGGGAGCAGACTCTTAAGCTCCATCTGCAAGAAAGTCCTTTCCAAGGAGTATGTCAGAGGCACCTCCCATTGCAGGTACACAGCCCCAAACACAAAGTAGGCAGAGATGTGGTTCTCAGGTCCTGCTCTCCAGAGGAAGACAGCATTTCCTCCCAACACCCAGAAGGTCAGACGGGAGATGTGTAAGGCTCTCTTCCATGCACAAAAACGGGCAGGCCCAGCGCAGCCACCTGAAGCAGGCAAGATGTGCTCACCCCGATACCGATAAAGTGCATTCCAGAGAAACTGCGAAGCCACTAGGGGCCTTTCAATGAAGATGGTCTCTCCCTTCTGGATCAGCTGTGTGGCAAACAATCCCTTTCCCTAAGAGGGCAGAGAAGAGGCAGGGTAAGACATAGCTGGAAACCTGCCATAGTGACACATGCCTGTAATCCTAGCACATGGAAAAAGGGGGATCAGTAGTTCAAGGCTAGCCTGGACAACATAAGACCTTGCTTCAAAAAAATAAACAGACTTGAGAGATGGGTCAGCAGTTAGGGGTGCTTGTTCCATAATCATTGAGGATCAGAGTTTGGATACCAGTACCCACATAATAATACAAGTGTCTCTACAAATGCCTATAACCCCAGCTCTAAAGAGGGCAGAGACAGGAAGCCTGAGGGCTTTCAAGACAAGCCAAGACATGAGCTCCAGATTCAGGAAGAGAATCTACCTCAGGGGAATAGGTGGAATGTAACGGAAGAGGACACGAATGCCCCCTTCTAGCCTCTCACATCAGGCCACTTACATCCACCTGCAACCACAGTTCTAGGTGGTCCAAGGCTTCCACTGACACCAAACACATGTTCGATACACTTAAACAGGCAAATAAAAATAAAACTTTAAATAAAGACACAGCTCCAAGAGCTCTCAGGAGGCTGGCCAGCAGCACCTCTCCAGTGAGAGAGGTCATCAGCCTCTTTAAATGCTTGCTCTGGAAGGTGACTGACCTACTGTCACCTTGCACTTCTCTCAGCCCACAGGACTGAAGTACTGAAGAGAGAGCCACCTCAGCAGCCACCTGCACACCAGAGATAGATATTTCAGAATGGCCAGGGCAAAGACAAAGCTCCTAATAAGCTGGGGCCTCCTAACCAGCAGCTGCTACCAGGATGGCACCACTGTCAATTTCCCCCAAACCTTGTGCTGCCGCTCAAGGTTACAGAGAACCCCTATATCCCAGCAAAAAGCAGCCTCGTTTGGGGAAAATGGACCTCTTCCTTAGTCAGTGCTCAGGGGATGCACAAAGCACTGAACCAGTCCTAGAACCACCTCCTGACACCTCGTGGGAACCTCCTAGTCAACTGCTTCCCATTGGAGAATTGGGCATTCTGATAGTTCTGCCTGGCAGCTCCCAGGGTGTGCTGATGCAGTGTAAAGACCCTCATGAACTCTACCTCCAGACTACCCAGTGTTTAAAGAGAAAATTTTCAGGCCGCGCCCAGACCTGCTAAATCAGAATCTGCATGTTTATTTTTACATCATTGTGTGTATACACACACGTGTATGTGTGTGATGTACATGCATGAGTACAGGTGCTGTGTGGTAGTCAGATGACAGCCTTCAGCAGTCTGTTCTCTCCTTCCTGTAGTGGAACACTTGCAAGCTTTTGTTTTTTTGGTTTCTTTAAAAATGCAAAATGGTGTTTGGATTAGGTTGGTATTCCCACCCCAGGTGTGGTAGTTGTTTACGAGTTGAGTTTGGAATGCTTGATGATACAGGTGGCTGTAATTTGGTTAGGTGCAGTCGTTTCTGGCATGTTCTTAGGATTGTGTGCCACAATTTAAAAAAATTTAAAGTTAGTACTGCACTATGTGAGAACTTTTGGCTTAAAAAGCCTGAAGTCCTGAGAGTGCGGGGTGGGGGGTAGTGTTGGTTGGTGGTTCGTTGGTTGGGTTTTGAAAGAACAAAGGTTGGAGAGATTGAGTTTACAGACCATGAGCTGAAACGCTAGTGTGATTCACTGTCAGCTAGTCCTCTTCAAGCTTAGGACAGCCTAAAAGAGGCTGTGAAAATTTCTGCCTTTCTCTCATTCTATATCAAGGCCGCTTACAAAAGCGGTGAAGATTTCTTTTTATCCTTCCCTTCTCTTTCCCTAAATCAAGGGTAAAAGATTATAGTGTATTGCTACACTTCCACTATGGGAGATCCAGGAATTGAACTCAAGTTGTCAGGCTTGCATCTCATAGTCATCTCACAGGCCAGAAATATGTATCTTAACAGGATGCTGGCAATTCCTACACATGCTAAAGGTTAAGAAGCCTAGCCTGAGCCAGACAATAGTGGTGCATGCCTGTAATCCTAACACTAGGGAAGCAGTGGCAGGTGAATTTCTAAGTTCAAGACCAGCCTAGGGTCTACAAAACATATTCCAGGACAGCCAGGGCTATACAGAGAAACCCTGTCTGGAAAAACAAAACAAAACAAACAAAAAGCCCAGTCTGGCACACTTTGCACATCAGGATGATGAGAAAGGAAACACCCCTTGGACCATCTCTGTCTCTCTGACACACACACCCAGGCTGGCTTCAAACTTCTTTCATCCTCTGGAATGTTAGAGTTACAGGTATGAGCCACCACATCTGGATCCCTCTCTTCTGAGCAAGCTGAAGAGCTCATGAGAACTCAGAGCCTAGGCAGTTAATGGTTCTGCTGACACTGCTTCAGCAAGTGATGGTGCCCCTGCCAACAAGGAGGTGCTATCACACAAGGGCAGAGAAAATGCCCTGTCACTGTGGTCACTACAGCAGCTTCCTCTTTCCCTTTAGCACTGGCACCGGGTATATGTGACTTCTGCCACACTCAGATCAAGTCTCATCCTATGCATAGCTCAGAAAACTTGCTTGCTTGCTTGCTTCCTTCCTTCCTTTTTTGGGTAGTGCCTCCCTACATAGCCCAAGTTGCCCCTGAACTTGTGATAGTTCTTCCCAGGCAGGGATAACAGGTATGTGCTACTACCCATCTCTAGAAACTCTAACTATAGAACAGGGCAGGTAAAATAAAGTGAGAGGCAAAGCCCAGAACACACCTTTGACTGCCTTCCTGGAAGTCCCACCTCTGCTCTGTTACCCCTGGAACCAACCAAGCAAAATGAAAATTCAGACTTCCTGGAAGGGACAAAGCAGCAAGAACAGAGACCCAGGTGATCTCTGACAATTTCAAATCTTGGTAATTAGCTGGGTTAGTGGTTCATGTCTTTAATCCCAGCACTAAAGGTTAAGAAGCCTAGCCTAGTTTCATCACTTCAGGATGAAAAGAAACAACCTTGAACTATCGCCTCAACCTCCAACACACACACACACACACACACACACACACACACACACACACACACACACGCCTAGGCTGGCTTCAAACTTGTTTGGTCCTCTGGAATGCAGAGGAAGGCAGATCTGTGAGTCCAAGGCCAGCCTAGTCAACTCTGTCTAGAAAAATTGGGGGGAAAAAAAAGAGATAGCTATAGATCTCCCTCTCCCTTAGGTCCTGGAAGACCAAATGCAGAAAGTATTTAGTCATTAAAACAAAGGGGAGCACGAGAAATGGTGTCTGGTGTCTGTTAACACCAACATTTAGGAGGAAGGAGGATCAAGAGTTCAAGGCCAATCAAAAAAAAAAAAAAAAAACCAAGAAAATAAAAAGCAAATAGAGAAGAATCAAGAGCTATTCCTTTCCCATGTCACTCATTTCATACAAAAGAATTCCAAGAAAAACAGCGCCCGTGCAGAAGATCAAGAAGCATGCAATGCTGGACACTGTGGCTCATGTCTGTTGACTCAGAATTTGGGAGGCTGATGCAAGAGGCCTGCCTACCTTAGCTACATAATAAGTTCCAGGTCAGCCTGAGCTACACCAGAAGGAAGAGAAGGACAAGGGAAAGGAGAAAAAAAAGAAGGGAGGGAGAGAGGGAAGACAAACTTTAAGAGAGAACCATATAAAACTCTTAAACCAGATACTATATTTAACAGTCTTTATTAGGACAGCCAGATGGCTCAGTGGGTCAAAGTGCTTGCTGCATCAAGTCTGAGTTCCATCTCCAGATTTCACAGTGAAAGAGAGCTAACTACTGGAAGTTGTCTCTGACCTCTACATGTGTGGTGTGGCACACATGCATCCATGTCCAGATACACGCACATATCATACACACAAGTAATAATAAAATACTTTAAAGTGCATGAGGTTACATTAAAAATAAAATCTTCATTAAGTGATTTTTTTTTTTTTAGAAAAATAAAATAATCAAAGTAATTCAACAGGAAACAAGCCCAAATTAATGAGCCATGCTGGCATCTAGCTAGTGTATGGCAATATAACATTCCAACTGGCACCTATTGGACCTCATTAGGTTTCTGTCCACACTGGTCTTGTCTCTGGCATACCAGTGCACAGATCTCTAAAAGTCACTCCTACTACTTAGAAGTGAATCCGTAGAAGCAGTACGAGTGGCTAAAAGCTACTCTCCCACCATGTTTCAGAAGACAGTTCTCTAAAACTCTCCAAGGATAAGTACTTCTCACTTTACCCTAAGCCAGGCATTTTATTGGGAACCTGAAGAAGATGACAAAGGGAAATTACAAATCAATCACAAGGGATGACTAAGACTGCCAGAAGCCCAAGTCTAGCTACAAGTCCACACAGGAAGGTGATGCTACCCAGCAGAGGATTCAGGGGTAGGCAGATGAATGTGACCAGCTGAAGTTGTTTTTTGTTTGTTTGTTTGTTTTTTTGAGACAGGATTTTACTCTATACCCCAGGCTGGCTGGAACTCACAATAAGTCTCCTGAATTGCTGGAATATATGCCAGGTCCACGTGGCCAGTCACTAGCTGGGGTCTTGAGAGAAGGCTAGGACAGAACTGGACAAGGAGATTGGCAGAAGTAAAAAACAAGAAGGAAGTGAAAAGAGGGGACCAAGAGCGAGGAGGGGTAGAAGAGATGAAAGGTGAGTGCTGCTGCATCTGAGACACCTCAAACTCTGAGCCTCGGGAGCACCAGAAGATCTGGGTGGTGATCTGATGTGAGCAGCTAAGGACCCAAAGGATATAGGGAAGCTGACTTCACACCCAAGGAGGAGTGCTCCCAATGCCTACGGAAAAGAAGGCAAGAGAAGCTTGGGATAGGAACCTGGGCAGATGCAGATCACAGAGCTAACATCTTTGGCCAAGGACCAAGGATATGCACAACACTACACATTGTTTATTATTCAACCTGACTTTTGCCCAGAGGAATGCAAATGAAGATAAAGCAATACCATTTTCCACATGTAAACTGGCAAAGACATAGAGGAAAGAAAAAAAAAAAAACAGTGCTGGAGAGAACAAAAATCTGTACTGAAAATGAGATATAACATAGAGGAGCCATAAATAAAGATTTGGTTCCATGAAGTTTGGCCCTCCCCTGAAACACTATCAGTCAACTCTCTAACCAAGTAGAAAAGGGCTCATTGATTTTGAAGATGTCCTGAAAAGATGTATTGAAAGAAACAGGGAGGGGTGATTCAGCCACCACTGGGGACCATAACCCAGCACTTGAGAAGTGGCAGCAGGATGATGAGTTCCAGGCCAGCCTAGACTACATGAGGTCCTCATTTCAAACCAAAGAGGTAGCTCTTAAAGATGTAACTTTAATACACATATATACATGCACAAGTCCAATACGGAATGATTTTAATCTTTACTTTTCTTATATGCATTTTCTATTTTACAAGGAACTAATAAAACACGATAATAGAAGTCACAAAATCATGTCATTCACTTACTTAAAAACTCTTCAGGTTCTGGTACAAGTACCCTGCCTCTCCAAGTCTCCACCCATACCTCACTCAAGAAGGGTTGCTGGGGGCCCAGGCTGCTTTACACCTCAGTTCCCTCGGCTAATCGCTCCCTACCCACTGCCTCCTGACCAGCAGCACCTAAGCCCCCAGCCTGCCCAAGAACCCCCCCAAACTGGCCAGATCCCCCAACCGCAGGACCTCCCAGAGCCTCAATTCCACCTAGGGTGGCCGCAGCACAGCCACCCGCCAGTGGACCGCCGGGAGGGGAGCGCACCAAGGCTCCGAGGCTGAGCTTCCCCACGCGCTATCTCCACGAGCCTGGGCGCAAGGACAGACCATGCGCCTCAGGTCCGAGCAGTGGCCAGGCCGGCGCCGAGCGGCCGGGACTCCGGGCTGTGGGCACGGGTCCCCGGGGCGGTTCTCAGAGCAGGATCTGGCCCAGCCTCACCTTGGCGCTGTTCACAAAACGGACTTCCACTGCGTCCGGAGCGCCACCCGCCACGCCCACGCAGAAGGAGAACACGTCGCACATGGAGGCCGCCATCTTGGGTACGCCTCCACCTTCTGACCCTTGACACCGCCCTGGGAAGCCCCGCCCCCACCCCGCCCCGGGAAGTGCAGAGGCGCGCTGGCAGCTTCCTCTGCCGCCGGCCGAGGCTTCTGGTGTGTTTTGGTTGCTTGCCTGGATGGAATAGGGCCTGCCTGTGTGCTTGCACATCTGACAGTCTGTCTCTGACTTGGTGGCCAGTGTCAGAGTCCACGAATAACTGCTGACCGTTGTAGCCCAGGGGGAGACCCCTAGCACGGCAAAAAAAAAAAAAAAAAAAGACGAAAGAAAGAAAAAAAAAAGTTGTGGTTCTTTTTTAGGGGGGAGGGAGGGCATGTCGAGACAGGGTTTCTCTGTTGTAATTCTGGCTGTCCTGGAACTCACTCTGTAGACCAGGCTGGCCTCGAACTCACGGAGATCCTCCTGCCTTTGCCTGCCGGGTGCTTCACGCTGTCTTGTTTTTGAGACAGGGTCTCTCATTATGTATCCTAGCCTGTCCACGAGTTCTCAGCCATCCTCCGGCTTCAGAAACTCACCACCTCCCAACACTGAACAAAACCTTTTTAGACTTAGAGAAGGTGTGAGACAGTAGAAGGCTGACGTATTCATTTTTTTCTCTGACCCTCATCCTGAAAAGGAAGAGGCAGTTCTGCTGCTGGACTCACAGTTTAAAAAAATCCCCTCCCTCTGTTGACATTTCTGTTGGTAGAGTGTTTGCCTTGCACACATGAAGGCTGGGGTTTGAGTCCCAACACTGCTTAAAAACAGCATGACGGCTTAAGCCTATAACCTCTGCACTCAGGAGGTGGGGCAGGAGGACCAGAAGTTCAAGGTCACCCTCAACTATGTTGTCTTGGAACTGTCTCCATCATTTACCTGTCCTTCCCCCCACCCCACCCCACCCATCTTACGTCATCAGCAGGGGACACACCCACTCCCATATCGCTCTGCCAAAGTTCTCCTTTTTTCCTATTGGTCCCTCGCGCTGCTGTCCTGTCCCTTCTGTGTACAGGGTCCTGTTCTACCCCAGACACAACATCCTTCACCCTCTCCTAAGTAATAAACCGTTGCTAAAACTTGCCAGCATCCATGCATCTAAACTCCGTCCATCACCTCCACATGTATAAAGAATTATTACATACATAGTGACCACAAGGCTAGCCTGGAATATGTGAAACCCTGTCTGAAAAAGAAAATTTAGGGGCTGGAGAGATGGCTTGGCAGTTAATATTTAACTGCTCTAGCAGAGGACCCAGGTTTGGTTCCAAACTGATTCACAGCTATCTGTATGGAACTGCAGTTCCAGGGGCTCTGATGGCCTTTTCCAACCTCCTCAGGCACCAGACACACACACAGTGCGCATATATACATGTAGGCAAAGCAATAATACACACAGATTTAAACAAAATTTAAAAAGAAAACAGTATTTCCTCTTTCTATAAACCCTTCCGCAGCTGTCTTAACCAGGTTGGACCAGTGACTCAGAGTCGTCAGAGACTTTCTTGACTTTTCAGAGTGGGGCTATGGAGTACTAGTCAGAGGACCTCAGGTGTGAGGACCCCTCAACTAGATGCAGAAGTGAATTTACACAGGCATTGTTCTGAGGCCAGGAGAGGGGTGTTCCTGTTGCTGAAGCTAGACCCCACTAGCTTTGTTGTTTTGTCCCCCAGTTGACTATGTATTCCTTGAAAAGGGACCTGTGTCTGCTCTGCTATGGTTTCATGGTGACATTTGAGGATTAGATAATATAGTAATTGTTTAGTAAGTGATTGATGTTTTGTTTTGTTTTGTTTTTTTTTTTTTGAGGCAAGGCTTTTCTATGTAGCCTTTGCTGTCATAGAACTTGCTCTGTAGACCAGACTGGCCTCAAACTCAAAGAGATCCACCTGCCTCTCTGCCTCTGCCTCCTGAATTTGATTTAAGTGAGCCAACTGGAGCTGTGTTCACCACATAAGCATGAAAACCTGAGTCTGATCAGCAGCGACCGTGTAAGAAGCTAGGCATGGTGGCACACATCTATAACCTAGGGCTGGAGAGGTAGAGAAAGGATGACACCTAGGGCTTCCTGACCAACTAGCTTAGTCAAATGGGCTAGCTCTAGATCCAGTAGGAGAACCTGTCTCAAAAACAAGGAGGAAAGCAACTAAGACACTCAGTGCAGCCAGATGATGGTGGTGACACATGCCTTTAGTCCCAGCACTCGGGAGGCAGACACAGGTGGATCTCTGTGAGTTCGAGGCCAGCCTGGTCTACAGAGTGAGTTCCAGGACAGCCAGAGTTACAACAGAGAAACCCTGTCTTGAAGATACTCGGTGTTGACCTCTGGCCTCCAATGAACATGTATGATTGTACATACACACAAAGTGAGCCAGTTCCTGATGGAGACAGCTGGGGCTGGATACCTTTGATGAATGGGACTCTTGAGTCCAGCATTCAGGATTTTCCTGAGAACATGAACAGAAAAAGATTTCATTTTTTAAAATTTCTGTTTGTTACTGTTTTTGTAAATTTTAAAGCTTAAAAATATTTTTACATGTATGTGAATGTTTGCCTGCGTGTATATAAGTGCAACATACAACATTCTGGTGCCTTCAGAAGTCAGAAAAGGGCTTCAGATCCCCTGAACTAGAGTTATGGATGGTAGTGAGCCACCACGTGGATACTGGGAATCAAACCTCGGTCCTCTGCAAGAACAAGTGCTCTTAACTGTTAAGCCATATCTCCAGCCCCATGTTTTTGTAATTTTTCTTGTTTTTCTTAGTTATTTTGTGTGTCTGTATGTATGTCAGTATGTGCATTAGGGAGACAATTCTTTCCTTACATCATGAAGGTTCCAGGGATCAAACTCAGATTTTCAGGCTTGGCAGCAAGAGTCTTTACCTGTTGAGCCTTCTCCAGCCCCTCTTTTTGAGACAGCGTCTCACTGTTTACTCTAGGCTGGCCTCAAACTCACTATGGTAGCTTTGACTGACTTCAGATTCACCATCCTTCTGCCTCAGCCTCCTTAGTGCTAAGATTACAGGTGTGCATTGTCATTCCCAGCTTTAGAGGACGGCTTCTTAAGGCAAGGCTCTGGATTCCCTTAAGCCTGCCACTTAATGACTACAAATCCACTGTCATTTTTTTTTCTGTTTTTCATGAAGGGGTTTCTCTGTGCGGCCCTGGCTGTCCTGGAACTCACTCTGTAGACCAGGCTAGCCTCGAACTCACAGAGATCCGCCTGCCTCTGCCTCCTGAATGCTGGGATTAAAGGTATGTACCATTATGCCCAGCTAAAGTCCACTGTCTTATGTGCTGGTTACTTTCCAAGCTCAGCTTCCACCCACCCGTCTTCCTTCCTCTTTCCTCAGAAAACTGGGCCCTGAGAACAACCTCACAGAGAAAGATCAGGCCTTCTTTCACCCAACCATATCACCTCAGCCCAGAGACTGTGGATGAACAGTCTGCACTACAGAAATCAGCTCTTAGATGTTGGAGGCTGACTTCACAAGAATAAGCTCCCTTCCTGGCATGAAATCAAGCAGGGTGAGAGGGCCATTCAGGGAGGAACTATGTTAATAGTCAATTTTGGGTGGAAAGAGACTATAACAAAATGATGAGGTCAACGTAAATTCAGAAAGAAGGTAGGTAATGTCAGAGAAAAAGATGGTGGGCAAAGTAACATGTGACTCCAAGGAAACAATTACCATAAACCTAGGCTCACCATAAACCCGAGCTCCAGTTGAAGTGGTAACAGGCAAAACAAGACAACTTTGGGCAAAGCATGGTGGATAGCACCTGTTATCTCAACACTAGAGAGACTGAGGCAAAGAACTTCCATGAGTTTGAGGTCAGTCTGTACCACATAATGAGAATCTGTTCAAAAAAATAAAAAAGGCTGTAGTCCCAGGACATGGAAAGTAGAGGCAAGAGGGTCAGAAATTCAAAGTCATGCTCAGATACAGAGAGGGTGTGGAAAAGACAAAGAGGAGTAAGGTTGAAATGTGAGAAACTGTATGAAGTGGGCTAAGCAATCTGCTATCCTCTAGACTCTAGGAATGAGTCTTCCCCACTCAGATGCCGATTCAAGGAGGCCCCTTCTCCACAGCCATGCCAGGAAAGAGTTGATGAATTCATCCTCAGGGTAGAGCTGGGACAGATGTTTCCATTCCCTAGGTGAGAGGACCCAGTTCCGAATCCTGACCACTGAGCTCGCACTTTGTAAGTGCTTTACAGACCTCATCTCACCCCGGGGAGATGTGTAAGTTGTCAATATATCTGCTATCCTTGGGAAGAAAAACATGGCCAGGGACATAGATCATTCCGTTATTCTGCTCCCAGGGATCCCTTATCCTTTGCTTGATTGTTCAAGTACATTTGGTGTCCTTTGACCTTAAGGACAGCTTAAGGAAGCTCTTCATTGAGATGTAGAATAGGGAGGTTCAGCAGGTGTCTCAGAATAGCCCACATAGCATAACTATGTGGGCTAAGGCCTCTGGCTTGGTCCTTAACTGCCAACTCCTGACTCAGCATCTTCACTCTGGATGTTGCCATGTGAGCTGCTGGAGGGCTCTTCTGTGGCAGAGGAGGAAGGTGATGTCAGTTTTTGCTGCTTCTGATACTTCACCCTTCGATTTTGGAACCAGATCCTCACCTGTATTCGGAGGCAGACAGGCATCAGAATGTGGCCAGCAGGTCCCTCGACCCTTCACTCACTTCCAGAGGTGTCTACCTCTTGCTGTCTGGACAAAACTTGTTCTTCCTGACAAGCTAAGCATCTTGCCAAAATGCCATTCCTGTATTCTCAGTCATCACCCATCCATCTCAGTGTGTACCTTTCTTTGAGATAGAGTCTCATATCACCCAGGCTTGCCTCAAACTCACTATGTAATTAAGGATGATCTTGAACTCCTGGTTCCTCTTCCTCTATCTCCTAAATTCTGGGATTCAGGTGTATGCTACCATGCCCATTTATGTGGCCCTAGAATTAAAATCCAGGATTTTTTGCATTTGAGGCAAGCACTCTACAGCTGATCTAGTCCTCTAGCTCCAAGGGAGTACGTATGACTGCAATATGCTGCCGCTGTGCTAGGTAGCAGTGACAGTGGTGAGGCAGAGAGGCGTGGTCCCTGTCCTCACCATCTAGTGGAAGAAGACCCAATGTGAATAAGTGGGAAATAGATAGATGTAAGTGCAGGCACAGCAGAGGCTGGGATTGGGTGATTTCCTTGAGCATGAGCTCCATCCTGGTAGGGGACACAGAGAAGCAGACTGGGTAGAGCAGGAGGACAGCCTATGGAAAGGCTCTCAGTTGACATCAAACTCCAGGTGAGGCCCAGAAAGCAGAGCATGGCAGCAAGGAAGGAAAAAGGGAATTGAGAGGTCAGTAAGAGCCAGGACCTCGAAAGCCACAGAGCGTGAGGTTTGTAATGGGACGAGACGTAGTCCTGAAGTGAACTGCACAGCCGGCTGATATGCAGAGGCAGGATGAAGGCAGAGGCAAGAGAACAGCTGGGAGGCTGTTATGGTAACCCAGGAGGAGCTGCAGATGTGTGGGGATGTAAAGTGGCGGGGGCGTGGGGCGTGGGATGGGAAAAGTGAAGCAATTCCACCTGCGGTTAGAGGTGGAGGGACAAGGCTTGCTGAGGGTTAGAAGTGAGAGGAGGAAGAGAAAGAATCTAGAATGACTTAATTTTTGAGCAACCAGATGGGTGGCGTGGCCATGGATGAGAAAAGGAATAAATTCAGAGAAGAAAAATGATACAGAATTGAGGTTTTATAAAGTTTGCGAACCCTCCCCAGAGACATCTAAGTGGAGATTTTAAGAAGGTAGCTAGGGGCTTAAGATGTATAGTGGTAGAGAACGTGCCTAGGATGGATGGGGTTCCTATCAGAGAAGGTTGGACTGGAATGTAAACTTGAGCCATTAGTTTAGAGATTTTAAATCATGGCTATAGATGAGACCAGAAGGCACAAAGTGCCAAAGGGAAGAGTCGCCTAGAAAGGAGAGAGTAACCACCAGAGAAGTGGGGAGGTCAGGAGGAGAGTGGGTCAAAGTGGGGAAGGTGTAGTCGATCACACTGAGAGCTGTGAGGTTCAGGAGTCAGCTGAGGAGAGGAGCATGAGTGCTGGCTCTGACAACATGGATGTTTTGATGAAATGGAGGGAAAAGCATCATATTGGGATGACTTCAAGAGAACAGAATGCTGGGATGTAGATCAGTCAGCAGAGCACTGTCCTAGCACATACAGAGGTCTAGATTTGACCCTCAGCACCGTGGTGAACGTGTGTCATCTCAACACTTGGGAGGTAGGGGCAGGAGGACTAGAAGTTCAAGATTACCTTTGGCTATGTAGCAAGTGTCAGCCAGCCTGGGATACATGGGAACCTGTTTCAAAACAGACAGACAGACACACAGATACACAGACACACAGACACACGGAAGGAAAAACAAAGAGTGAATGGAGGTGAGGACAGGATGAGAGTGAGCAGAGCAAACTCCTGAGACGTCTGCCAACAAATAGAGTGAAGCAATGACACAGTAGCCGGAGAATATGAGGTCCAGCGAGCAGTCACTATCCAAATATCAAGTCTCTTGACTATCTACTTGGTTTTGCAGACATCTTTTTTTGTTTGTTTGTTTTGAGTTTTGTCTTTTTCAAGACAGGGTTTCTCTGCTGTAACTCTGACTGTCCTGGAACTCACTCTGTAGACCAGACTGGCCTTGAACTCACAGAGATCCACCTGCCACTGCCTCCAGAGTGCTGGGATTAAAGGGGCACACCACCGCCATTTATTATTTAGCATGGTAACAATTAGAAAGTACTAGAGGGTGCCTTAGTTAGGGTTTATATTGCTGCAATGAAAGCAATATGAAATCAAAAAGCAAGTTGGGGAGGAAAGGGCTTATTTGCCTTGTACTTCCACATAGTCGTCTATCATTAAAGGAAGCCAGGACCGGAATCTGCAAGAGCTGATGCAGAAGTCATGGAGGGGTGCTTATGCTTACTGGATTGCTTCCCATAGCTTGCTCAGCCTGCTGTCTTATAGAACCTAGGACCACCAGCCCATGGATGGAACCACCCACAATGGGCTGGGCCCTCCCCACCTATTACTAATTAAGAAAATGCCTAACAGCTGGATCTTATGGCAGCATTTTCTCAATTGAGATCCTCTCCTTTCAGATGACTCTAGTTTGTGTGTCAAGTTGACAGAAGACTGGCCAGCACAAGGGGGTTGAGGAGACGGGTAGATGGCTCAAGTCTCAGACTTGCTAGGAAAACCTGAGTTCAGGTTGCCAGAAATTCACAAAAACGCCAAGTGGGCATGGTGGCTCACCTTGGAACTCCAGCCTTATCAGACAAAGACAGGATCCCCCAGAGCAAGTTGGCCCAGTGAGACTTGCCATGTTGGCCAGCTCTGGGTTTGATTGAGAGAGTCTGCCTCAGGAACAACGTGGAAGGCACATACATGTGTGCCTGCCTCCACACAGACAAAAACGTGCGTAAACATATGCAAATCACACACATGAATAATAAAAAGGAGCAAGCACTAGAGTAACATATTATGTTTATAATGTGACTCCAAATAGGAATATTATAGGAATAGGAAATGTGTAAAAAAATTAGGACTTGTCTCCCCAGCATCCGAGTCAGAGGAAATAGATCATGTTTTCCTCCCATTCCTCACTATGAGCCTATCAGAAGGTTGTGACAGCGCCCTACACAGCCTGACCCTCAGGTCCCTGTTCTCACCTGGTTCTCTGTCAAGTGCAGCCTCTCAGCCAGCTGGGCTCTCTTCTTCCCCACCAGGTTGTGCTGCTTTGCAAACACTTTCTCCAACTCTTCCAGCTGCTGCAAGTTAAACATTGTGCGAGCCCTCTTTTGGTGTCTCTCTGTCTCCCAAAGGCCCACGGTAGGTGCCCAGTCCAGAGGGCTCCAGAAGCCTGGACAGTAAGGCAGCTCTGAACCTAAAGAATAACCAACAGCAGAGGAAGTCAGCCAGCAGCCTACACATCTTGGAGGAGAGAGAAATTCACAGGCTTTAAAGCTTTTCCTTCCCTTTGGCCAAGTAACATAAGACTGTGGAAAGAGGCTGTATAGAAATAACCCCCAAAGAGCTGGGGAGAAGGCTCAGTCAGTAAACCAGTAAATGGTACAAGATTGAGGACCTGAATTCTGAGCCCCCGGCCCAAAGGATTTTTATTTTTTAAGCAGAATTGGGAGGTGGAGACAGGAGGATGCTTGGGAGCTTTATGGCTCCCCAGTTTAGCCAATTGGAGAGCTCCACATTAGGTGAGAGGTCCTATCTCAAGATTAAGATGGAAAAGGGCTAATGAGATGGCTTGGCAATTAAGAGCAATTGCTGCTCTTCCAGAGGACCTGGGTTTGGTTCCTAGCACCTATGTCCAATAGCCTACGAACTTGGAAATAGCTCCAGGGAGTCCGATATTCTCTTCTGGCCACCTTAGATACACATACGTGGCATACATTCACACAAGCACAAAAATAAAAATAAAAGCATCTTTAAAAAAATAAGGTGTAAAAGTATTGAAGAAACCTGATGTGGACTTCTGACATCTGCACCCATATGCGCTCACCTGCACACATACAAATATACATTTAAAACAAACAAAACCAAGTATGAAAGAGCCAGAGGAATGGGAAGGGATGCTGTGAAAAACTGTTTCATGGACTTGACATGGTTGTTACAGTTAAGATTACAAGCATACACCAGCACCCCTGGCTAACTCTAGGAGTCCCCTCTGATGCCATCCACCACCCTTTCCAAGGTCCATCTCGGTACCTGTAAGGCCTTGCTGGCAGAAGAAGCGAGCCACATTCAGCCCTGGCACGTAGGACACGGAGCACAGCGGGTAGACGCCCATGCTCAGGTAGGCGGGCAGCCAAGTAGATGCAGAGCACACCCAGGCCAGGACCGGGTACTGCGACACGGAGCTGGGGCTCAGACTGGTGCAGGTAGAGAGAGGCAGAGGAGTGGCAGCCCGCTCACCAGCCCCAGGTCTTGCCAGGATGGCTTCCACAGAGAAGGAGGACTCCAGGCGTCCCCGAGCTAGACGGCGCCGGACCACTGAGGATGCAGCCACAGGACCAGGGCCCAAGCTCCCGGCCTGGACCTGAGAGAGTGCAGGCTCCTGGGGCGATGGGCTGGACATGGTGCAACCGGTGAAGGGACCTACACAAGGGAGCAAGGGAGGACCTCCTGGACTGTGCAAGGAGCCTATGGGTGGGTGGGGGTGGGACGGACCACCTTACTACTAAAGGGACAGGAAGGGGGGGGAGAGAGAGAAAGACACAGAGAGAGAGAGAGACAGGCAGAGAGACACACAGAGAGAGAGAGAGTCAGAGAGAGAGAGAGAGACCACCCTACTAGTAAAAGGACAGGAGACTTGTGAATCAGGATCCCTAGGGCCAGCTGTTCACAAGGGTTCTTAAACTTAGCAGGTGGGAGGAGGCGGGGCGAAGGCCAGACTTAATCTTCCTTGAGTGAGGCCAGGCTTCTTCTAAAGTCCCCACAGTAGCTCCCAGCTGCTAGGGCGGGGTGGCAGAGATGGGGCCTCCTCTACCCTGGTGCTTTCAGAGAAGAAACTTGAGTTTACTACAGTTCACTGTGGTGTCCTCCCTCTCGCCTTTTAGAAGGTCTTAACTGTGTAACTCTGGCTGTCTTGGAATATGCTATGTAGATCAGACTGGCCTCAAACTCACAGAGATCCACCTGCTTCTGCCTTGTGAGTGCTGGGATTAAAGGCATGCTTCATCACACCTCCCCCTCCTGCTTCCCCTCCTCCTCCCTCCCCTTCTCAATGTTTAATCCAGGCTGGCCTCCAAATCATGAATCATGGCAGAGTCATGGCAATCCTGCCTCAGGCTCCCAAGTACTAGGATTCCAGGCATATGCTTGGCTTCACTGTGGCTCTCTGATGATCCTGCATGTGGGTTCATTGCTACTGTTCCATGATAGCTGTGACACCAGCCTCCACTGCTGGTGTGGGGAACAGTGATCTCGGGAGGATGGGGCACTGCCTGCTGTCCTGGTTTTCCTAACCTTCACCCTCTTCCCAAATAATCTGGGGCACTGGGAGACTGGGCCTCCGACTTTCTATCAAGCACATCACCACTGGGCTCCTGGGAGAGTCCTCTTCAAAGCAGAAGCCCTGGCTAGATTCTCCTAAGGACTGGAATTTTAAAATGTGAACATTGTATCCGTAAACATGGTGAAAAAAGGAACTTCCTAGGCCGCCGCCGCCGCCACCATTGTCTTTTACATCTTCTCAGAGATGTCCTTGCTGGGCATGTTAGCATGCTGAAGGAGGAGGATCAAGAGCGCAAGGCTAAACCTGCTCTACAAAGTAAAACTTTGTCAAAGAAAGGTGAACAAGGAGGCGTGGTGACCTGCCAGTGACCCCCACACTCGGGAGGCAGGTGAGGACAACAGGACACGAGTCAAGGCCATCCTCAGTTACACAGTGAGCTTGAGGACAGCCTGAGCTACATGAGACCCTGTCTCAAAAACCCAGAGGCCTGGAGAAATGGTTCAGAGGTTAAAAGTTCTTGCAGTTCTTGCAGAGGAACTGGGCTGGAGTCCCAGCACCCACATGGTGGATTACATTTAATCTCAGCAGTCAGGAGGCAGAAGCAGGTGGATCTCTGAGTTTGAGACCAGCCTGGTCTATATAGAGAGTTCCACGTTAACCAGGTCTATATAGTGAAACTCTTGTCTTAAAAAAAAAAAAATCAAACAGAGGCCTGGGTAAATGGCACAGTGGGTAAAGGGCTTGCCATGCAAGCACCGAGGGCCTGAGTCCAAGTTTCCAGAATCACATCAAGCAGATGTGGGGCCAGGTATCTGTGACCCTCAGAGCTCCTATGGGGAGATAGGAGACAAAGAGGGTAAAGTCCCAGAAACTCCAGGGTAGCTAGCCTAGGAGAGAGAGAGGAAGAGGGATGTAAGAGAGAGAAAGAGAGACCCTGTTTCAGACAAGGCGGAAGAAGACAGACAAGTTTGTCTTCTGACCTCTATACATGTACCATGGCACTCATATATGTAGGTACACACACACACACACACACACACACACACACACACACTTAAAAAGCGAAGGGGGAGGGAGAGAAGGAGAGAGGGATGGGAGGAAGAGAGGAAGGAAGGGACAGAAGTGGGCAGGAGTTCTCTGCAGATGGTGAAGAGAAAATGGCCTATGGTAAAAGGTGAGAACAAAGACAGCATACATAGTTTAATTAACAGCAGGCCAGTGAGACACTAGCCAAGGTCAGAGACTGGCAACATCTGCAAGGTCAGCTATGTCTAGTGGCCAGCAGAGGAGCCAAGGTCAGCAGATGCAAATCACAGATGGACAGAGAGGCCTTGTGGATCACATGTGGACCACCCCAAACGGAACAAGCAGCACATGAACAGTTCCTAACTGTCTACCTGGTCAGCCTGGGAACATGCCAACAACATGTGGACCCCCCACTGTTTTGGCCTCTGATAGGCCTAGAGAATTAACCAGTTTTAGAAAAAATTACCTTAGCCTTGGCCGGGTTTCTGCTGGAAGTCCTATGAAAAACCCCTACAAAGTGGCTCTGTTGATTCTGCCTCTCTTGGAACACTTCCTCTCTTAGGAGTTTCTCTCATCCCCTCCTCCACACCCCTTACTTTCTCATTTTCCTCAATTTCCCTTAATAAACTTTGCTTACTTTGTTTCGCTTACTTCCACGAGTCCCAGTATTTAATCATCATTGCCCTGAGACGGAGACAAGGAACTCAGGGCTGGGCATGGTGGTGCACGTCTTTAATCTCAGCACTTGGGAGGCAGAGGCAGGTGGATTTTTGTTGTGTTTGAGAAAGAAAGGACCTTTCCTATCTTCAGCACTTTGCATTATGTGTGTAGGGCAAGCATTTGTGTCCCAACTTTGCACGTGGCTAATCAGTACTTTCTGGCTGTGTCTTTGGATAAGGTACAAGTTCCTATTCATACTTACCATCTACAAAGTGGAGAAAACTAGTGATTTCCTTGGCCCTGAGGTGGGGATTGGGTGAGGAAAAGCACAAAATGCTTTAGAATTGGTCTGAAGTATGGTGAGCACTGGAAAGTGAGGGTGGAGCCCTGAGAGTCCCAGTTGCCAGGCTCTCCTGCCTTCCCCATCAATGCCTACCGCTAAAGCCGCACCACCATGTTGCAGCTGGCTCTGTGTCACTCCACAGTGCTTGGCTATTTGGGACACAAAAGTTCCCTTCTGCTTTGCCAAACAGAGGTAGAAGGAATCTTGCTCCTTCTTGAACACACACCCGCTGTCCTAGTTTGCCACGACCAAAGCAAACGGGGGGAGCGGGTCTGTACAGGTTACAGCCCATCATTGTGTTAGGTCCGAAATAGTCAAGTAGACACTGAGAGATGTGTATGGCCACACAAAAGCAGTTTATTGCTGTGCAACACAGACCAGCATACTGGGGTCTACCGCTCAAAAAAAAAATAAAAATAAAAAATGGTGACCACAAGAGAGCACGCACGCAGGCCCTTTTAAGTGAAACAGGGGCTCTCTCTGATTGGTCAGGACCTGAACACCGGCCCTTATTGGATTGACTCATTACATGAGAAAGTGAGGAGCATGAGAGACATGTGGAACATTCTGATTGGCTGGCAGCTGGCCTCAGAACTCTCCAAGAACTATGGGGATTTCTGAAGAGCTGGGTCAGAGCCCACCCACCATGATGGAGTGGCTTGCCCTGGTCCTCTCAATTGAGGAAAGTCAGAGAAGGAACTGAAGCAGAAACCATGAAGAAAGAGGAACCCTGCTTACACCTTTCCCAGGGATGGTACCTCCCACAGTTGGTTGGACCTTTCTATATCAATTAGCAATCAAGAAAATGCCTCACAGACATGCCCATACCTGATGGAGGTAATTCCTCAATTGAGTTCCATCTTCCCAGGGAACTCTAGTTTTTTAAATAAAAACTAACCAGTACACGTGTCCTGCCTTCTGAGCAGCCCAGCAAGAAGCCTGGAAAGTGCAGGGCTAAGGATGTGACTCAGTTCCGAGAGTGTCTGACTAGTATGTGTGAATCCCTGGGTTCAATACTCAGTACCTCATAAAGCTGGGCATGGTTCCTTTTATGCCTGTAATCCCAGCATAATAGGAACAGAGGCAGGCAGATCAGCAGTTCAAGGCCGTCCCTGACTTCTTAGGAGTATGAGGCTACATGAGACCCTTTCTCAGAAGAACAAAAGCAAAAAGCTGGAGAGATGGCTCAGCAGTTAAGTGAATACTGCTCTTGCATGGGATCAAAGTTCAATTCCCACCACCCACATTGAGCTGTTCACAATTACCTGTAACTCCAGCTCCAGGGGATCTGGTGTCCTTTCTGGCTTCTACAAGTTCTCAGTGTCTTTCTCTCTGTCTCCACCTCCATCTCAGTCCGCCCCCCACTCCCATTCACAGACACCTGGGTTCTACCTCTTTGTACCGTTCCCCTAGATTTCTGAAGATGTAAAATGACAGTTTGGTGCAACTGTCTGGGTTGGTGGCGCATTTTCTCAGGGGCCATATTTTGAGCTGCCTTCTTCCAGGACCTGTCTGAACTTGTGTCTATAAGCATCCAGTGATGGTGGAGGTAGATGTGGCTGTTACAGGTCATTCCACAAAGGGGACCTAACTTCTCTAGATAAAAATGGAAAGCTGCCTCTCCTGTGACAGCAAGTTCAGGTTGACAGAATTCAGGAGTTGAGTTTCCCAGCCTTGCTAGCACCTGGCCATATTATATCTCTGTTACAATTTTCAGACTCCTCTCATCCCAATCATTGATAGTGTGTGTGTGTGTGTGTGTGTGTGTGTCCGTGTTGTCTGTTGTATATGTGGTATGTATATATGAATATACAGGTGTGTGGGCCCATGGCTAGACAGGCAGAAGCTAGAGAAAAACACAGGTATTTTTCTGCCTTATTGTTTGTATCAGTTTTTTTTATATTGCTGTGATGAGATACCTTGGCCAAGAAAGCCAATAAAGGGAGAGTTTATTCCAACTTACAGTTTCAGAGAGTTAGGGTTCACAACAGTAGAAATAGCATGGCAGCTAGAACTGAAAACTGAGAGCTGAGGGATCACATCTCAAACCACAAACACAAGAGAGAGAACTGGAAATAATGTGTGACTTTTGAAACTCACAGCCCATCCCCAGGGCTGGAAAGATGTCTCAGCAGCTAAGAGCACTTTGTTCTTGCAGAGAGTCTGGGTTTGGTTCTCAGAACCTGTATAATGGCTCACAACCATTTGTAACTTCATTTCTACTAGATACGATGACCCCTTCTGATAACCAAGGGCACCACATATGCATGTGATACACAGACATACATGCAGACAAAACATTCATTCACATAAAACAAGGAAATCTAAAGCCTTTCCCCAGTGACATACTTCCTCCAAGGCCACACCTTCTAAGCCTCCCCAAAGAATGCCACAAACTGAGGACCAAGTATTCAAACATCTGAGCCTATGGTGGACATTCTCATTGAAACCACCACATTACCTTGAGACAGGGTCTCTCCTGTTATCCTCTTGAGACCTGCCTGTCTCTGTCTCCTGGTGCTGGGGTTACAGGCACACACAGCCATGCCTGGCTTTTTATGTAAGTGCTGGGAACTCAACTTAGGTTACATAGCATGCACCCTTACTGAGCCCCAATTATCTAGATTTTCAGAATCTATCTATCTATCTATCTATCTATCTATCTATCTATCTATCTATCTATCTATCTATCGATTTTGTGGAAGGGTACATGAGTGCCATTCATGTGAAGGTCAAGGACAACTTGCTGGGGTCAGTTTTCTCTTTCTACCATGTGGATCCTGAGGATCCAATTCAGTCAGGCTTGGTAGCTGCAGCTGATGCCTTTATAAGCTGATCCATCTTGCTGGCCTAACACACACACTCCCTTCCTCCCCCATGTGTGTGTGTGTGTGTGTGTGTGTGTGTCTGTGTTGAGAAGGGTCCCTCTCTATAGCCCTAGCTGTCCTGAAACTCACTATGCAGACCATGCTAGCCTCGAACTCACAGAGATCCATTTGCCTCTGTCTCCCAAATGCTGGGATTAAAGGTGTGTGACATCACACCAAGCCCTTGCTGGCCTATCATTCATCTAATTTTTTAACAGATCTTTGAAATTCTGTGACTTTTCCTTGGGGATACATGAACAAACATCTACCTACCCCAGAGTGAGCACCAGTGGCAGACTGAAGAAATGACTCTACCCAAGTCTACCAGAGTGAACCTGTAAGGTCTTTTGGGTTACTTACAGGGATATAGGTGGCTCAAAGGGAGCTATATCATCAAGATGCTTAACACAATATGGGTGACAACCCATGAAAACTGCATCCACAGAGCTCCTGGCTCCCCCTAGGCCCAGGAGGAAGTCTCCTCTCCCTAGTAATTGTTTTGTTTATAAGATCTTATGGAGGGGCCTGTGAGTCCTGTAAGTTTCAGGATCTTCCTGAGCCTTTAAATTCCTTTTGTTTTCTAGGCATTATAGATTTCATTAAGTGCTCCCTCCTTCTTCCAGGAGAGGATGTTTCAAGCTGAAAGAAACAGCTACAGGGATTTTCTCTGTTCCTTGAAATGGAATTCCTTTTTTTTTTTTTTTTTTTTTTTTTTGAGACATAGTTTCAAGTAGCAAAGGATGGCCTCAAACTTACTATGTAGCTGAGAATTACCTTTAACTTCTAACCTGCCTGCCTCTGCCTCCAAAGCTATGAGGTGACAGGTGTGTGCCACCACTCAGTTTTATTCAGTGCTGGAAACTGAACCCAGGATGTGGTGCTGGCCAGCACTGTGCCAGCTGAGCTCTACCCCCAGACCTATGTTCTGATTTTGGTGCTGGATGTTAATACCAGGGCTTCCTGTATCACTGAGCTACGTCTCCAGCCAGTTGGAATTTTTTAGAAGATAATTTATAGTAACGACTAAAGCGTTTCAAACATGCCTTTAAGGAGTTTGCATAAGGCTGCTCCTTGTGGCACATTTTATAACACTGAGCCCAAAGACGCAGGAGATGGAACTTAGTGGAAAAGCTCTTATCCGTCATTCACAAGGCCCTGGGTCCAATTCACAGCTCCACAAAGAATGAGGAGGACAGGAGCTCAAGTTTGGATCTCCAGGCCAGGTAAAGGACAGATGGGTGTGGTGTCCCACCTGTGATTCCAGAAGGTGGAGATGGGAGCAAGCTGGCCAGTGAGACAAGCCATCTTACCCAGCTCTAGATTTGGTTGAGAGAGCTTGCCTGAGTGAATAATGTGGAATATCGACTGGGGATGCTGAGTCCTGACATCAAGCTCAGGCTTCCACATGTATGTGTACCTAAACTCACGTGTGCCCACATTTAATGCAAACATACACACAGGAGCATGAAAATGGAAAAAGGAAAAACAAACACTTAGAGACAACTTGTGAATTCCTCACATGTCTAATGCCTAGAAAGATTCTGCAACCCAGAATTTTCTGAGGAAATTAACTTTTACCATTCACCTGGAGCAATCTTTTTTTTTTTTCCTCATTCAATTGTGAAAACACCGCCCCCCCCCCAACATCTTTTATTTTGGTGAGGGTATGCCACTCTACCATGAGCTGTATCACCAGCACTAATTAATTAATTAATTAATTAATTTATTATATTTTTGGAGATAGGCTCTCACTATGTAGACCAAGTTGACCTTAACCTCTGCCTCTCAAGTGCTGGAATTAAAGGCACGCATGATCATACCCAGCCCTCTCTTTTGCTTTTGAGATTAGGTCTCATTAACTTTTACAGGCCTTGAACTGGCAATCCCTCTGCCTCAACCTCTCAAGTAGCTGTGCTTATTGGCTTGCTCCCATGCCATGGCTGTAACTTGTTCTTTGTAATGGCTGCATCAGGTCCCATGGTATGGGTAAACCACAATTACTCAACCCTTCCTAGCTTCTGCTTATACAAATATAACAGGTAATAGACACTATTTTCAATATTTAATGTACAAATGGTGACTTTATTTCTATACAAAAATTTCTACAAATAGTATAATTGGACATAAATTTATATTTTTCTGTCACATTGATCTCTAAAATAGTCTTTAGTAATTCAGCCTTTGCTACCTGCTGCTATATCCAAGGGTCCAATACAATGCCAAGGACTCAGCTGACCAAATAAACAATATAAAGGTTTAAAGCTTGGAGTGACGGAGCATGTCTATAATCCCAGCACTCAGGAGTGAAGGCAGGATAATCAGGAGTTCAAGGCCAACCTCAGCTATATAGCAAGTCTGAGACAACCTGTCTCAAAAAAACCACACACAGGCTGGTATGTAACTCAGTTGGTAGAGTGCTTGCCTAGTTTGCATGAAACCCTGGGCCGAACTTGAAGTACCTCATAAAGCTAGGATGGGGCACAAGCCTGTAACCCTAGCTCAGGGAGGTGGGAATAGGAAGAACAGGAAATCAAGAAGAGCAGGCTCATCCTCAACTACATAACAAGTTCAAGACCAAGCTGGGCATTGGATCTCAAAGACAACAGACACAGCCTACAGAGATGCTTAAGTGGGGAAAAGCATTGCTGCCAAGGCTGCCAACCTGAATCCAGTGCCCCAGGGCCTACAGAATGGGAGAGAACTGGCTTCTGAAAGTTGTCCTCTGACCTCCACACCTGTGCGGTGGCCAGAACATCGCTGAGCATGCACAGCATACACACACACAAATAAATGTAAGATGCTTAAATGGCCAGGTGTGGTGGTACACACCTTTGATCCCAACACTTAGGAGGCAGAAACAGGGAGATCTCTGTGAGTTGGAGAACAGTCTGGTCTACAGGGGGAGTTCCATGACATCCAGGCTACACAATGAGACTCTGCCTCAAAAGAAAAAAGAAACAAGCACACACAATATATTGTGCATAGGTGTTTTGCCTGCATGTATGTCTGGACTTCACATGTATGCAGTGCTCAGAGAGTCAGAAGAGGGCCTCAGAGCCTCTGGAAGTGGAGTCAACAACTTGTAAGTTGCCATGGGGGTGCTGGTAACCAAACACTGGCCCTCCGCAAAAGCAACAAATGCTCTTGACCTTGGAGCCATCTCTTTACCCCAAATTTATATATCTTTAGTGGTTAATAGCACACACCTATAACCTGAGCACCTGGGAGGCTGAGGCAGGCCAGTGAGACCCCATTTCAAACACAGTAACTAAAGGAGACTGGACTAAGAGCTCTCCAACTGTTCGCACCCCAATTCCTCCCTCCCCGAGCCCTCTCTGCACAAAGGGGCTCTCTCTCGATTCTCTGCACCCACTGATAAGTAGGCGTGGCAGAGGAAGTGGGAGCACAGACACTGGACAGCAGCAGCAACCGGACACTGTGCATCTCCGGAGCTCTGCTTGGTCATCTCCTTCCACTTGATTGAGGGGTGCCCTCACTGAGATCTCAGAGCCACCAGGGAGCTGAGGAGTCAGGGAGGCGAATTACAGACCTCCTTGCTGCCCTTTCTCCAACATCCCTGCTTCCTGTTTTCTCTCTTCACTGCCCCGTTTTACAACAGTCCCATCCCCACACCCACACCCCTAAGGGGAGTCATCTCCATTCCAAAGCCACGCGTTTGGTGATAACCATGCAGCTTTTTCGCAGCTAGGGTCTACAACCCACAGTCCACACCACAGGCTTCAAGTGAAGACTAGCCTGCAGTGAGAAGGCACCCTGCGTAAACTCCTCACCTTCTCCCAGGCCCAGGCTGCCTCTGATCCAGCCCACACCTGCTCCTCTTTCTCTGCCCCTCCTCCCACCCTGCACCTGAGCAAGAGCACAGAGCAAACAAGGTTGTTTGTTCCTCCCTCCCTGGAATGCTCAGGGCAAAGAAGGCTCTGTGTTGACACACATGCACTTAGGCAGTTTCCAAGGGCTTCCTAACTTTTTCTTATGTATGTTGCTTTTAAGACCCTGTGAAGTCCTGTGCTCTTTAATTAGACTGAAGTTAACAAACACGTATTTGTTTGAGCTCTTTTCTGTGAGTTAGGTTTTATGAGGGGTACAAAGAGCTATGAGTGTGTGTGTGTTTCAGGTTCTGCCTTAGGAACTGCCGGTCTCATGGTGGTGTGGGACATGAGACAGAGAGACCCATCTACAACTTGCTAATGCAGCTGCCAAACCAGTGCAGAGTCTATGTGAATACAAAAGGCAGAGGGGTTAGGGATAACTTATTTTATTATTATTATTTTTTGCAGTACCAAGGAATAGAACACAGGGCTTCTTGCATCTAGGCTAGGTCTCTGACAGTGAACTATATCCCAGGACACTTTTTCCTTGGAGACAGGGTCCTAAAGTGTCCAGGCTGGCTCTGAACTCACTCTATAACCCAGACAAGCCTTGAGCCTTCAATGTTCCCACCTTAGCCTTCCAAGTAGCTGAGCCAACTGGCCTGCACTCCCAGAGGTCTGAGGCTTCCCAGAGACTTTTCTTCATAGTTAAGACCAAAAAGCAAGTGAGGCCTGCCCAAGTACCAGAGTCTGGGTGAGACCCAGCAGGAAGAGAATTCTGTGGAAGGAAGAAAAGCTGGTCTGCATCTTAGAGACTTTAAAAACGAGTAAGATGAAGAAAGATTGGTTAGAGAGGAGGGGCGAGGATGTAGCCAAGGCTACCTTTGTCCTTGCTTTCTAGCTGAGGATGACTTTGAACTTTCATGCCTCCCACCTCAGCCTTGCAAGTGCTGGGCTTGTAAGCATATACTACAATCCACTTGGGACTAATTAGGGCTAATTAAAGTCCTTTTTTACATTGGAAAGGACACTAGGGACCCACCAAGGGAGGAAAATGCTCCAAAGCAAACTTGGTTCAGGCTCTGAACATCCAGGTCACTCTTCCTGGCAGCCATAGTACAACACAAAGCTGGTCAGCTCCTCACTCAGCCTGTACCCATTGTCATACCTACCATGGATCTTAGTACAGATATACTGGGTTTGAATTCTCTTTCTCCCCTTTTCCTCCAGTCAGTTTTGGGAGAAAGAGACTAGGAAGAGGAATTCCCCCAAACCTGTCATCATTGTGAGGACCACAGGTACGGTACACAGGCATGCTTGTGATCTGGCTCCCTTTCCCATTGGTACTTTATTCCCATTTCACACATGTAGAAATTAGATCCTGGATGACTAAATGACTGGTTTTTGTTACACAGTATCCTATAGACCAGGCTGGCTTTGAACTTACTGTATGGGATAACCTCAAACTTCTATCTCCTCTTCCCAAGTGCTGGGATGTGTACCACCATGCCCAGTTTATGCAGTGCTGAGATTTGCAGTTGCACAACTACTGTGAAGGCTCAGCAAAGGGGACACGGAGGCATTTTTCATATGTGAAAACTCTGCCTGACCTCAGCAGAGGGAACCACCATCCTAGCCATACCATACTGGACAGTGGAACCCTGAGCGTCTGAGTTCAGGTGTTTTTATTGATGCAGAACTCCTCAGGGCGCAGATCATAAGCAATCGAACACCCTCAAAGAAATCCAACACTTGCAGACAATACAAAACACCAATACCTAGGCAGCCCTTCACCCAAAAGTGCACAAAACAATTATTTTATACATAACTAAAAATAATCCTGTACAACAATTCTCCTTTTCTGTATAAGCTAATCCAAAAAAATTGCTTCATCTCTACAACCCAATTTAACACTACACCAGCAAAACTATTTAAAGAAGAACAATCACAAGGCTTGTTAATGCTCAGGACCAAATGAAACCAAACATCTATCAAACTTTTTACAATGTCTTTGGACGTTATCAATATCCAACTATCTGGAAATCACTCACAATCTTCTGGGCTCCTCCAAAGGACTTAGATCACTTCTTTGCTTCTACCCTCTGCAGCACACAGCTTGTTCTCCAGCCTCTGGCTGGCTCCACTCCACTGCTGCTGCTGCTCTTGGTGGTCATCCCCATGGTACTGACATCTTCAGAATGCTGGGGTCTTCTGCTGCAACTGGGCTGCACGCTCACCCGATGGCCTCTCCTGGGCTCTCTTCACGGTGCCAAGCCTAACTTCTTTTCATAAGCCCTTCAATCTGGGCCTTCAACTGCCACTGAGGCTACACCTTCACCAATGGCCTCTCCTGGCCTCTCACAGTACCAAGACTCACTTGCTCTCCATGACCCTTTCATGGCTTCAAACCAGCACCATGTGGGTGACTCTTACAGTACCAAGTTCAGCCACCAGCATGAGATACAACCTTGGCCAGTTCTGGAAGGCAGTTTCTGTGTGCTGACCCTGAGGAAACACTTTCCATTTAGATTTTAAGATAGAATCTGGTTTTGAGGAAAAACTGGTAATTTTGTCTACAGGAAGGGTTCCCTCATGGGGTGGAGTTCTCACCACCATAGCAGATGTGCCCTGTCATGACTGCCTCACCTCACAAGTATCTGGACAGGTTTGTACAAAACAAAACAAAAAGGACTCTTTGAGGTCTGGAGTTTTCTTTTCTTCTTCCCTTTCTCCACGTTGGATTAGCTGGTGTGATGTCAGTGCCCCATGTTGCGGGTGCCATTTGTTGCAGTACACCTACTGTGTCACTCGGCAAGGACAACAAGGAGGCATATTCATAGGTGCAAACCCTGCCAGACCTCTGCAGAGAGAACCACCATCACGGCAAGTGCCATGCTCAACAGTGGAACCCCGAGCATCAGAGCTCAGGTGTTTTTATTGATTCAGAACTCCTCAGGCGCAGATCATAAGCAATCAAACATCTCCCACAGAAATTCAACACCTGCAGACAATACAAAACACCAAGACCTAGGGAGCCCCTAACCCAACCGTGCATAAAACAATTATTTTCTACATAACTAAAAATAATCCTCTGCAACAGAGATTGAACCCAGGGCTTTATGCATGCGAGGCACTCACCACTCTACCAGCTGAGCTACATCTCCAGTCCCATGACTTCTCTCATTGCTAGTAATGTCCAAACTCAATCTGGATTTGTCCAACTCTAACTTCCATAAGTGCAGGGGGATGTGACTTCATTATAGAAACACTTGCTTCATATATTTGAGGCCCTGGATTTGATCCCCAGAACTAAAGGGGGGAAAAGAGCATAGTGACATGTACACATAATCCTTGTGTTAGGAATGCCAGGCAAGGGGATGACCATGAGGGCTGATGAGATGCCTCAGTGGATAAAGGTACCACCAGTAAGTCTGACAACCTGAGTTAAATCTCCAAGGACCAACATAGTGGAAGGAGAGAGCTGACTCTCACAAGTTGTCATCTGACCTCCACAGGTGTGCTATAACCCACAAATGCCCATACATAAACAGACACACACGCTTAAAATAAATGAAATGTAATTAAAAAGTTAAAAAGTAAAGGCATGGTGGCCCATGTCTTTAATCCTAGCACTCAGGAGGCAGATCCCTGTGAGTCTGAGTCCACTCTGGTCTACACAACAAATTCTAGGCTAGCCAGTGCCTACAAAGTAGGACCCTGTCTCCAGCCAACCAACCAACCAACCAACCAACCAACCCAAACCAGAAACAAAACAACAATAACCAATAAAAACAAAACATATTTTTAGAAAAGTCAGACTTGATAGCACATATCTTCAATCTCAGCACTCAGAAGAAGCCAGCCTGGTCACTGGGTGTCTGTCTAAAACAAACAAACAAACCAAAAACAAGGGCTGGAGAGAGGACTGTCTCATCAGTAGTTAAGAGGAAGAATTGCTCTTGCAAGAGGTACATAAGATGGCTCTAGGCCATCCAATACCTCAGGCCCCCCCAGGACCTTCATTTCTCTGTCTCTGTCTCTCTCTCTATAGAATCTTGGAACTAGACATGGTGGCACATTTCTGTAGTCCTATCGCTTGGGAGTCAGAGGCAGACAGAACTCTGTGAGTTCCTCATTAGTCTGATCTACATGCAGTTCTAATAGCTCTTTTTAAAAAAGTTCCTGCTGAGCACAGTGGAGCAGGCCTTAAATCCAAGCACTTGGAGGCAGAGCCAGGGGCACCTGGATCTCTGTGAGTTTCAGGCCAGGCAGGGCTAAACAGTGAGACCCTTCTCTATCTTCAAACAAACAAACAAACAAAAATAAATAAACAAAAGTTTCCATCTTCTCCACATGTGTTTGCTGCATACTTGTAATCTCAGCACTCCAGAGGCTGAGGCAGGAGGGTTGCTTCTAGTTCAAGGCCAAACTGGGCTACATAATGAGACCTCATCTCAACACTGCCCTTGCCACTGGTGCCTGCTCTGAGGCTGAGGTGCATCACTGAGATGAAGAGACTTGGGCTAGGGTGCTTTGTAAGCAAATGGAGTCAGAGGGGAAAGGGTAGGAAGTATTTATTCTCAAAGGAAAGAAAAACAAAAGCTGCCAAAGGTGCGCCCTGCGGATGGGTGCCAGGCAGTGCTGCACCAGGAACAAGGTCTATGGATCAACTCTCATCCCAAGTAACCTTTCAAGGCCTTCTACAAGGAGGCTTCCTGGTTGGTCACTATGAAAGCCTTTGCTTCTGGCCCCAAGTCTGGAGTCTGAGCCTGAAGGGGCTCTGGGGCAGGTACAGAGCCTGACCTGTTGGGGTCTACTAGAGGGATAGTGCCTGGCTGCTGTTTGCTTAGCACAGACCTGAGATTCCTGTGAGGAAGTTTGTATCCAGGATGATCTGTTTGCTGTTCACACTTGCACAAAGGGCTACCCTTTGGGGTGGCCTAGGAAGGGGTATAGGTGGGACTCAGAGTAACCAGCATTCAGAGAATAGCCTAGAAAAGCCACTGTCTGCAGGCTCCTGGAGAGAGAAGAGAGGATTGAGCACTGTTGGCAACTCTAAGAGATGTGGGGGTCAGCCTGCCCTCTCCTTTCCTGGAGGGACCCACATGGGTCTCATTCTGTGGGAATCCTGGGTAGGAGGGCTTGCAGGGAGCACACAGAGAGGAGAAAATGATTTTATTTTAATGTCCCACTTGGGAGGTTCTGACTCAGTTGTCTAAGCTGTGGCCAGGGGTGGAGATGGGGGAGCTAGCTGCTTCCCAAACCTGAACTGGAACATGAACCGTGGGCTGTGGCCCTACCTACTCAACAGGCCTATGTTGTACCCTTACCATCCTTATTTACTTACTTAGTGTGCATGCGTGTGTGTGCACGTGCCAGTGAAGCCAGAGGTGTCCTCCTCAATTGTTCTCCACTGTTTTGTTTTGAGACACAGACTCACTATGTAGCCCTGGCTGTCCTAGAATGTTTATAGGCCAGGCTGTCCTTGAACTCAGAAATTCCTCTGCCTCTGCCTTTCAAACGTTGGGACTATATACCTTCAACACCATCCTTGGTTTTCCACCTTGGTTTTAAGGTAGTTTCTCTCACTGAGCTGCATTCCATCCCCAGTTCCAGAATGCTGGCACTCATCATGACACCAGCTTTGCAATTTGCTTTCCTCAACTTAGTGTGTAGTCAGTGGTGCAGTGTCACTTCTGAGGCTGGGCTTCGTGGTCAGGAGCCTGCCCTCACTGCGCGCAATGTCTATTCTTTAGTCCAGTGGCTATGTGAAGAAGCCCAAGAAGAGAGAGGGAGAGAGGAAGACAGAGAGAGAGCGAGAGAGAGAGGGAGAGAGAGAGAAAGACAGAGAGACAGAAGAATGAATAAAATAAATATACTTCTTTGTTGGTTTTTGAGACAGGGTCTCTCTATGTAGCCTCAACTGTCCTAGAACTCTCTATGTAGACCAGTCTAGCCTTGAACTCACAGAGACATGTCTACCTCTACCTCCTGAGGTAGATTAATCCCTAGGTTAAAACCCAGGGTTAAAGGTGTACACTACTATGCCTGTTCTTTTTGCCATTTTTTGAGACAGTATCTCATGTAGCCACCACTACTGGCTGCAAACTATGTAGTCAAGGGTGACCTTGAATTACTTATCCTTCTTCTGCTTCTACCTCCTGAGTGCTGTGGTTCCAAGTGAGTGCCACCATATGCAGTTGGTCAGTGCACTGCTGGAGCTCAAACTCAGGGTTTGGGAATGCTAAGGCAAGCACTGTAACAACTAACCCTCAGCCAGAGCCCAGGGTAGATCTTACAAGGCTGCAGAAAGTTGCTTTCCTGGGTGTGCATCTTGTGGATGCACAGGCCCCAGCTCAGAGAGACCTTGGAGATCATTAAATACTCCGTTGTTATCTTGAATTCTAACGGTCCCTTTGAACCGCATCCCCGTTTTCATTGTACACTAGGCCCCACAAATTTTGTAATTGGTCTTGGCTATCATCACATAGTAACTGGGACTAGACTGCCAGGATAATAACTGCATTCACAAATCTAGGTTCCTGGCAGGGTGGCCTGGACCATGGGACCATGCTGTTGTCTGGTCAGAACATGACTATTCTCTCTCTCTCTCTCTCTCTCTCTCTCTCTCTCTCTCTCTGTGTTGTGCTGTGTTATGGCATGTGTGGAAGTTGGAGGGACAATTTTGTGGAAATTGTTTTTCTGCTTCTGTTGGGTCCGCAAAATACCTCAAGTGACACTGATAGAAATGTGGCCACTTTAAAGCAGTTTATTTTCCGAAGGCTACATACTGACATGCCAGGCTAACCAATT